>JAODKM010000032.1:5253368-5267131 GCA_026780845.1 Petrocephalus sullivani | reverse complement strand
GGGGGCGGGCAGGCAGGGGTGGCTGGAAGCTGAGGGCTGGCAGACAGCCAGAGTGAACTCGCTGACACCCTGCAAGCTCCGCGGACAGGGGCCAGAACCGGCACGGCAGAGCCAAATGGAACGCGCGGATATTTCTATGGCATTTCTCACGGCGCGTCAGCTACGGGCGGGCCCCTCTGCCTGCCCGCTCCTGTCACTACCCTAACATTTACGAGCGCTGCTCGGCCTGTGTAATTACTGGCATTTTAATCACTAGCATGTGCCTCTCGGGTTAAACTGCATAAATGTGTACGCGCAGGGCCGTCCAAGTTCCAGCTAAGCTGCCGCGAGTGGATGAGATACAGCCTTTTTAGCGCGGGGGACAGCAGCTTGATCAAGTTGTCATAGAGTCAGACCATCGAGACAGCATACTGGGGTAAACAGTATTTTAGTAGCATTTTCCAGAGCAACACTATGCCGGCATTTTGAAATCCGCCACTTGGACATGAGATTTCAATATACTGTGGTATACGCGAAATACCATATATACCGTAATGCAGCCCAATTCGACATTCCAGTTGTTGTCAGTGGCTAAGACCTTATAAACAGCTATGCTACAGGATAAGCCGCTGTGCCTGTGATGAGGGGGTCATGGGTTCGAGCCTGGCCCCAGCAGGGCCCCTAACCCCCAGCTCCATGGGATACACTACAGCTAGCTGCCTTTCACTGCCAAGCTTGCTCTCATGTCCATTGGTCATGGAGAGAAAGATGGAACTTCCCTGCATGGATAAATGAAGTTATTATTATTGTTCCTTCTTACCTTTAAACCTGCGCTAACAAGGAAATCCACCAGCACCGACTTGATCTTGGTCTGCCCAGACTTAAAGTCATCTCCTGCGACGAAGACTCCATGCCGTACGGCCAGCTCCACGGCCCCAGGTACGAGGGTGTTCTGAGGGGAGCCATTGATGTAGGCACAGCCCTCCAGGATGCTGGCAACAGCAAAGAGCGTGGAGGGGGACACCTCTCCCCCCCTCTGTGGGAAGGTGCGAGGCAAACAGGATCAGAAGGTATTGTAAGAGGTTTCTAACTGATGTCATTTTTACAGTTTAAAAAAGGAAGTAGCTGTTAACGCAAAAAAATAATAATTAAACACTCCTGTACCTGAAATACTAGTTACTGTTCAGCTAAAAGTATAGTTAACTTGTTTTCACTAGAGATGTAATTAGAAAAATAAACGTGGGACAGAGCTTTTGGGACGATGATCAAACGGTGATCTAATTCCTGGAATGATGTTAGATAGTAAGCGTTTGCATGAGAAAGGAGTTTCGGATGTGGTTTCAGGTCAGGCAGAATCTCTCAAGTTATGGAAAAAAAAAAAAAAGGTGTCTTGTCTAATTCCACTTCGTGTAACAGAATTACTCATAAGTACTGTAACGGCTGCTGCCCTCTGGAGGATTTTAAAGAACAAAACTAATTCTTAATCCGGCTTAGTGCGAAGCACGGGCCAGATGCCCTGCCTGGCCTTACTTGTGTATATAATAAGGGGCGCTGTAGCTGATTAGAGTAAGCACTATGTCAGCGCCCACATTCGCCCCTAGATGTCTCTTGCACCTGGATAGTCGCCAGCAGGCTGTCAGCAGTGTCGTTTTCCCCGGGAATGAGGTCACAGAAGCGCTCCGTGTTTGCAGTCCATAGCACGACGACTTTGTCCACTCCGCTCTTTTCCTCAAAGTCCCGGATATCCCTGCGGATCTGCTCCACCTGTGTCAAAGCCACGTTACGGGGGTGATGCTGAAGCAGGGCTTTACCCCTCCGCACATTGCAGGGCTCGGAGCATTGTGAAAACAATTAAACGTTGAGAAAAACAATGTATGCAGAGACTACATATTCTTTTTCGTGGATTTTCGTGCCTTCAGTGTACATCTCTGCAGTGACTCTAACCTGTTCACTCATTGTTCCGTTGATGACGTTGTCAGCTCTCTGCTCCTGGTTGGCAGCAATGAACTCTGGGATATAAATAGAGGGTCGAGGCCTCATTTTGGACATGTATGGACGGAGTTTCTCCTGGAGGGCCCAGTCCAGCACCTGAGCCCTCTCCATAGCCTGGCCTAAGTCCATGGACGATATGTCCCAACCTGCACGAGAAACATGACGCAATCATCGCTCCATGAGGGTGGGAAAAGCCGGTAACCACTGCATTCTTGGCGTTTCACCAGTGAGGGTCTATCCCTCACCATCAAAGACGATGTCATTAGGGTGCACCATGGGAAGCAGGTCACGGAAAGGGACATAAACATCAGCCTCAGGTCCCGATCCCAGGCACACTGTGGATGCCTGGAGCAAGGAGCCGAAATAATTGGCTTTCTGGGGGTGGGGGTGGGGGGTGGAAGAAAAAAAATCAAAAGCCGAAAGAAACAGGTCTATACACATCCAAAGGGACAATGAGCAGGGCCAGTGTTATTTTGCTGAAGTTTTTATCACCTCTCTGATTCCTGGTTATAAAAATACATCAAAATATCTTAACCGAGCAAGATAACAGTACGTAGGAAAGGAAAGACCTTGGAAGAAAATAGCAGCGTAACAGTTACGTCTTCCCCATTACAGAACATATGCTGACAGCAGAATGGTTCCAAAGTCAGAAAAGCGGAGCGCAGTGAAAGCGCAGTGAAAGCGCAGTGACTTTCCGGCAGCACCCAGCGCTCCGGGCCCGCTTACCTTGGTGCCGGTTTTGGTTTGCCACGTCAGGCCCAGTTTGTTTGCAATGACTGCGGCTGTGACAGTGGTGCCGTTGTTGCCCCCCCAGCCCACCAGCATGACCCCGAGGCGGGGAACGGCACGTGCAGTGCGGAAGGTAAAACGATTCGCACAAGGAGTCACCTAGAAAAGTACAGGGGAAGGGCAAATAGGACTGGATGAACGTAGTCGACCAGGTGAATGTGCAGAAATCACAACTTTGTTCAATGAAGACAGTCACTGTGAAATGCCACTAAGCTGGCTGTATGGCCGTACAGCTAATAATACTATTCATATGCAGCATGTGCATACATAATGAAGATAGCAGGGAGGAAGTTACTTACCATATATGTTCCATTGTCGCTAGACACCATTGAGGTATGATAGTCGTACTGGGACTCGATGTAACTTTCCGTGTATTTCACATTGGGACTGATTACTTTGATCAGCTCAGCCATGGTGGAGATCTAGTGTGCTTTTTAAACAAACAAACAAAGTCAACAAGTCTCAATTTCAAATATTTCACTTGCACATTGCCTCCTTGATGCACAAATAAAATGTTTAGAAATATAAATGTATAACTGGTGAAGTATGAGCATTTATTTATATAAATGAAACTAGCAAGTCAACAGTCAATGGATTCCTGTTTTTTTTGCTCCAAACTTTCCAGAAGAGAGGGACGGACTGCGCATGCCCGCCGCGACTCCGCTGGAGGAAAAGCTCCCACCCAATCAGAGCAGCCGCTAATTTAAGAGCGCAGCAGTCCGCTGGACCCCAGTTGTTCTGCAAGACGTTTCTAGATCTGGCATTTTATCAGCCCATTCCGCCGCAACTTTTATTGCACGATTGGCCAGAAAGTTATCTGGATTTCCATAAATACATTTTTATTAGCATATTAATTGCCATATTAAAATACATTTTACATTTTAAAGGTATCCATGTCAGCGCTCACTACAGAATATGACGTTGACAAGCATCACTTTCAAAGTTTCAGTTTAAGTTTTAATACAGCACGATTTTATAGTGCCTGAAATACCTCATTAGAATATGATTTACAAGGTGACCCTCCCCCACTCGCAGGACGGCACTTTCTCACTTTTTCAACTAAGTCCTGAAGATGACAAACTCGTCCAAATCACACACATATTATCAATTTACGTAGTCTTTTGCGCCTCTCTCCTGCCAACACAACATTGATTGCCGTCTTTGAAGAAAAAAAAAAAGACGTCTACCTGCGAGACGAAAAACAATGCACTAACGGTTTATTTGTCATGCTGTTGAGACAATGCTGCACTAAAACTACTAAACGTTAATTGTCATGCATGTCAGTATATTTCGATTCCATTTGCTTACCTTATACCAAGCCGTACTGCGAGCCGCTCGTTCGCGAAATGAATGAGCCGTGAAGCGAATTCGCCACATGAAATCATTCGAACGGAAGGGGAGTGTCTATGGACTCGGCTATTGGAAGAAAAATCGAGAAGCTGCAAGCCCGACGAGCCGAATCGGACTCTGGATTGCGGAATAACCTGTACCTGTGCGCCAACGTATAGTGCGCAAGAAAGCTGGCCACCACTCCCTTGGGTACACTACTGATCCTTCTTTGAAAAATAAAGTTGACCCTCAACATGCAGTGAAATGTGCAAGTACATGTTAAAACATTTCATGTGCAAGTTCAAACATTTCATGAACTGCCAGATGATCATTACCATTTTCCTCATTTCTCATTATTTAGACTATTCCAATGAATTTAAATTGCCAAAGGCTGGCACAATACAAGCGATAATGCCATACCACCTCCTACACCCCATTCACCACACCTGTTTAACATGGAATGTCACCCGTCTGAAGCTCAAAAATAGGCACCTCCAACCGCACCCATTAGGATCTCCAGGTTGCCCTGCCGTGCCCATAAGCTCTGTGCTTCCTGGGCCTGCAGGAAGGTCAGTCCACTCCCGCTGAAATGTCCTTCACAGTCCAGTACTCTGTCTAGCAGGAGTTGCATGCGTTATTCCTGGCCAAACATTACAACCCCATTGTAAGGAACACTCATTTTACGGCGGCACTAACTGCTTTTATCAGAGCATTCTGCTGCTCAGTCAGCTCGTCTGCAGAAAAATTTTTTCCAGTCCTCATAGATGTCAGCCCATTCATTCAGCCATTTGCGAAGCACAAATGCCAGTTTCTGCTACAGGTAAACTGCTCAGAAATTAAACCAAAAAAGGAAATGGGGAGTCCTGGGATATTTGTAAAGCTGCTACAGAAATCCACACACTTGCCAAAACTACTTGACATCCTAGACTACCAAAATGAATAATAAAATACTCTTTAATAATAAATGAATAATGAACATGTAATTGTGCAACCATTTCAAAAATGCAGCTCGATAATGGAAAGGCACGGTCCTTTATATACGAAATCACATTAAAACTGAACTTTGTGTTCATCAAGTTCTTTTGTGAAATATTGGATAAATTATATATGATTATTATATACCGTACGATGCTGTTCCTTACTCCTGCCGAGCAATCGCCTATATAATTACCGAGCTATGCTAGATATCTTAAACAGGAACTTCAGAGAATAAGTTTCACAGTTTCTGAGGGACTCTGAAGTCTTTCACAAAGTGAGATTATATTGGAAAAACTGCATTAAACAATCTTTAAAATGCCAGCTTTTCCCCGTTCATAACTATTTCTAGGATGGCACAACCCTGATTTTGTTAAATGATGTTGGTTGTCAATGTTTTAAGGTCATTTCTCATCGACAAAAGAGTAAACTCCTTTTACTACCGTTATACATGCATGCAACTGAGGTCACAAGTTCTAATTTATTCACTTGGTCCAGACTCCTGTGTAAGAAAGTTACCCGTTTACAAATACTAGCAGTCAGCACTGGTTATGATAATGCTGTACACGTTTTCCCTTTCCAGAACAAGCAAACCAGAAAATGCCGCTGTAGAAGGGTTGCATTCTGTGTGGCAAAGAATGAAGATTTCAGCCCTACTCAAGCAACCAAAAGGACTACAGTCAGTTGGGGTTTTAACCTTACACTCCGTTGAATGCATGTGTCAAGAAGTACATGCTAGAATGTTTTTGCACAGCGCTGTTTATACAATGTTCTGTCAAGAACATCTGTTTTCAGTGAATATTGTAGAAGCAAAACAAGGGTATTAAATAAAGAACTACAATAACTCTCTTGGCAGATGTCTCTCCAGTGAGACCTAGTCATCATTCAGAAATGAAGTATATTGCTTGCAGTCTACAGGCCTTAATATTGCTTCTTGTGTTAGCTGTACTATACCATTTGCAAATTAATAACAGAAGGAAGAAAAAGAAAAGAGGAACAGGCTAGCAAGGCTATTTTTCAATCCAGCAGTATTTATATATGTAGCTGGTGTTTGTTCATTAAGGTTTATTGCTGGCATATTGTGCTGTGAAGACCGTAGTAAACTTTACCTGGACTGGCACTGTGATTGTTGCATTTTTAAAACGGGGAAGTAGTGAGACCCTAGTCTGTATTGCTGCTTGTAAGAGAGGAGTAAATTCCAGGTCCTCGTTCATTCTCCTTTGCAGTCATATTTGGGCAACACAATGGAATAAAATGCATGTAATAATACTAAAAGCCAGCAAAAAAAGTCTGAATTTAGAAAGTTCAGAACTGAACCTGAACTACAATAAAAATTAGACACGACTAGACAAAAGACTAAACTGGAAAAGAAACACTGTCAACTTGTGCATCACCTTATTATGCAAGAGTGGAACCACAAAGTGGAGCAAAGGTCACATGTCATATTAATGAAGTCAAACACATCACTACTCTATTATGCATCTTATAAAAGAGAACTGACTAACTGGTATCAAAGACAATAAAATAACATGTCTTTAAAGATAAATGTTTCCATTTTACTCTGTGCCAATTCAACCTCAGAAGCCCCCGAGGATCTCAACATGGCCACCATCCTATGACTACATACGCTTGCAGCACATTTCATGGTGTGAGATAAATTTTCTTTGACATTCTTTAGGGTGGGTGGGGGTAAGAGGACTTCAAAGTGACTGAGTGCAACGCAGTGGTCTATTTACACAAGCCCCATTTTCAGCCTAATTTCAGGGGTATATAACCTTTGCAATGAACACATGCAACGGATCTAAAAGTACAGGCCAAAGAAACGGCAGAGACCTGGGAATCTCATGTCAGCAGACGCCACCTTAGCATATAACATGAAGTCCTACCCCCAACAAAGGCTTTTTCAAACAAATTAAGTTAGAGATAAGCAGAATCCCAAGTCCAGCTCTCTGCAAGTCAACAGGAAAATAACACAAAAGACCACCAAGATTAATCTAAAAATGGCCAATGCGTTGGACAACTAAAAATCTGTTTCAGGGTTAAAGAGCATGATTAATTAGGGAGGGGGGGGCACAAATGTGCCCATCTGAATCTTAAACTGGAAATAAACATTTACAGTGCTATCTTAAGCTGCTTAGGTAGTACCTGTCCCTCTAATTTTAGTCCCATGAACTTATGTGAATGCTTTGAGGTCAGTTACCAGGCCTTTAGAACGTGCCTTTCCCTGGTATTAAAGCTACAGAGTGCCATTAAATATTGATCTGGAATAAGAAACTGTCACAGATGCTAAATAAATCAGTGGTTTATTAATAAATTAAGGTCAAATTCAGACAAGCTGATTTATCCATAAGACAACTAGAAGTGACAGAATTGCTGCTATTAAAGATAATTTATCACTTTTTTTAACAGTACTAACAGATTTTGAGGTTTTAAGTGAAATGTGACTCTGTAAACAGGAAATGCAAAGAACACAACATTGTGCTGGAATCACCTTATGCAGTTTAATTTACCAATAATGACAAAATGCTTGGCTGGTTTACAGCAAAGCTCCCCCTTCCAGTGCCGGGGGTAACATTTCCTACACATTAAATATTCTTAAAACATTTGCCCATTTGAAGCTGAAAACAGGAAAAAAAAAAAACAGACTTTCCCCTCAACAAAAGGTGACAGGTGAGGGTCCTTTGTTGCGGTGATTTCTAAATCAGCTGTACCTTCAGCAGGGGCGTAACTTTGGATTGAACACTGGGGGGGGTTACGACCCCTAATTTACGCCCATGACCTTCAGTCACTAACGGCTGCAACCCTCCAAGCCAAAACAGAGGGTACAAATATTCCTGACAGCTAACCAGAAAAAAAAAAAAATTAACCAACCAAACCAGGTTAAACCTACCAGAATTTTCAGTTTGCTTCATTCTGTACCGTATTTATAGATGTTTTACTGAATACCAAGTAGCACAGAACACAAATCACTGTAGGACTTGAAAACCGACTAGTACTTGGCCCAGGCAACCGATGGATCTGCCAGCTGGATTTCAGATCAGCTAAACAACACACCACTTACTTTGCAATCTTAACCACAGAGGAGGAGACCATTACAGGTTTTTAAGACAGACTTACCAATTAAATGGCCCAAAGCTAAGACAGCAGCTGTAGACCATGTGTCCAGCCTTCCCAACAATTGATAATTATCCTGGATAGGGTCACATGATTACCTGCAGCCAATCCCAGGCAGCATAGGAAACAAGGCAGGGGTACACCCCGGATGGAATGCCAGTCTGCCACAGTACATACACTATGAGCAATTTAGAAACACCAATTAGCCTAACAGCATGTCTTTAGACTACAGGAGGGTGGGGTGCGATGTGACCCCTCCCAGACCTGGAGCTGTGAGGTAACGGTGCTACTCGCTGAGCCAGCATGCTGCTCGGGTTCAAGATTCTCCAGGAACAATGGCTCACCTTTAAGTCGACATATAACCACCATAACAATGTAGCAACAACACAGGACTATTGAAGATGATGTTTTCATATACATATAATTTTATTTAAATATCAAGATAATTTTTAATCCCAGTCCCTTCTCGTTTCAAAATCCACTTTAGGTTTTAGCATTAAAAATACGACGATTTTCAAGGCCCCCCCAGAAGCATTGGCACACAACCTATACAACAGGTCATTTGGCACATTCAGCTTATACAGTGTTGTGTGTGTCGCCGTCGGTGAAGGACCCGCCCCAGACAAGGCTCACCCTCACCACCTTCTTTTCGGATGCCTTAATCACCTCCTTTCAAAACGGGTCCCAGACACAATCAAGATTGAGACGAGCCATCTCACGAATAGCAAACAAAATTCGGAACTCACCAGAGGCGCAAGTCATAAGTTAATCTGATAATCGCCATCATGATAAAAGCTGCAGGGCCGAGAATCTGAAGAGGCAGCCAGTTATAAAGACGCGGGTCTAGCGTTTGTCAGTCAGTGGCACCATCAAGCCTTCCGCCACTGGGGTTTTAAGAAGAAGCCGTGACGGCGGCAGAGTGATCGGCAGAAATGCCAAAGCTAATGTCTTTAGAACTTCCTCAAAATAGAGGCAATCAGCGTAAATTTCCCTCAATAAAAGTATTAAGTCAGTGTTTATAAATCCAGTCCTCGGGGACCCCCCCAGACAGTCCACGTTTTTGCTCCCTCCCAACTCCCAGGCAATTGGGAGCAAAAACAGACTCGGGGGGGTCCCCGAGTACTGGACTGAGACAGTATTAGAGTCAAAGATACTCCTTTGCACTGAAACGCATTAGTCACTGTGACCAAATTCAAATGCATTACTGAAAATGGCGCTGGTCAGAGAGATTTAAAAGAACCTTGTAAAGCAATCACATGTATCAACTGCCCACCTCAACTTGTGCCATTAAGACCAGAAGTAAATACTGGTGGCTTTGAACAAACACAGCTAACGCATAAGCATATTGGGAGATGAATAGGACAGCGACTCCTTCCAGAGAAATGCAGCTGCAAACAAGGGTGAGGAAAGTGCTACATTATTCATATGTACATTTTAACAACGGAACAAAAGTTATACTGAAGTGGTGAGCAAAGATACTGCAGGTGAGCACAGCTGCAGCCCCTTTCACAATGTTTGATACCAGTCAAGAACTAAATGAACTTGGTGCATATATCCGGCTAAGCTCATTGAGAGTCTGCTGATGTGTCAAGGTCTCTTCTTAGCTTTAAGAAATGCGTCAAATGCCAGGCAGCAGGGAGCCCCTGCTCCCGTGCACCTGCCAATAGCATGCCTCACTTTAGCCAAGCATATTGTTCCCAATCAACAGCACAGAATGGACACAAACCTACTTGCATTTCAAATGGAGAATATGAGCTGCACATTATTCAGGAAGAAATTTAAGGCGAGGAAATAAAGAAATAAAAGTTTTCCACGTGGGGGACTGTCGTACAAATTAAGTGGGAACAATGAACGAAGAAGCCCAGTACTATGCAAAGCTGACACAGGCCAGTCTTTAACAGATGCAATCACATTTCAGTGTGGGGGGGGTCCATCATTCACAGATTAGACTGAAGGATGTTATAGTGCAATACAGAGATTGTCAGAGCTTGCCAGAGCAATACAGAGACTTGGTTCATGCTTTGCAGGATCACTGAACAAGTTTACCACCATAATCACACATTACCTTTGCATTTTCATACATCTTAATGCATCACAGTATAAAGCCATTAAATGACAACTATCTTGCTGACATGTCCCCGTGACACCCCCGCCCCCCCGAACTTGAGAGCCTAATTGTCTGCTTGTAGGACCGGTGGTGCATACTTCTCTCAGAGACAGCGAGCCCACGTGCACGTTGTGGATGTAAATATTAAATGGACCGTGTGAGAACTCACACCTTCTGTGGACCACATAAATACAGGCTACTTCAGAGAGCCATTTGGGGAATCTTCTGTAAAGCAAAAGGATTCAGCAGGACGGAATGACTGCCAAAGAAGCTGGGCGTCTGCCTGTGAGTGACTTTACAGTGCCGTCTTTATTTAAGGATGGGGGAAATTATAGCTCTTTAAAAAAAAAAAATAATCATGAATGCAACAGATGGGCAACTGATGGCCAAGGCAGCTTCTGCACAAAAGACTGGCTCACATTCCAAGAGAAGACAAAAAAAATAAGATAAACCAACTTTGTAGTACTGATATTGAGGAGTGTAAATTTACAACACAACGTATCGCTATGAATGTCCAAAACAGAATAAATAAAGAAAAAAATCTAAAATACATATTCACAAGTTCAGCAAGAAAACCTTTCATTTTAATAAATGAGGAAAAATAAATTTCATCATTTTATATTTAACCCATTACATTTTCCTGTTCTTAAACTATTAGCATTTTGGCATACATTCAGTCACATCCTTTGCAGGGTTATCCCCTCCCCTGGTTCCTGACATGGAAAGGCAGTGTGGAGATCTTCATAGAATGTGGATTATCCTTTCATACTATTGGAGACCTCTGTGCACAATTGGGGGGGGGGGGGGGGGGAATAAGACACACTGCACAAGGTTTATCCAGAGGCAGAGGCTGATACCCAGAGAGGCTAGGGCCCGAACTGCCGAGTCTCATCTTCAAAATAAAAGTCTGCTTTTGGCCCCAATGGGGGGGGAATGAATTCTCCCTTCGTGGCATCTTTGATAAGAACTTTCGGAGCAAGTAGAATCCATCTGGTTTCCATAGAAAGAAAAGAAAGAAAAAAAAAAAAAACACCCAACCCACACTAGTGCCAGCTCTGCAGTTGCTGTTGATCATATTCTGCTATAAGTTTCTTTATATGTGCCAGTTTGTTGTGTAGATATTCACAGCGATTCTTCTCTTGACTATAGTTCGGATTAGTC
This sequence comes from Petrocephalus sullivani, assembly GCA_026780845.1. NCBI lineage: Eukaryota > Metazoa > Chordata > Actinopteri > Osteoglossiformes > Mormyridae > Petrocephalus > Petrocephalus sullivani. The sequence continues at coordinate 5,255,685 of JAODKM010000032.1, read as the reverse complement.
TGCAACGGAAGGAGAGACACCGTGAGCACGAGGAACAATCACGCTTAGCCTCATACCGTCGTGCTGTTATGAGAATGCTGCCTATTTCTCCTCTTACCTTTTTAATCTTGTGATACTCCTGAAGTATTTGATTGCGGATTGTCTGGAGAAAGGAAAGAATAGATGACATGATTAATTCCCATAATCGATGGCCCCAAAGGCACTCGGCAGGGGGCCGTGGCGGCCCTCGTGAGGTACCTTGTACTTATCCGTCCCTTGCTGGAGCTGCTTCAGCTCAGAGTCCAGCACAGTGAACTGTCGTGTGATGCCCTCTATCCTGGCATGCAGGCCCCGGTATTCGCTGTACTCGGCATTGAAGTCATTCTTGTAGCTCTGCCGCTGCTCCTGAGAGGCGATCGCCGTGTACTTCCTGCAGGGGCACGGCATGTCAGTAGGGCACAGTGCAGGCAAAACATTACAGCTGGGGCCCATTAGACCATCTTCGCAAGTGTCTGAACCCCTTATGAGCTGCACGAACCAACAGCTCCAGTCAAGCAAAGTTACCTCATTTTAAACATTTAAAATGATACGACGTAAAAAAAATGTAATGGAACTCCACATAGCCTTTGAATTTGGATAAAATATACCACAGACATCCAATTTGAATCTCTCCAGTAAATAGTGACATTAGGAGAGGCTACTATAAAAAAGGAGGATAAAATATTCATGTATGAAGAAAAAAAAAATAAATCTTACGATAAGTAGTCCGTCATCTCTGTCGACGATGCAGAAATGCTACTGTTGCACATCCCATTCACATCTGTAAGGAAACCCAAAGCCACAAATAGAAGTAAATTCAGTGTTATTTACTCTTTAGTTATATTTCAATAAAGCTGATATAAAATACACCAATGCAGTCGAACAAAAGTCATTCTTTAACTAGGCAGACATTGCGGGCTTGTGTACAGAAAATATACTGGCACTGGGTTTTTTAACAGGGTTCACCACTAGAGGTCACTCTGCCACCATCTTACGGAGTGACTTCCATTCCACAGCTTGAAACTTCTGACGTTACCATCCACAGAATCCAGACATAATGGTGAATTTGATTGGACTTTTTAATAAGTTTAGGGTCTCTGTAATCACACCGAGCACCCTACCTGCAGAGGTCCCGTGTGGAGCGCAGTCCTGCGGGCTGCTGGTGCTGGGAGCCAGCTCCAGCCCACGTTCCTCAGCGGCCTTCTCTCTCTCCCTAGACTTCTCCTTGTCCTTGTGCTTTTTGGATTTTTTCTTAGATTTACCGTGGTGCGAGGCGGCGGGCGCTTCCTCCGGGGGCCCGCCGAGACCAAGCAGACTGGGCCGGAAGGGGGAGGATCCCTGCGCCGGCGGGGCGGCGGCAGTAGTGGCTGCGGGAGGCGGGGGCTGGCCTAGGCGCTCTGCCACGGCCACCTCCTGGCCCTCACAGTCCCTCCCGTTATGGCTGGAGTCATTGCTGACGTCGGACAGCGGGTCAAACGGACGTGGAATTTCTAGGAGCGGCAGCTGGGAGCTGGTCATCACACTTTCCCCGCCCATCGCAGTGACCCCGCCCACTTCCTTTCCATTGGAGGAGCTCAGTTTGCCATTGACGGGTCCAGCCGCCTTACTGGCCAGGTGCGATATCCTGGGCTTCTTATTTGCCAAGGGGTCGATGAACTCCGCAGCAGGCCGCTTCTGAGGACGTGAAGAGCAAGAAACGATGCATCACCAGATTTTACCAGCAATGGGCAAAACTAAACCGAAACATTACAATATGCTCCAAACAATGTGATGATTCTTAATATCAAGCTAATCTCTTCATAACAGAGCCTTCAGTGACTGAAATGGAGCATTCAGCAATTTGGAACTACCACACCAATCAGAGAGTTACTAAAAATGACAGACACCACTCAGATATTTGGAATTATACTTTAATCCCACAGTGCCTGACACAGGAAGTAGTGCAACTTTGGAGTTTATACATGAAAAAACCCACACTCACTTTGTACTGCCAAGCTGCCCGACTATAAAAAAAAATAAACCCTGAAACCGTTATCAGCTCCCCGCATTTACAGCCTCTTAAAAGGGCATCTGAGTGAGACCCACGCAAACAGCAGGGGCTCGAGGGGCAGATGGGAAGGGAAGCTGACTAATACTTTCACGGTCTTGACCCTTTCAGTGCTCTGGCTCCTGTCTCCAGCATGAATATCTGGCACAAACATCAGGAGGCGCCGGGCGACATGGACTGGGGGGCAGGGGGATTGGGGGGGGGGGGGGGGGAAGCGCACCCGGGGCGGGGGGGTGGTGGCACGCCGTTTGC
>JAODKM010000032.1:5240745-5253268 GCA_026780845.1 Petrocephalus sullivani | reverse complement strand
TTATGTTATGGCCTCAGCTGGCTTCTCCGACCACAGCAGAGCTGCTGGCAAAGCACTGCTCCTGGAAGCAGAGGGCTGACTGACACAATTTCCTGCAGGAAAAACAGCAGCAGGGGTTTGTGGGAAAACGTGCCGCGTGAACCGAAATGCCTCCCTCCCCAAACAATTAAGAAAATAGTTTTTAATGTTCAAAACACTAAAAACATTGCAGTTCAAGAAAATAAACTAGAGGGTCACAGTTCTTAAAATTGCACGTTTCGCTGATTTTTATCGCCCGATGCTGATGTAATTCGCATTAAGCATCATATAAAGCTGCTTGCGGGACTCAGACTGGATGTCACATAGAGGTTGTTAAGTGTTCCGTTTCCTGCTGTTTAACAACTTAAGCGAGTTGGCTTTCTCAGGCCAGAGCAGACCCATGTGTAACAGGACATACTGGCCAACAGATTGTCTTTTGCATGTAGGAAAGAGGGCTTAAAAAAAAAAAAAAAAAAAAAAAGGCCAATCAGGGAGAGCTCTGTCAAGCGAACTTTAACAAGCATGACCCGGATTTTAGCCAAATGGCACTGAAGGGCCCAGACGACCTCAGGTTTAGCAATTGTCTATATTTACACAACACTCAGCAAAGCAGACAGTACGAAATGTTCCAAAGGACTGAAAACCCAAAACAAAGCACATGGTGGAGACGACGCGGCCTGGGCGTCGAGGAGTTGTCGGTACCAGTAACCCGCCCACACGACTAAACAGGACCAGCACCACTACATCACGAAGCAGCTTGTGTTTAATTATGATGGATTGTTAAGTTTGCCAAATTAAGGGACTCTTAACTCAAATGTAGTTTATTACAAAACGAGGGCTTTGAAATGACCTTTGGAAACTGCCATCTCAAGTTTTGTGAGTGAATTTCATGAAACCGAGACCGCAGGAGGGAGGCAATAGCACTGAATTACAGCAAAGACGCACTTGAGGGTGGGATAGTGTTTAGGGAGGACACTGGGCAAAGCCACGGGGGAACAGCAGGGGGTGCTCTGGCACAGGACTAACTGGCCATGTGCACACTGGGAGGCCCACGGTGACAGACGGCTGAAGCTCAGCCCTGATTGGTCCTCTGGCAGAATCTGCCGGGACACATGGCCTGCACACACGCAGTTACATCACGGCCACTCGCCCAGATCACTTTCTGGGTGTCGACTGGCCCGGGTGCAGCTAAGCAATGTATGTTGATAAGCCTGTCCGAAAGGTTCAAAGTACAAAGGGGCCTTGGGGGGGGGGGCACGCTGATACTTGGGTACATCTCCACTACTGCCAGAACAAATCTCTTTAACCAGCTGTGCTCATTTCCATGCTAAAAAGTTCCATTCTAAAAATAGCCAGTCCTCCGCCATTCCGGTTCGGCTATCTGCGTTCATGAGAAATCGGATTTTTCCACCGGATCCACCTGGAACGCCGCCGGGCCGAGTCGGCGGCACAGGTGAGAGGAACGCCAGAGGAACCGCACAGGAACCGCCGAGGGGGGGGCAGCTAAAAGCTGTCCAGCAAGTACCTGAGAGCCCTGCAGCTCAGGGCAGCTCCATGACCGGGTACCAAATAAAGTCAATCAAAGGGACAAAAGAAAATCTGAATACGTCTGAATACCACACTACTGCGAAGTACACAAAGTGACAAGTGACTCATGTCCCGCTGATCACGTGTGCCGTGTTGTCATGTTGTCATACGGCACTCTGTGGCGGTGAGGGCGCCCTGTGAGAAACTAGCATCCGGTTTGTGCCGCTGACTCAGTGACGATGCATTTACATACTACCACCTGACACGTTAAATACAGCTCAGTGAGGTGCGCCGTTACGAAACATTCAAATGGACGCTATTCAGCTGGCATAGCAAACTGTGAAGCTCCACAGACCCAAAAATCGGTGAGATGGGCTTAGGGTCATTCGGGTTAACCAATGAGACAGACGTGCTAGCTAAATACGGAAGAATGTCATCGGAAGTAGAACGAACGTAACATTACACACGAGCATCCCCCCCACCACATTGAAAGCTGCCATCAAAAACACTTTCACACGACTAGCCGCGCTTCAAGCACACTGTCATTTTTACCGCGTACGCCTCGCCAGCTTACTTGCAGAAGACCGGCACTACGGCGAAACCGGGCGTCCCTCTCCCCGCGAACGCTTTAAGCCTCCATAAACAGTGCGTGACAGCCTGACGGACTCACACACGACGCATGGGATCCTGCACACGCTGACCTTCTGCTCGCTGGTGACTCACACCGCCTCTCGGCGGCACATGGCTGTGCTCTCCCTCCCTTGCTCCCCCCTTTCCTTCCTCCGCATGGGGAGGCATTTACTGTAAACGCTGATGGCCAGCGCCCCCATATCGACGTCACCTTAGATAACATCAGACTGGCCCCGATCCGCACGGGAAGCGTCACTCTACAGAAGGCGTATGACCAATCGCATGCAGAAAGGGTATAAGCCACCGTGGTTAGGAAGTCCGAGTTAGGAGTCTTCCCCATTAACGTCCTGGGCAGAAGAAGCTACTGTGAACTGGGGGAGTTGCTGGTGTTTCAGGCTCAACACAGCAACAGCGGAGGGGTTCTGTCATTCCCAGTGTATGAGCTGTAAATGAACCCTGCTACAGACGGCCTGCTCATGCATACCGAGTAGATGTGGTACAGCAGTATAAACACGCAGGGCATAGCTCTCTATACAATATGAGGTGCGCTAATTATCCAGCTCCGGCTGTCAGGGCGGTGTGATCTTAGCGCTTCCGAATAAACGTTCAGCAAAAGCTACTCCCAGGCTAATGGTGCCGGCCAGGTGCTGCATTTCACGCCCTTATTACAATGTCTCTCAAGAGGCATGACTACAGTGGTTAATTAGCCAGAGCCAACAGGACAATTAACGGAGTCAAGATCCCCAAATTTCTTATAAAGAAAAAAAACACTCCACCAGTGCAAACAAAAACCATTACTGGGTGTAGCTTTCCTATCATTCCAATACAAAGTGGACACACACACACTAATAGGTTCACCTGCTTGCTAAAGCAAGCAGCCTGCTTCCACAAACGGCAAACGTGGCTGCAACTGAATACATACAGACAGGGTCAAGAGGGTTAGTCCCTGTGTGGTCAGGAAGCCTGATACAAGCATTTTTGTTGTTAACGTGGTGCGATTGCTGGTGTGAGATGTGGCGGCGCCCGCATAACCCTAACCCGAAACAGCCGCTCTACCGGGATTTTCATAGACTAGTGTCTGGATGCGATGAACAAAACGGACCCAAGTCGATGACATTTCCGTGCACAAAAACACTTAGGGGTCAGAGGAGAACAGCCACAGGGACAAAAGTGACAGCTGTCATGCGGAAAGGCATCCCGGAACACGGCCCGTCTACCCTTGAAGCTGTCCTGAGGCTAGAAATAGGTCCTACCTGGTAGTAGACAGGTCTACCAGATAAAGCAACCACCAGGATTAAATACATTAAAAGCACTTAAAGGTATGGGCTATATTCAGATAAGCAGAAAAGCCTTCACGGCTACAGCCCAGGCCGACAGTGCGGCAGTCGTCGGCATCAATTTACCGCACGAGGATCCTCTTAAGAAGCTGGTGATCTCCTTCTGTGTAGCCGGGCCAGTCCTTCTGCACCTCCTTGAACAGGCTGTCTTTGAGAGTGAACGTGTTGTCTTTTCCATTCAAATTCGCCACCTTCAGACGAGAGAAAGACAAAATAAATACCTTCCGAGTACCAAAACGGAGCCTGTAGTTTCGCTCCCAATTTGTATTGGAGAACTCGGGAGGGCACCAAGGTTAGACTGCACATCTGTCTGCATGTGCCAGTGCCGTGTGGGATTTGGTGCCCTCTTATCCCGCAGAGCTGTGGGCGAGGACAGACCTGTTGCAGGAAGCTGTCCAGAGTGTCCTTCTCCTGTGGGGACAGGCCGTCCTTCTGCAAGCGCAGGATCAGCTCCGGCTTCCGGTAGGGCTTGAGTGCCAGCAGGTGAATCAGACGCTCCCGCAGCGGCCGCTGCTGTGCCGCCCCCGTGCCCGGCTTCTTCATGGCACTGGAGATGATGACGGGCCGCGATGAGCGCCGCGAGGGCGCGATGTCAGACAGGCCCGGGGCCGGCTTCCGGATCTGCACCTTCTTGCCTGCGAGCAGACGCACGTGCAGGTAAGCGCGACACTCATCTACACTCACATGCAAACATGAGGTAAACGGGACACACAGCGAGTGGTGCCAGATGTAGCGGGCGCTAGCTTACGGAGGCGGAGAAACAAAACCGCCCGGAGGGTGACCTGACCTTTGATGTTTTTATTTATTTTTTAAACCAGGCACTTGTCATTTATAATTGAGAGCCTGAGAAATTCTCACAAAGACTAAAAAAGAAACCTTCAAACACGGCTTTGACTCTTTGTGGGCTTGTCTGTTCTTGGATAAGTGGGATTTCAGGCCCACCCGAAAAATAGACTCCAGCACCACACATACGGCATGTGTAAAGCACCCCACCATACTATGTGGAAGACACTACACCTGTGTGAGGAGCGAAGCTAATTTTGTGGCAGGTGTGTTATGATCTTTGTATCCAGAGAGGATAGCCTGGTACACTCAGGTACACTCCATGGGAGAGTTTTGGGTGCATTTTTATATGCAGCTGCACTCCCAGTGTTGATCTGTGCAGAACCGTCCAGACAGCGTCTCTCGACGGGTGCCCCCCATCTTAGGCAGATAACTGTGCAGTTCACAGAGGGGGCTCACTGGGCCAAATATTTAACTGGTTTACTCAGTTAAACTCAGTTTAACAGGTAGTGCTGGGATGATGCATCAATTTAAACTGACAACTGATTCTGTAAATGCGTCATCATGAAGATGGCAATGTATAATAATGGAGATTGTCTTCTGTCTAGAAGACCGTGGACATATTTTAAAGGAAAGACAATATGGTAGCGCTGTGCCGATGTGGAAATATTGAGCAATATCAATAAATATTTTTGTCTAAATACCGGTTGAACATCTGTTCGGGCCATTTTACTAAGTTCTTCAACAGGTTTACAACAATTAAACAAATGGTAAGAGACATACAAACAAAAAAAACTTGCAGCACACGTAAGTTCGGTGGGAAGGCCAAAGAAGGTCCCCGGACAGCAAGACTAGCTTTCCGAACATTTCCGAGACCTTTGGTTCTCTCCGCCCAACAAGGGAAGCTGCCAAGTCAGCCTTCAACAGCAGAATAGTGCGACCTCAAACATCCCCCTTTCCATAGTCGTAAGGCTCCACACGGAGAGCCACAGGACTGCAATTAGCCCCGTCTGTTGATCGTGCAAATTACACCAACACTGGGGGTCACGCAGAGCCCGGCAGGAGAAAAGCAGCCAAGACACCATTAGAGCATCACAATACTCATTCACAATTAGCCCTTTAAATAAGACAGATGATGCGCCTAAAATATTAGCCTACAAATAATGTTAAAATTGGATAATGAAAGGTTTCAAAAGTAAGACACCATTCGCTTCTATAGCCAGAATGAGCCTAGATTTAGTTCCAGCTCCTGCTGCCGGTTTGCCTTCCCCGCGCCCGGCTGAGCCGGATACAGGGTAGACATTATCCCTGCAGGCTGGGGTTTCTCCTTGGCGAGCTCTGAACAGCGGGCTGAACAGGGCGGCGGCCGACCGGCACAGGGGTGGACAAGGAGCAGATATGCACGCGCGCACACCACCATGCCGGCAGGGGCCCTCGGCCGCCTGGCCCCGGGGGAGTTCCCGTAGCCGATAAGGAAATCCAGAGACCAGAAATGACCAAGAATTTTAACGGAAGCTTAAGAGCTCACCTGCATTAGATTCCCACAACATTACAAGCGGTCAGGGAGCATAAGATGCACGCGCCACTTTAGGTTGAGCTGCAGCGGGGGCGGGGGGCCGTCATGCACTTACCCACATATCTCCCACCCGGCTTAATGACTATGGCCCCCCGGCTACGGGTCTCCTCCTCCACCTGGGCCATGCTCTGCCGCGCCTTCTGGTACGAGTCATCGGTGGCGCACACCGTGATCTTGTCCTGGATGGAGCCTAAGCAGTCCAGCTGGACTCTGCCGTCGCTGAAAGCACAGGGGACACAGACGGGGACAAGTGTAGAAAGACACCTGGGGGGTCACAGGTACTGAAGGGGGAAACTCCAACCACACGCAAAGCCACAGGTGCTACAGTATATAAACCAGATTCTTCAAAGCGACCTGAACACTGTGCTGGCCTCACGTTACACGGCTGGGTTAGGGGAGGCCCAGGCGTTGCAGCTCCCCAATGCTTCATTTCCACCAAGACGGTGCTGGTGCCGGATTATTTCCCCAATCTGGAACTAGTTCAATGCATTTCCACTGCAAAAAAACTGGCCCGGTCCAGACAAAATGGCTCCAGCACGGCAGCACAGAAAAGGTGATCTCAGATTTTGGAACGGGAGTCGGCGAAAGTGGGACAAGGCTATTACATCAAGACCTTCTGCATACCTGAAAAATTCAGTCCATAAATGCTACAGTTCTGTCTAATATCACCTGTGCCACCACTGAAACAACCTGCCAGCTTATTTGCAGGTCTGTTTTCTATTCCGTGTAAAATGAAAGGTCGCTTGGCTGGCTAGATTTAATAATAAATGTTGTATGTCGAATAAATAAAATGTGGTGCTTGAGTAACAAAGCGATTATGAGGCAGACAGCAAAGTTCAATTTTTTTAGCAGACTTATTGTGCGATCCTTACAAGGACAGCGTTAAAACGGCGAGCGAGAAACTACATACATAAGTGAGGAGACTTTAGAGAAAAGTGGTAATACTCAAAATAAACCCAAAAAATGTAATACATATGAACCTTTGCTCTCACTTACAACTACATAACATTTCCATACCATCCTTTCTTGAAACCAGGGGAAAGGTAGGCAAGCATTGGTGGAAATGCACGAAACACAAACGAGCCCGGTACCAGCTCCGTGTTGGTGGAAACGAGGTATACATGTAACCTTTCTTGGGTAGGGATTAAGGTTGCCACAGTTGGGATTTGGGTTATGCCCACAGAAATTGATTCCCTGTCCATGTGTGAGCATGTGTGTGCCCACTCACCTGGTGATGTACTGCTGGATGCAGTCAAAGCTGCCTTGAGGGTTGTCCCTACCCACATGAGACAGGTAGAAAGTGAACGTCTGCAACTCATCGGGGCTCTCTGGCCGTGGTATGGAGATTTTCTGTTGTGGTACGGGAGGGGGGGGGAGCAAAGCGAATAATCACCACATGAAAGGGGAGCATCCCTCAAAAGTTCAGTGCTATAGATCACTTTAAAAAATTTCCTATGCAGATCTTTAAAGCTTCAACCAGACCCCCTGATAGGACGTCCTATCACTTGAGAAAACGAAATGTATAGATCAAAATGTAATACAATATTTGGTGCACAAATGCATAGCTATCAAGTCCTTAGGAAAATGCCCTGTATCATAAGCCAGCAGTACGGTCTGTTATATCCGACCACAAAGTGGAGCCACGTGCAGGACATTAACCCACAATACATTGGGATGACCTTCAGCTCCAATTATACAACCAAGCCTTACAGTGGACTTTAACATGTTAGGTGACATACCAGGTTGTCCCATCAAGCAGCAGCACACAGGCACCTGTCCACCTCCCAGCGCCCATGTCAAAGCCCATGTGTTACCCTATGCTAGTTTTGCCACCACCGATACCCCCTAGCCGATTTCCCTGGATGGTGCTCTACACTCTATAATCAGCGTTTCCCAGTCCCGTCCTTGGGGACCCATAGCCCACGTTTTTTGCTGGGAGGGAGCAAAAATGTGGACTATCTGGAAGGGAGCTTGGAGGGAACAAAAACGGACTGACTGTGGGTCCCAGAGGACCGGACTGGTAAACACTGCTCTATGCTCCTTGTACGGGGGGTGGAGAGGGCCACAGTTGGCAGGAAAGGGGCTGCCTATGTTGTCCGATGGGTTGGCTAGCAGAGTCACCTCCTGCCTTCTTAACAGCAAACTAAGGTCAATGTATAGCACAAGTTGTCCATTAACTAATTTATTAACTGGAGAACTTAATCACGCGATACTTTGATTACAGCTACGGCAGTGCTAGTTTTATACCCATCCTCCTCGTGGAAAGAAATCGGTGACCTTCTGTGAAATTGCAGGTTGGTTGCTTAGAAACTGATGTAAGAGGTGAGTCCAATTCATGAATTATTCATGAGCTGCCCATAGCCATCTTACACAAGGGAGAACACACTGTCTATGGCACACAGACAGCACGTCAACTACTAAAACTCATGGCCTTCAAGCATGAAGCCCAAATGGCTGGCACATAATCATTTATAGTGAGGCAGATTTGAATTAAGATTCTGTGAATCTGTGAATAATCTCGTAGCCATGTCAGCCAACAGCCGGACCACTCATTCATGCTTCCTCGCAGGGGCAGTCCTAGGAAGCTATTGCATCACTTCCTGACTGTTTCATGGAGTACATCAACAGACAAACATTCTCAAAATGGATACAGGATGCAGCTTTGTACTGATGCATGACAGTGTTTGGGGGGGGAATTGGAAACTGCAAGTAAAGATGCAGGTCTCTCCTCTAGTCCGATTCCCTTTTTAATCTATTGTTTTTGTTTCTTATTGTCATTGTCAGAACTAGAACTGTCACTATCGTTTATATCTATATATGATTGAGAAATCTACCAATAACTGGACAATTCAGAGTAATCGTTTTTTAATATTATATATTAAATATATAATACACACACGAGCAAGTGATATTTTGGCACAACTCACATCAGCACCACCTGCTCGATAGAACTTATCCACCAACAGTCTATTTGGCTATATAGTTAAAATTTTCAACTGCAATGTGAACTCTCTCCACTGATTGTGTTTTGAGTGGGGCCACTCACAAAAATAGAATTCATATTATATGGTTATTATGCAACGTATCATGCAAGATGATGCTAAGTGACAAGGCTAACCTTGTTTTTAGGAGATATTATTTTGACATACAGGTAGTAAGCAAATTAAGCAAAATAATGATGACAAAGACAGGTGAAACTACTCAGAGGCGCTAAATGACACGTATCTATGGCTAACCATCATTGGTGAGTCCGTTAAACCTGAATGTCTTCTTTTAAGATGCATTTGCATTGCAGTCATGCTGCAGTGATATTTAAGTTCTGCTTTGCTATACTGAGACGACTGCATTTCACTTTTAATGTGAAGTACTTCCACTTCAACTGAGGCATTTGGAGCCTCATCCGCGATGTGCCGTCTCCCCTTCCACCATTTTTCCAACTAATCAAGAAGGAAAAATTAAATCAATGACTTTTGATAAAATCGAGTAATCATGACCGCTCTAACACAAACTCACACGTTAACAGGAAATGCATTTGCTGGCCCGAGAATAATTGTACCGCTACTAATCATCATTAACTAACCAGTTTAAAAATGTACCAGCTAAAGTATTCTAGTACATAGGGAGTGTGACAAAGGCGGGCGTGAGCAGGAACAGACAGAAGAACAGAGGGTGCCGTACAATCCCTACGCAGAGGCAGAGCCCGGACAGAAGCCGCCCGCTGTCTTCAGCTCCTATCCCCTCATCTTCCCCTGACCCTTGTGCCCTTACCCCTTTCTAGGCAGCTCCCGGAAGACAAAGCTCCCTTTCATAGCCAGCACTTGCGATCCCCCCCCGAGCTGGCTCCTCTGGCCTTTTCCACGGTAATTAATTTAACGGCTGACAGAAGCAGGGCCGGGCCCTCCCAGCCTGGCTTGTCGGGGCACCAGTCCCAGCAGGGTGGCCAGATCCCCCTCCCTAGAGAGTGGCTCGTCGGGGGTGTGGTAAATGACTCATTGCCACTGCTCACCCTCACACCTGTGGGAGAGGTTTCAGATGGGAACTAGATTGAGGGGAAAGGGTGACCTACTACTCTGACAGAACTTAGAAGGTCAAACTGCTGAGTCTCCAGCCATGGAAATGTCAGGCTGTATGGGATAACAGAATTTCTCTAAGACATACCATAAGACATACCATAAAAAAACATCCCCCAAAGAGAGCAGCAGGGTTATAGCACTTAGAGCCCGCATCCCAGCATGAACACAGCTTTACATTCTGAATAACCATCGAGTCAAAGTTTCGTTATGGGGAATAAAACGTGGCAACTTTGCTTTTGTAGTCAAAGTTTTTTTTTTTCTCTCATTACCATTATTTTGTTTCAGTTCATTAGCACAGCTGCTACAAAAGAAATAAAAGCATGGGACCAACAATGCACTTGGGCAGGGAGTAATTACTGCAAATGCTTTGCTGGTGTACAGCGGAGGGGTGATGTGGCACTTCGGAAATGTGCAGGAATGCCTGTCGTGCCGCACTCCAACCCCGAGTGGGAGCGAGGTCACCGACTGCAGGAAACACATGACTTGGATATTGGCCATAACTACTGACAGCAGTTGCAACACGTGGACACATGAGAGCCCATAAGTATATGTACTTTTAAAATTGAGCATCGTAAACATATCGCACACAGAAAAAGCAATATGGGAGACCTCACTTTAAACCTGCTGGTTTACACAGACCAATGGTAACTACATGAAAATACTATACAAAGGTGTAAACCTAATGATGCATACACCAGCGTGAACAGGCCCCCTTCCACGATGCATGAGTGGGATGCTCCACTGCCAATTCAACTGCAATGCTCACAGCACCCACTTTACACTTAACCCACCTTAACCCTACTACATTGTTTATGGGCCAATTTGCACGCAAGAAGCGACAGGCTCCCTGAACAAGCGGTCCGCGCTGCTCCCAGGCGGCTCGTGCATCTGCAGTAAGCTGTGGCCTTTCCCCAAATCGCAAGCCAACGCTCTGGACACAAGCAATGCAAAAAAAAAGGGCAGCATACACAGCCCATTCTGACCAGCAGATATATGATAACTAGGGCCTGGAAGAAACCTAGTGCAGTTTCAAACTTATAAAAGGTTACACTTCTTTCACAATACTATGAAAGTTTTTTAAGCCTCTGCCAGCTTATTGAATATTCTCCCTGCCTCCATTTATAGCCTTGTGATCCTGTATCAGAACTGACATTAAAATAGCCCCACGGGGTTATGTATACTTGGATCACCTCACCCCACCCCAAGGCCAGATTTACTTGGGCCTAAAATATAAGAGCACCCTGCCCTCCGCTGAACTGCTAAGGGTGTGCTGACCACTGCCTCTCACACACAAACACACAGTGATTTTATTTACTCAAGTTCCATAACCTTAGAAAGAGGGGGAAAAGAACCTGAGAGCACTGTGTCAATTACATTAGCAACCAACACAATCAGCACAGGATTTCCAGATTTTAAGTCAGTCACCCTGTAACACAGACTGCATTATTTTGGAAAGTGGTTTATGCATTCCCTGCTTTTTGGAATACCACATAGCTTTTTTTTATTCAGTGTTCAGCACAGGCAGTACAACTTAAACAGGTTGAAATAGACTCCATCTTCCCTGGTAGAGGTCCCAATGGGATTGATTAAGACAGTTGGCGAGGAATTCATTAAATTTCAGGTAACTTCTGAAAAAATGCTTCAGTTTTATAAAACCATTTTAAATTAATTGCGAAAGTCATTGCCACATATTTTGCATGATGTGTTTAGGGTAACCGTTTTACACATTTGACATTCTGCGGTGAGCAGTTCCATATTGGCCAAGTTGTGAAATGCATATTAACCGGAGTGCAGTGCACTAATATTTCACCTTCTGAAATATGTGCCCACACGTAACAAATTCATAAAAATCCTGTTGTAGAGCATTAAATATGATGCTCTTTATTTCAATTACATATTTTAGCTTTGAAATGCATTTTACAAAAGCTTTCACATTAACATAGCTTCCACTGTTCAAAGAAAAGTGTCCACTTTTGAAAATGCAAACTAGAGCATTTTAAAGAAATCCTTTTGACACAAGGTGAACATTGAATTATTTACGTGTCCAGTTATATGGGTCTCCATATTTCACATCCACAAGTAGCTAACTTTAATATACTACCTTCAAACTGTAGTATCTGTTCTAAAAACAAGTCACCTGAACTCAACCACTACAGAACCAAGAAAAATGGTGAAAAAGTAAATATAATGGAGCATTCGTTGACTACATTCCATTTTAAACTGTTTGCAGGCTACATTGTACCAGAATATATTCATATGTACCAATTACACAAATAGATTAATAAAGAACTACATTTAAATGGGAAATAAAGATAATAGTGCAAAGATCTTCGTAGGAATGCAATAATCTTAGAGCAGGACAAGTAAAAGTCATGCAGTAAAAAAAGACATGCAGTAAAAGTGCATCAATTCTTACCCCTTGGTTTCCAGAAAATCTGATTGCAGGATGGGCAGACAGGCTCTGTAAAAAGAAAAGATGGTACCATTAAATTAATAAGAAGAACTATTGGCGCTTTTCCACTGCATAGTACGGCACGACACGGTTCAGTTCAGCTCACTTTTGGGGGGTTTTCCACTGG
>JAODKM010000032.1:5228464-5240645 GCA_026780845.1 Petrocephalus sullivani | reverse complement strand
GCCGAACTGAGCCAAACCAAGGTGAGCTGTACTGAACCGTGTCGTGCCGTACTATGCAGTGGAAAAGCGCCATATGTGAAATGCTACATAAACACAGAAATCTGGGGAGCAGGAGAAGCAGGAGTGCTGCGGGAGGGCTGCCAGGGCCCAGGAAAGGAGCAGGCCTGTCTGCAGGGTTCCCACACTTGCTACACCCATAAAATGCAATGACAGTTGTAAAACAACAAGCACTTAACACCATGACTAGCTAGCTCAGTTCTGAGGGGAGGATGGGCTGTGAAATGGCCAGGCCAGAAAGCTCAGCTTGGGCCATGACACCAGTCACTTTACAAAACTCAATACTGGCAAGTATAATGGAAACTGAGCTTTTTGAATTTCAAAATAGGGTCTCTGCTCCGCTAAGGTTTTCACTGCACTGATAGCTTCTTGCCAACCAGACTGAGGCAGCCAGTGGGGGTTGGAGGGGGCAAACAGGATTTGGTCTTCAGATTGGTCACTGGTGGTTACATGCAATGGTCCATAGCGGCAGAAGTAGAGCAGGACCCGTGGCACATCAACCCACACAGCATATGGGACTGCTTGAGATATAAGACTTCTAGCGACCAAGAAAAACCTTGGACGTAGCCCATCTTAAGAGCTGTCCTTATTGTGCAGTTCCTGCTAAGGAAGCAACATTTCAGTGACACTACTACGGATTCTCCTGAAAAGATAAGTCGGTCAGTAGACAAAATGTATCTACAATTTCTAAGTCTCACTCTAGCACACTGTCTGAAGCTGCACCATATTAACAATATATTACACGCATCTACACTGTGTGCAGAATTATTAGCTACGTACTATTCCTGGAGATAATCTTTCATAAGTTGGGCTACATAAAAATTCAAAAAGTTCTTTTGAGCCAAGTAAATTTATTTAGGAGAGAAAATGTTACATTAGACCTTCACAAATAAAAGAAAAAGCACTTGATTATCAGGGTGCACAGTTATTTCTGTCTTCACCATCTACAGAAATAATGGCTTTAGCCATTCAGTTGGGTATTCCTTATGTAAACCATCAGCCATTCTACAGAATCCCCTGTATTGCCACCTTTCTTCTCAATGTCCACTGTGAGCCGGCAAGCCTTTCTTGGCCAATCTATAGAATACTTTGTTGCACAGGAAGGGGCATTGTCCTACATGAGTATCATACATTTTAAAAGCTGCTGGCTTCTACCTATGCCAATGTTTGATCAAGTTCTTCTAAAAATTGGCAGTAGATCTTGTGGTTAATATTTATACTGTCTGGAAGTCTGAAAGGTCTGACAAGTTCATGACTGATAACTGCAGCCCACACCAATCACTCCTCCACCACCCTGTTGGTACTTGAAGGTGTCTAACCACAGGCCCATCCATCTGCTTCATGAAGAGTAACTCATCTGCCCACAAAGCTTTGCAAAAGTCTCTTAATGTTTTAGCTTGTGTGCCTTATTGAGTAGAGGTCATGTTCAGCCTTTGTGACCTCAGCAATGTCACATAGTACATGGCACCTAGTACTTGGAGAGTCTATTCAGATTGCAGTTTTGAAAAATGGTGGCACTTGATTCTAATGGATCTCTGGAAGTCTCCCCTTTAAATTTGGCAGTTAATTTGTGTCTTCTTCACTCACGCTTCGTTCCCCTTTTTCTGCTGGTCACAAAACCCTCAATTGTACGGTAATCACATTTAAAAGATTTAGCCATTTCAACAGCTCTGCAGCGCCCTGACTGGCACTTTACTATTTAGTTCTTTCTGCTCTATGCAAGGTCCATTTCAATCCATTATAATAGTAATAATTTGCTTAGTAATTCCGCACAGGAAAGTTTCTCCAAACAAAATACTCAGACCAAATACTAAACATGCTCCGTTTTAAAACGGCTAATTCTTAGAGATTCAAATCAAGACTAAAAATATTGTTTGGAAGAGAACAATATTTTTGGAAGAGATTCAATTAAATGACAGGTGCCTAATAATTCTGCATGCGATGTATTTCAGGAACCTGTTTAACCGCTGCATTTACGCCTTCATCCATTCGGTCTGCGGCCGGTGGCCAAGTGTGTGACTGCCGCTCCATGATTACATTTTGAATGTGTCATCACACTATAAAGTTCTCACTTCGTATACTGCGCAGGAACAGCAATCGTATAAGCAGCAACCAGCAAGGAGCCTGCCGTGATCTAGTCCACACACACACACACACACAAGGAGATGAGGTTTTATAAACCATCATTTCACAGGGGACCTGGTGTAACCACTGGCTGCTCTCATACATAGTCATACCGTATTTCTCATCAAGCATGGAGTTTATATTGGCACTGGTGAACCACTAACGTAACAGCCTAGCTATGCTGCTACAGCTGCTTTTGAAATATATGATAGCGACTCTTAGATGTCAGACAAAATACGTAATCTTTACAGAAAGTGAGATGACTGGAACTTAGAGGCAACTGATCTCTGCCCTGATCTCCGCTGCAAAAAAGCATGCAATATTGTGGAAAAACTGAATATGGGGTGGAGGACATGCCCTCAAATCATCTACAATGGCTCCTCAGACACTTCTGCAAATGCAGGAATTGCAGAACTTTCCATTTTCAGTCTGTATTTTTACCTACAGCGACAATAGAAATACTCAGTGGCATGTCTATCAAAATCCAGAGAAATGACGGGTGCGGGGGAGGCAAGATGATCAAGCCAGCCATCAAGAGCCAAAACAGAGGTCTGGCATTTGCACACACACACACACACACACACACAGTTACGTGCAGCATGCAACATGCAAAAATAAAAGCTGGCATGGCACAGCAGCTCTGCAAGCAGAAAAAGAGCATTTGAAATGGACACAATTGGTCCTGATGCAGCAAAGCATCAGCAGAACTAGAAATGGCACCAACCCGATACCCGATATCAGTATTGAGCCGATACAGACAAAAAATGCAGCATCAGATATCAGGGACAGGAGAGTAAGAAGCCGATTCGATTTTCCATCAGAGATAGTACTAGCCTGAAAAATGGCAAAAATGCTTGTAGCTGCGTAAACAGCTGTGTGGAAATACAGTAACCCCCTTCACACTGAAGCTTTTGACATTCTCCATTTATTTGCAAGTTGGCCGTGAACAATTAAAAACGGGAATAATTTTGGAGTTTGCTAAAAGCAGATACTCGCAGACACGCAAACTAAAAATACTACAGAAAATTATTTTAATCACATTAAAATGTTATGCATTACTATTATTTAAGTGCATACTCATAAGCTTAAGTCTTTACTTTACTCTGTCTTTAATATTAAAGTATTGGCTTTGGTGTGCCACACAGTAAATTGCAAACACGTCAGTGCTGTTTATTTTACATTATTAATCCAAGATGGTTTATATATTATATAATAAAGTCTTGAAAAGAAAGTAATTTGAAATGCAAAGTGAACGGTACAGTGCTGCTTATTTAGCAACCGGTAATAAATAGAGTTTTGCCCTTAGGCTTGCATACTGCTATGGGTTAGGGAGTTTTTGCAAATTTTTCACAACTGTGGAGATCTTCCACCCCTCACAAATGTGAACGGGTTACACTTACATTGGGGGAAGAAACAGCAGAGTGCAGAGTATAATGTATGTCAGGCTACTGCTGATTCTTAAGTGTGAACACTAACATTCATTACAGAATAAATGTCTTTGGACCTTTTCTAAAGTCTGGTTAATTACTACAAAGTTTTAACCATGTGCCATAGTGTATTTCATAATGGAGGCTTGTGTACTCAGACTAGAAATGGTTAGTTGGGGTAAACAGTAATATTTTTATCATTGATTTCTTTATCAATATGGTATAAGACTGCAGAATTTGTACATTCTGTGAAAGTTGTTACTGAATAAAATAAAAGAAATTAGACTTGTGTAAATCACGTTGGCTGCTGGTTTCTTCCTGTAGTGTAGTGGCATGGCTTTTGTTTGAGCAACGTGACCATTATGTTTTCCTATTATTAGCAAACTCAAACAATGCGACACAAACCTAAATGCAGATAGTTTGCCACATTAATTGAAATGTATTGACACAAACATCTGATTTAAATGCTCAACAGTTGATGAAGGGGGGGGAGGGAAAATCGGATTTGTATCAGTGTCAGCTGTTTATTCCAAATTTTAAAAATCTGTTAGGATCTGACCATAAAAAAAATTCATACATCATTGTGCCATCTCTATCCATTACATAGCATCTACATCGCAAGTAGGAACTGACGAGAGGCGTTTATAGAGGAAAGCACTCATGTGAGCCCAAAAGGTTTTTGCTCATCAGTTCATGGAACACTGCTTCAGAATTAAAGAATCATACAGCAGATGTATGTACTGAGAATTGTTATTCTAGAACTTGTGGGGTGACTTCAGTCTGACCGGTCATGGCTGGGTCAAAAGATACTAGGCAGTTCTGGCTTAAAATCAGGACTAAGTGTTTGAATACGGTACCACTAAAATCTCATTGAAAATATCCCATATTTTTAAATTACCTTACCTAGAATAAAAAAAGCACCAAATTTAGGCATCTTTCCCTCTCAGGCTGCCTCTTTTGAACGGGTGTCTGTTGTACTGACTGCAATACAACAGGACTGAACGCATACCTGCAGACCATAACGACACTGACATTTAGGCTTGGGTGGCATCTCATTTTTCCATTCCATCCGGAAAGTATACTGTAATTTTGATGTGGGGGGACCCCATGATATTTCGAGTTGATATTTCGCGATATTTCGAGTTTGTCACAAAAATTTCAGAATACAGAAAAAAATACCCGAAGTACAGTAATACTCTCTAAGCCTACAGAGATTAGAGAAGCCATCTTAATAACATCTTTATAGCTACAGTAATGGATCGCGGCACTAAAATGGAATCCATGGGGAATGAAGTTGGAAGAAAGGACTTTGTGGGTCCAGAAAACTGTGGCAACCATTCAGGTTCTGGGTAAAGGGTAGAGACTCCAAAACAATTCGGGACTGGGGTGGGAGATGCAGCTTAAAAATTACATCACACTCAGTGTGAATGAAATCTTCAGAGGCCTCACATGGAGACCCAGACGTCTGTAGCCACAAGGCTGCATATTGTACCATAATCATACAGGACTGCAACGCTGGCAGGGCACAGTGGAGAAATGCTGGCTTTTTAAAAGGTCACAAGTGGGCTCTCTCGAAGCACAGTAGGGAAGTCCGACACCAAGGCTGAGAGGTAAAAGCAACCACAAGAACTGCATTGTCAGAATAACTGGAGTACCATTCCCCTGGGCCAGCCCCCCAAAAATGGCCATTCAGCACACACAACATAACATGTAGATTTGGTAGCAACAGAGATATGTAAAATTATCTGATCATCTGCTACATTCTTGACTCATGGAAAAGCGACATTGTCCCAAGGAACCTTATAAACCCTAAGTGTCAATTTCAGAGAGTACAGGCTTCTGGTTGTTCATGAAGGAGCTGCGACACATTTATCCCTGGCAGGGTGTCCTATGAAAGGCAGATTTAACACAGTGCACCAAGAATGGCCAAATGCCCCTTCTTGCGTCTAATGGCTAAAGTGCCAGGACCAAGCTACTTCTTAACAGGGTACCAATGTCGCAGAGGGTTCGGACAATAAACTTAAATAAGTGGGCTTCCAATAACCAGACACCCGTGTCATATGACTGCTACACATGGGTGACAGAGTGCTGGGTTGTTTTTACATGAATAGCAATAAAATCACTGATAATGTTACTGCCGTGGTGGTACCAGTGCAATGAAAATGAACCAAGGGTTACTGCACATGCTGATCACGCCTAGTCAAGGAAAGTACAACAGTCTGTACTTGCATAACAGACCATCTGCATTGTTTTGCTATACAAGCCACATGCTTTACTATTACAGTGCAATATGAGAATCCAACATTGTGTGTTTAAAGGAAACATTTCTGTGCATTGAATTGTGTAAAACTCCACCGAAACCTTAAACATTGCAGCCGGACTCAAGAGGAAACTCCAGGGCTCTTCATTCATACAGAAAATACAGGCTGCAGTAATCAGCCTGTTCACCATGTGCTGACCAACTGAGATGTTCCCAGGGAGATTTGTTTTGGTCTGGGATTGTGCAGCATATAAATAGCAGCTCTTAGCAGATATTAGTAAGCCCGGCATTTGCTTCTCAATGCGACAGGCTGTGCAGGTATATGAACAAAAACCGAAAGTCTACAGTCCAGATGGCCAGTCCTTTACTAGTACAAAGTTACTGGCTTTCCTTATAATTGCTGCAGAGGCAATATTGTTGGAAGCCATGTCTGGCATGCAGGCAGCATGCATGGCTGTCATACCTGGTTGGCTTCTGGCCAAAGGCATCACGGAGTGTCAAAGCTCATGAGTTGCGGCACTTGAGAGAGCATGCTTCATAGGGCAGCACAGCAGTGTGGGACGTGATCCCACAACAAAAGCAGTTTATGCACACAAATTGGCTATAAAGACATTAATGCCTGCACCAACATACACTCTGACAGACCCATTTGAAGTTTGTGCATGCTTTACTGGACTTCTCAAACACACTCACCAGATCTTTGGAGGTTCTTAAGCTTTAGACCACTTTTGGGCTCATTTTGATGTCCTATTTCATTGTTTCTAGATAACGGAAACTTTTAGGAATTAAAAATATATATACAGACTACAAATACACTATACATGACAAAACATATGTACTCTTCAAATCTTTCCATTTATGGAAAAAAAGCTTTGAGTAGTAAATTATACTCCACATGATCCTCTCTCAAGCGCAAGTCTTATGTCACAAGGAAGCAGTGCACATTGATTTCAGAGGTAGATAATGACAGCAATAGAGAATAGCTTGGGCCACACTGACTGGAGCCTGACCAGTAAAAACAGGCTGCAGACTGATCCATCAGTGCTCGTGGGGCCAGAGAGTTCATCTTCCACTCTCACTCCACCCCCCACTCACAGAGCACTAGCGTAAGCCCTATCATTTGAATGGGCTGCTGACATGAGCAGACCTGGGGGACTCAAACCACAGCTCGCTGACAGAGGACAGCACACTAAACGGCCTCATTCACGTATTCTGGGCACAAGCAAACAAACATAGCTGGAAACCATTACCAAAGCTACAACTCACCATAAAATCGAGTTATACTACAGCTAATATACCGTACTACGCGTGCAGCGTCACAGCTAGAAGTGAAACTAAACAGTACCTGAGAAGCATAATAAAAAAAAAAAATAAAAAAAAAAGAGACCCACACTTTTCCAAAATTTATTTTTCTGGAGCGTCTATTGCTACATACAAACCATACGTCACCGTAATTTACAGGCTCAAAGCTGAGCCCGTCAAACAGCAGCACCTCGAAATAAAGAAAAAAACGTTTTTCCTTCTGCTCATCTGTAAGGCCATTACATTCTGCCTGGATTAAAGTCCTGCAATAGAATAGACAGGAATAGCCAGGCTTAATATTCAATCCTCACTCCCATGAACCACCAGTTGTGCATCTCCATCAAAGAGCAGTGGAGATGTTTATGACCAAACTAGGGGATTCAGGAAATCCTATTCAGCAAGTGGTTGTCGAGGGGTCAAAGCTGATTATTCTTACTCTTGTTATACCTATACCAGCAAAATAAACAAAAACAAACTGGGTGTTTTATATAATAATTTTAACCAGTAAGGTGGCCACTCAGACATACAAAAGCTTCTTTATCTATACACCTTTATCTAAACACAAACAAGATTATTAAAACAATAATTTTGAGTTATAACAAACTCAAATTTTATACGAATATTTTCAATAGAAACATTTTGCCATAATTTAAGGCAAATCACTTGCTTTTCAAATCTTGTACCCTTCAGCTCAATATTTAAAAAATATATATATTGTTCTCCTGTAAAATGATTCACTCTAACATTTAGATTACTAGTAACTGCTATAATGAACAATCAAGATAATTACAATAAAAATAACACACAAACAGCATGATTAATTATTTGTGACTGACAACACCACATCCAGACCATTCCAGAAGCCTGATGTGTTATGAAAGTCACAATGAACATCAACCAGTTGGCCCGAAACAGGAAAAAAAAGCTACAGCATTTAGCTACTATACTCTTTATATATATAAAAAAAAATCTGTTCTGGGTCAGCCAGGGCAGCGCCGGTATTTTTAGCAAGTATGAGAGAGACCCAATTGGCTAACTGCATCTTTTGAGCAGATACAAATAAAGATCAAAATTGTTAAATATTAATATGTTGAGATTTATGTGTTGACATTTTCAGTTATTTTATACAAGGACTTGCACATGTTAAACAGGCGACAGGATTATACAAGTGTAAAAATGGTTAATAAAAAACACTTCATGAAGTGCTGGGAAAGCTGACAGTGGTAACTTATACCATGGAATGGTAATCGGCACATGCAATACTCAATGGAAAAAAAGAACTGATGACTGTTTTTAGGAGGGGGAGACGCTGTAGCTCAAGTCACCAATTAAAAATTTAACAATTTCCACCACAGATCTCAAAGTCAGCCGTTAAGAGTTTTCCTAGAATTTTCTGCAAAATGATGTGATCAACTTGTCCTTCACCGTTTAATATATTCATACTTGCAGTTTCATCTCAAGTTTTAAAAAGAGAATTTGTATTAAACTGACCTGGAGAGCAGTGGGGGAAAAAAAAAAACAGGCAATGATGGTGGGCTTAACAACTGGTAGAGAATCAAGACCAAAACACACACCAGAAACTAAACTGCACTGTGCATTTGAGGTTAAGTCATAGCAACTATAATGCACGGCTCTATAATAGACGCCTAGGTGCAGGCAATAGTGCGCTATTTGAGCTTGAGTGCTTTAGTTACCCCTGAAAGCAGGCATAGATGTTCTAAACACACCCAAGAGGTCACAATATAGTGCACGACAAAGCTTCATTTCCCCGACTGTACCATTTCCAGAAAACACCAAAATTACCCTGCACATGCTATGTGGCTTTTTTTTTTATCATCAAGTTCAGAACATCAGGTTCAGCTGATGTTCAGCAAGATTGGTAAGCATTAAATATGACCCATAAGAGCCTAATTTTTTTCAAAGCGTCAGAAACGGCAATGAATAACAGGATATAATGAGAACAGAGCAGCTGCTGCCTGTAGTGCTCCAGAATCATCACAAAGAATCATTTGAGTTGAGGTCAGAGGTTATAAGAACAGGCAGGCTCTTTTCAGCCAGGCTGAAAACACTTTCATTTGGCTGTACCCCATTCAGGGGCGAGTCAGTGATGTACAGGGCATGGGGACTGAAGCTAGCACTGGAGGAGGCCAGGTGTGCCGGCAGCACACGTGCACACAAGGGAGGGTTGTATTGTGCTGTAATGTGTTTCACCTTGTGGTGACTGGGCATAGATGGATATTCAACAAGTCCCTGTGACAGAACAGGTTTGTCTGTAGGCTTGACCTGGTGCAGCAGCACCATTTTAAAAGGGAATTAGGGGACAGTGTCAGTGACTGTGGTTTTAAACCTTGAAATGTTATGGGAATGGTCATTGAGTAGAAAAGCCTGACAATGAATGCATCAAAGTACTCAGAGATATTAAGCTATGTACAAAACAACTTGCAGTACTTAATCCTCAATTCTATAATTCTATAAAACGTGCTCCCCAATATTGTGAAATATTTAAAAGAAAAAAAACACAGTAGCCATTCACTTACAAGTAAATATAACCCAAATATAACCCAATCAGTACTCCTGCTTTCAAACTAAAACATTGCATTGAGTTGGCACATTTGCATTTGACAACATCACAGAACATAAGGGCACCTGGGCATGTTCCATGTGAGATTAAGATTGGAAGTTGGAAGAGTTGTCTGAATCAGGCAGATTCTGGGGCCCATAGCCAGATAGAGACATTAATTATAGCTAATCAAAAGCAGACATCAGCAAAGGCAAATGTGCTGACTCAGTGGAAGACATAGCAGTGTCAAATCACAAAATGAAGCCCAACTAGAGTGCCTGGAGGAGTTTAAAACAAACAAACAAACAAACAAACCTCTCAGGTTCTCTCAAAACCAATACTCAAGAATATGGAGCAATTTGCAGATTTGAACTTGCATTACTTATGCATGACGGAGGTGTTTTGTGAGTATAAGCACACGTTTTGGTGGGGTGAAATGACTTAGTTCAAAGTTTTACATATTACGTCCCCATCAATTTACAACAACTCTACTCCCTCCACAAAAACTTAATGGTTTTGTATTTGGAACACACATGACATCCCAATATGCTGTCAAATCAAGTCTGATATACTGGGTTGAAAATGTAATAAAAACCTGATGTCTTGCATGGAAGCCAAGAATAACTAGGCCAGTGCTTTACTTATGAATACTGGAAGACTCCCCTCCAAAATATACTTGTCAATCAACACTAAGGACCACTCCACTTCTGGGCCAAATTTGGGTTTGAGTTAGCAAAATTGGTACAGGTGTGCCATTAAGTTTTTGATTATGCAGTAATTTGCCCTAACTAGTCAGAATAGATAATGTCTGCTAATCCTGTTGCAGGAGCAAGGATAGAGAGAAGGTTAGAGAGAATCAATCAAATTAGAGGAACCTCCACTTTTACTTCGGAAAAAAGATGTACTGGGAATTATAGGTTGGCCGAAATTTCGGGCCGATATTTGGCATTTTTTAAATGTATGAGCCGATGTCTGAGTGTAGTACGCCGATTTACAGACAGGCACGTCTGCAGGCAGCTCAGTATTATTGTTGCTGAGGAACATGAGACCCATGCTGCCGCTTGTGCAGGAACCCCAGCCAGAACATTCGGAAGTGTCCTGGGAGAAAATTGGCACGGCTTAAAATTCTCTGAAAGGTTTTTCAAAATACCTTAAGTAAAGATTTTCCTAAAAGGTTTCCTTAAAATCCTGAAGTGTCCGCCTTTTGGTTTCCTTAAAAAGTACACTTAAGTTTCTCCTTATCTTTGTCTTATACTTAAAGTTCCCTTAGCAATTGCACAAAAGACCTTAAGAACCTAAGTCAGGAGAATAACTTAAGGTACCTCTGACTGTACCCTAACCACAACACGCCCCAGTTTATGGCCATAAATGAAGAAAATGAAACACATCACAAGAAAATTATTAAATCGTATCCACATGCCATGCCCACGACATGTTTATAATTCATTATTTAATCTGCATAACACTAGTAAGCTTCACCACCGGTACCGGCAAAAAGAGACTTCATGGACAGACAAAAATTTTACAATGCAGGAAAATGTAGACACGTGCAGAGAACATTCATTAATGCATTTAATGTAAACGCAATAAATAAATCCACCTCTTCAGGTTTTGTTCGCCTACTTCTCTCTTTTCCACGTACTCGCTCTCGTAACTTTCAAGCTGCCACCGGTGGAAATCCAGTTTTATTTTTATTTTATTTATATCAGTCAGACACAAAATATTTTTAATTTCATCATTGGCTTTATTCGCATATTTAAATTAGGTTTTGTTTTATCAACACACAAAAACACTTTGTCAGGCTTTAAATAAATCCCTCAGCTACGGAAAAATTAAACCTTAAGTATCATACTTAAGGGGAAAACATCAGGTGTTTTGTGCAATCGGCCCCTGATCTTTCAAAGACCTATATGTTTAACTGGTTTGCTATGAAGCGTTGCTTTGAAAGATAACGAATAGCCTACAGAACAGCAGGGAACTGATTCATCATTGATTCTGACAGTTTTGTGTGCTTATTTAAGTTTATATAGTTTGTTTATATTTAAGTTTACACTTTTGTTCCAAGTCAGTGTTCAATACATGTTGTAAAATTGAGAAATTGTGTATCCTTTATTATTAGTGTGATATTTTACCATGTAAATGAGGCGTAAATGTCCAATTATCGGCCAGAGGAATAATTATTAGCCGCATATATCTGCCATCAGCTAACCCTGACTTTTAAACATTAACCTCTATTAGGAGTGACCACAAATGTGTGTAAGACAGCAAAATACTCCTGGTAAGGCTGGGCGATATATTAATTTTATATCGTGCATGCGCAATAATCACTAGAGCTTCAGATGACGTGCGAAACATTTGGCCGCACGCCAGCTTTTTTTGCAGCTTAAAGTCTGACATGTTTATTAAAAGTATGGTTATGCTGAATTTATACTAACTTTTGGTGTCATAAAA
>JAODKM010000032.1:5210461-5227906 GCA_026780845.1 Petrocephalus sullivani | reverse complement strand
GTGGCGGAACGAAACCCAGAGGCGTGACCGAACGGGATAAAAAAAACATGAAACAATGTGACTCCCCTAAAAATAACCCATTGGTTTTAAAAAAAAAAAAAAAAAAAAAAAAAAAAAAAAGTCTTGAAATTCTGAAAATACTGCCAGTAATAAAGAAATTTAAACAGTTTACTTGAAGGTCTTGCATGGCAATGTGCTGGCAACTATCAAGCAGAAGGCAGCTAGCCAACACACATGCCGATCAGAGGCAATTTCACTCACGTCATGCTAATGTCACTTGACGAACATCTTTGCCAGCCTCACTGCCAAATAGACAAAGAATCGCATACTCTGAGCCTTCTGCATGGTGCTACTCCACAATAAAAACCAGGCAAATAATGCAACAGTCACACTTCAACTGAGGAACTATACCATACACAAAAGTCTCTCAGTTTCTCAAGTCACATTTCTCATGCAAAAGCAGAAAAAAAAATTGTGTGAAAGAAAGGACATAGACAGGGCGGGTTTCACTTAAAGTTACGCAGCATCACTAAAATGGTGTAGTATGTGCACTGTAATGGACTGCATGCCATTGAGGACTTTCCACAGCCCTGAGCCCTGCACTGGATAAGTAAAAAAAGAAAGATGATTAATAACATGTTGCTACAATTATTGACAGCAAAATACCACCTAGCAACCATGTCACCATAAGTTTTTTGCCTCAGGCAAAGAAAAGGTTCTATCAAAATCTTCAAATGTCAATACAACAGAGTGCATCAAAATGAACCAAGTCCATCATATTCAATAGGATCCATAAGTCAGGCATGATGATCTTATGACGACTTGTTCAGTTCGAGTCAAACAAGACAATGCTGCATCAATAAGTGAATGGTGCCAAAAACCACAGCCACAAAATTCAGCAGCATAAATTTATTGGTCTATTAGACAATCATGGGGCTTCTCTTCATGGCACTACAGCCCATTAATTAGGCTATAAGAACCCGTTGTTAAATTTACCCACCTGCCAGCACAGGTCCACCCAAAACACAAACATTTCTAAATTAATTTTGACTATAAATAAAAGCATATGCAGCGGTTCAAATTTGCCACATCTTTACCTCAACTTTGAGCAAGAGGGGATGGAACTAGGTTTACAAGAACACTGGAGTGCGCAAAAATTTGAAATACCTCAAACACATGACAGAATATTCCCCTCTCTCCCCCCCCTTCCATGTGTGCAGCACAGGACCAAGACTGCATTAAATGAGCTCTCTTTAGCAGGGTGCATGTGTGTACATTTAACATAGGGACCCTTTCATTCTGTAGGCATGCAGCTTGCCATACTCAAGTGCAGGTCCCTAGAGCAGTGTTTCCCAACCTAGTCCTCGGGGAACGCCAACCAGTCCACATTTTTGCTCCCTCGCAGCTCCTAGCCAATCAGGGACACCGAATACCTGGTACAGGCGCGCTGGGATATGAGAGGAAGCAAAAACGTGGACTGGCCGACGTTCCCCGAGGACTGGGTTGGGAAACACTGCCCTAGAGTAACCCCACAGATTGTTCTGTTGGAGACGTTTAATCACACAAAAGCCAAACCGCCAGCATGTAGCTCCCTGGGATCGACTACACCAGTACTGAAAGATTCAAGTTATGAATGAGCAGGAAAAATTAACCTGCACATCCGAAATACTGGAGTTCAGCAGGAAAGAATGCCCGTCTTCATCTGAGACGACAAAGGCAGATCCCTGTAATACAACAAGCAGCATTCATGAGTCACATTTGTTCCTATTTCCTTTCAGTCCATTCACTAACATTTTAACTGAATACTGGGTAACTACTCGGGGGCTGTATTTCAACTTATACGCCCCCAGAAGTTGCACAACTATAGGCAAACTTTCAGGTGCAAATTCATTGAGTGAAGCAAGGACTTCTTGAGTAGTTTAGCCAAGGGACAATTTATAGGACCCCACCCCCATACAGCCAACACCAGCAGGTTGGAACACAACCCTCATCCGTAGCCTTGCTTTTAATCATCTCAGCAGCTCACATTACCGCTTGGCAGAGGACAGCTAGTATCACACAAGTCATCATTTCAAAATTTTCTACTCGTCTACTTTGCAGAGTCAGAATATTGAGCTTGGATCTTTGGCATGTCCCAGTGTTTAACATCGCCTTTGTCAACATGGTAGCCCAATGCACAATTCACCCGTTACTTCAATACACTACATATGCTCTATAAGACAGCCTACAGTACTAAGAACTAAAATATATATTTTCAGTGCTTATATAATATAAGGGAGATTAATCGGGTACAGCTGACCAGGCCGTGCATGCACAAGCTGGGATAAATTAATTACAATTAAAAACTAGAAGTGTGCAAATCCTTTCAGAACATGCCAACTGGTGGGGGGGTGGGGGGCAAGCCTTCGCTGCAAAATTCATATATGGTGCAAGTTGCTTCTCCAGACTGGTAGCAAATTCCTTGCTCATGAGACTTTAAGCAGTATGTAGCTCTTATTACATTTTAAGCAAACTAAGCAGAGAGGAGCACTGTGGGCTGGAGGCAGTAGTCTGCTAAAGCTTCGCATAAGTTAAAAACAAGAACATAAAGTATTCCTAAACAACAGTAGGTTCTTAATGTATGGCATACAATGCATTCCAAATGCTACCAACAAGATCAATTCAAAGAGATTCTCTTTAGTGTACATCTCCAGAAGACAAGACAATGCAACAAGGACAAGGAGGAATAATGTGTTCCGTGATTCGCACACTGCACAAATGTCTGCATTTAAAAAACATCCAGCAAAATTTGTGATACATTTCTGGCTCAACACTTCAATAGACCAGCCAATTTTCTACTGCTTTGTGTTTGCCGGGCAATGCATGCAAAACCCTTTACCAAGTCAGCACTCAAAAAATATTCCATACTCCTATAAAAATCTGCAGTAACACAGCCATTGTAACATAACACTAAAGGTAGTTTTCAATATGCAGTTCGTTTACCGTTAAACCTTACAACATGCCAATCCAAGTGCTAAAAAAAAAAAAAAACACCAATGTACACGTATTCAATATACCACGTATATCTAGAGAATATACTAGGCCTATCTGAAAAATAACACATAAGACCATTTCATGAATAAACCGTCATGTTGTACGACAGGCAAATGTAGAATATGGTTCAGTTTCACAGACCAAACATACATAAATGAATCAGCTTCAAAGGCAGGAGGACTTTACCTAGTTGGGGGGGGGGGGGATCTATACGTGGGATTAGCTAGGCGTAACAATTTAAACCGCAACTATTCACAGAAAGAATTAAAGAATTAGAGAAGGCTTCCAGCACAGGTCAACTGAGAATCACAATCGGTCCAGCTCAGTAAAAGTGACTCACATAAAAGCTGGCGACTCATGCGATGCGCGTATTACGACACGGCCAACGCAATCGCCGGGATAAGGAAAATCGATTAAACGTCTTCGTCACCAACTTGTTGCTTCCCCCCCTGTCAAACGCACTGACGCCGAATTATTCGACTACCCCCCCTCCCCCGACTGCAAGCAGCGACGGAAACTATACTGGAAGCGGAATACGCTTTATAAATATGCCCCCATAAAGAAGCGTCTCCCTACATCTTTTCAGGACTTCAATGGGAGCAAAAAGAGACGTTGTGTGTGTGTTTGTGTGTGTGTGTGTGTGTGTGTTCGCTAGACGGTTACCAGCAGGGCAGGCAGCTAGCTAACGCTCCTGCTTTGGATGTTAAGAGTTAACGAAAAGTACATCTGCTTCCAGCCACAACCACACACATTGCTCGGCTGCCAATGTAAACGTGAAAAAAAAAATCACAGGGAACCAGCGAAAGGCATTTATTTTTAAACTTACATAGAAGTATTTAACTAACCTATCTGGTTAGGAAGCCAAGAAACTAAACTAGAGTTTAGAATAAAGGTAGCTGCAGATCATTGGCAGTACATTATTAACACGAAACAATTATTGCGGTATTACGTCTTTTTACACAGGTATAATAAGGGGAAATGCGCTTGGAAATGTTATCTGTGCAAACAGCTGACAACCCGTTTCATTTTGTTTGAGTCATACCCACCCCCACCTAAAGATTTGTCCGGCTAAACAGTTAGCCGGCTAGCTAGCCCTCATCCCGAGGCTCACATGATAGCGATTTAACAAGCAATAACAGCAGGAGAAATGTGACCAGCACGGAGGTTTTAAGAGCCCCGGCGACCGCGTAATGCCCCGCAGCGCGCCGAGGCCACAGCCACATAAAGCGAGGCAGCTGGCGAGCCACCAAAGTGCAAACAGTGTGCCAGGACGAGGCAGCATCCACCGATAACCTGCCGCGGCCAGCCACAAGTGTAACGGCAAAGTTCCCGGCGGCGACACCGCTCAATCCCGCCTTACCTTACTGCTCTGGTAGCCTTCGAAAGCCTTTAAAGCGCTGTCAGTGAGCTTGACGTGAAAGACGGACACGTTGCTGCCATTGCCCACTCTTCCACAGGACAGCCCGTAACACTGCTCCTCCTTCAGGGCCGCCATCTTGCTACCATTTCCAGGGCGCTCGCGCGTCCCCGCGGCCAGCGCGAAACTCCCCTTTAGAATCCGGTGAATATTCATAAGTCTCGAGCCGGACGCGTGACGAGGTGGGCGTGGCCCGGCGCCGCGAAATTGGCCAGGAAGCCTGCTAATCAGCGGCGGCGTAACGCCCCTCCCCCCGCGCCGCGCCCCCCTCGTGAATATTAATGAGCGCGCGGTGCGCGCGCAGGCCGCCGCGGGTCGGATGTCAGTAACTGCATTCCTCGCGATTGCTAGGAAGAGCGTCATTTATCTGCTCTCTCGCAGTGGCGTCCGGGCCGGGATGGTGATGGTGTCACTAATTATTAATAACCCGGGGTGAAATGCGAGAAGGCTCCTCCTGAGCTGTTTCACCTCCGGTCTCTGGGAAAGTGCGGAGGATGGGGGGAAAACATGAGGCCAGTGACTTGCGTCAGAAAAGCGTCAATGTATGACAGCTCTATACGACCGTCCGGTGAAGGAGCATATTGAAACAATCTACGCCGCTTTTCAGAGGCCATCTGTTTTAGTATTTTTATGAAGAGTATGGAAAATCCTGCACATTACCTTAAATTAATCCACATTATATTGCACCGATGTAATATATGCTAATTGACAAAATTATACAAGGTATTTAAAAAATGTCCAGTCATTCCATAATTCAGAAATGTTAGTCAGGAAAGTACATACAAAAAAGGAAAGTTTAAAAATTGTCCCCTTTAAGTGTACGCTCATCAAACACACACAAGATTTCTTGGAAGGAGCATTGCTCTCATGTGCAAAACATTCAAGAATCCTGTCAGTGTACCGCCCACGATGGCAAGCCTACATAATGCTCACTTATTCTCTGCCTTTGCATTGCCATCTAATTGCTCTCTTATATTCATGTCATCTTTGAAGGCTTAAAACATACACTGCTAACACATAACTTTAAATATTACCAAATCACCACCATTTCTGTTAGTCGAAACTTGCTTGCAGGGATTGAATAGAAACACTACACCTGACCCAGTCCACAAGACTTGCCATTTGTGCATATAGACGACTAGAATGCTTACTCTTTGACAGTTCTGATTATTCAAATGTAATAGACAAAATTTACATGCAAACACATTGTATAAGTGGTAGAGTCAGTATGGATGGTTTATGACATAAGTAGAATATGCCTGCATACATTTCACAATATCCTGTGCCCAGCCCAATGCATGGCACACCTATACATACGCATCTCATTCCCAACGAACCACAGAGGTGTGCACATTGCATAGTGGAGCACAAGATAGTACGGTAGTAACTCGGATTTCATCATAGTCTGGGAGATGTACGAAATATTTTAAAGAATACTAGAGAATGTGTATTAAAATGGTAAATTGAAATTAATTACAACAGATGAAGTGTTGCTCCACTTGACCAGAGCTGAAAGAGAAAACATACTTAAAACAAAAAGACTGAACTGTTGAACAAACAATATATTTATTTATAGTGGTCATATACATTAAAAACAAGACAAGATGCAAAGGAATGAACATGGCTTTAACAAACATGGCTGACTCAGCCGATTCATGTCACATAAAAGATGAAAGTCATGAATAGCGTGTCAAAAAGATCAAAATCAGTATTTTTAAAATTGCTCCATCTCACGGTTCCCACTGATAACATGACATTGTTTTCTAAGCATGGCTGGTGAGAGAAAAGTACGCATATTACCTTCAACTGTATCAATTTAATTACCAGAAGATGCCTGAAAACAACATGCCAGTATTTTATCTTCTGCTCTGTGAAGCAGTAGGCGTTAAGCATGTTGGATAAAAAGAAGAAAAGAAAAAAAAACACACACACTGCTTTCTTGAACATTTAATGACAGTATAACAGTTTTAGGAATATCCCGCTCTGTGCCGATTGATGCCATGACTAATACAAACATTTTTCCCTCACATCCAATTTCCAAGAAAGTTCACTTGCTGAGGGCTAAAATCAGAATGAATGGAGCGTTTGCATTCCTAGGTGTGTCGTCCTTCGACCAGATGAAAATAGAGAAACATGCTCTTATGAGGTTCATCCTGCCTGAAAGTAACAAGGGTCACCAGTCTTCTGTTTGTCTCAAAGCTTATACAGAGTAATTCAGGTAACAAATGAACATCTTTTAAGAACTACCAAGGACATGTGCCTTCCAGAAAGACAGGGCTCCAATGTACTCCAGTAACAGCACTAGACAGACATTTTAAAGTGCTGCGGAAGACTGGATGTCTTTAAAAATCGATCAGAGGTTTGTTTTCTAGTGAGATATTAAATAATTTGTTTGGCCTAATATCTGTGGAATTCATGTAATATTACTAGGTAGCAACGAGAAGTATAATTGTACTCTCAGAATGTTAATGACTGTCATTAACACTCACTCTTTAACTAGCAAATTCTTAAAGAACAAATAAAAAAAAAAATCATACAAAATAAACAACTGCATTTCAGATTAACAATACAGAATTGGTCCTTTCATTAAAACAGAAATACTTGGGGGGAGGGGGAAAAATCTTAGAACATCCAGAAAAACACTCTCTCCAACACCGCTATAATATATATATTTTAAAAAAACCCCACACGCAACTCTGGATTCAGTCACTATTTTTTTTTCTTCACAATGTAAAACGAGGGGGTTCAAAAACAAGATTAATGTCAGAACTTCCAAGTGTGGCATCTTTAGAATACAGCTAGAGTGCTTGAGTACCATCAGAGACTGTTTTCTGTCTAACTAGGCACCCGAAAGCAGACCCACTGGCCAAACTACCGTGCGTGCGCCGTGGTGTCGGGGGGGGGGGGGCCGTGACCTCGGTCCCACTTAGTTTCTAGCAGCAATGACTACTGACAACGCCACACCTCCGATGGCAATCGCTGTGGCACCAAACAGCCACTTCCAGCTGAAACTCTGCAGTGAGAAGGAAGATTATGCAGTGGGTACTGAACCGTGACACACAACTCAATCAAAATAGGTCTTATTAAAGCCATCTTAACACACTGAAAAAAATAATGTTGACTTGGCTTATGAACTAATTTACATTTAGGTAAAGCTCATTGGGATTGGCAATGGTAAGTTTAAAACGGCACATAGGCGTAATACAGACTGGCAAAGTGGTCTCCAAAGACAATCTATGGGTCACTGCATTTCGTAAAAAGGCATTTTGCCTCCCATTCTTTAACATCAATATGGCAGTATGAGATTTGTTAATGGTTTTAAGTTGACGCTATAATGTTGATATCAAAGCCTGCGCCCGTCTCACCCATGAAGACTTGGCCTTGTGTTTCTGCAGGGTACTTGATGAGGGGTTGCCAAGCATTTTCTTGTACATAGCCTGTTCGATGTCCCTCTGCTCCGAGTGCTTCTTCACCAGCTTAGAGAGCTCTGAATGAATGGTCTGCATCAAAGGTGGCCATGTGTGAGAACTTCTCAGTCCGTCTCACAGGCTTGCACACGCATTTTATGACGCAAATTCAGTAACTTCTCCATTTCAAATAGGCAGGATTAGTCAACATGTTCCAACCAAAGGCTCTACCACGATGCTCTCAGGCCGTCCACACAGAAATAGTTTCTCAATTCTACAAAGGAACATGGACCATTTGTTCCTGAACGACCTACTAGGTGCCGTGGGGTATAAGATTCTGCTCTGTGCATCACATACTGAGGCGTACTGAGGTCATGCCATCTCATCTCGCATAGTAGTAGGTTTGTGGTGGGAATAATGCCAACGTGCATGTAAACTGGGAGTTGACTTTATGAAATAACAGCAATTATATAACTGCCACCTGCTATTTAGAGTCAGGCGTCGACTCCCGTGCGTGGCCAGCCCAGGATTCTACTGCACGTCAGCACGGCAGACGACAAGTAATAAAAAGCAATGCTCCAATTATGTAACCAACTCCAGTCACACATGGGCCCCGGAGCTCTCGTCCCCAAATTGGATTTTGCTATTATTGTGTGCAGGGTAGATGCAGCCGCACGGGTAACACAAGCAGATTCATTGTTCTCTGCACTGAAAGCTATGAAGTGCTGCACTCCGCACTGGCAGACACGACGACTGTTGTACATTTCTTCTCTACCATTCTGGCTGAAAGCAACCATTGCAGACCAGCCACATGTAATGTTACAGTTTGCTGAGAAAGGTGGTGGGGGGAGGGAGCAGAGCCTAGGGCAAAAGCAGAACCTAGACTAAGAAATGAAGGTCTATTTATCTAGATTCTATAACTGAATTCACGAGAAGGTCTGCATTGGGAACCTCATCCCATTGCTTGCATAAGCAATACGGTTTTCAGGGTTTCAGATATGGTCAGTGTGCTGGGGGAACATCCTATTTTCAGTAACAACAAGAAATTAGATCTACTGAAATGATGAGTGTGCGCTTCACGTGGCCTCCTGGAGCTTTCCGAATAAACCACCCGACACCACCTGGTGGACATCACGCAAAACTGCAGGACACCATCCAGCTAGCCACTTGACATAGTCGTTTCCCATTGCTACCACAATTGCAAGTAAGACAAACCCCTTTCATATGCTCATGTAAAAAGGTCGAGTCTGCCAAAG
The DNA here is from genome assembly GCA_026780845.1 of Petrocephalus sullivani. Lineage (NCBI taxonomy): Eukaryota > Metazoa > Chordata > Actinopteri > Osteoglossiformes > Mormyridae > Petrocephalus > Petrocephalus sullivani. The sequence continues at coordinate 5,218,793 of JAODKM010000032.1, read as the reverse complement.
CAATGGGTAATACTGAGGCACTGGATAACAAAGCAAGTCTAATGTCCACCCCCCCACACTACCAATATAATTCCTACAACTTTATCCTGATCATGCACTGAGAACATGCCCCCCTACCCCCATAAGATCAGGTGCTGAATCTTACCTTATTGCTCGGTTCCAATTTCAGAGCCCTCTTCAATATTTTGATAGCTTCAGCATACTCACCTTGCAGGGCCAGAACCTAAAACCACAGGTTTATACAGTCAAAAGAAGAACCTCTCTCTATGCGGGCACTGTCGCAAAGAGCAGTGGTCCCAGCCACGGGCACGGCGAGCCTACCTTTCCTTTACGGAAGAGGGCTTTGATGTTGTCCGGTTGGTGAACTAGGACAGACACACAGGACCGCAGGGCCGCCTCATAGTGGTCCAGCTTCAGCTGTGCAGCAGCAATGTTGTTCAGACACTTCACCTTCATGCTCAGTAGCTCCTCCTCCTCTTGTGGACTGATATCAACTGATCACAGACACCAGACATACACACACATGTACAGATGGCACAGTCATGCACATAGCACAGTGATACACATTTCTAAGTTGGTTACCACAAAGAATTTATGCACCATCAAAGGCTCTGAAGCAGTTACACTACACAGATTTGACCACCCACAGAACCACCTCCATACATTTAACCTAGATCAAACTTGCTGGAATTCTTACAATACAGCATTGCTACACACTTCCTGCTCACAGAGACTGTACTGAATTAAAATGACATCGTCATGTCAGTGTGTATATCACAATGTACAAGGGGGCCATGTATAAGCAGATGCAGATGAATGTGCACAGCTCTCTCGCGCTTCTCCATTACCGGGATCTTACAGCTATCGAGGCTGGGACAAGAAGCTCGGCATCATTCTTGGTAATCCTAGATCCCTTCGGTGATGGATGATGTGGCACTCGAAGCAATCCCCCCCCCCATCCACCCCATCGTTATACTACATGAATAATGCATTTTAAAAGTCTCCTATATTTAAATTCAAAGAACATTTTCGCAGATACATTTTGCCAATACAGAAAGAGAAAATACAGCAGACTGGTATAAAGAGATTTTCTCCATCTTCATACATGAGATTCAAGAAGTTTTTATGCAAATGTCATAAGTACCTAACAAGCACTAATTTACACTGCAATAGCCCTAATACTGCTAATCTGTCAACACTACATAACCCACTACTGCTGCAGTGACTTACCACTATATCTTGCCTCATACTGTAATGTGGCACATACCGTAAAATAGTACTTAGGGCCTAATGTGGCCTTATTGGTGTTGTTTTTTTAGTTGATATCTATTGTTATCTAGTTCTTTGTGCGTCTATTATGAACCTGTGTGTTAACACACAACTGAACATTTCATTGGGCTTTGTACACTTGACAATAAAACTCTGAATCCATTGAATCTTTTAATACACTCTAGTTGAGAGAGGATCCAAAAACAATTAAAGATATCATAGTTTGAACCAAGTACTTAAAAAAAAATAAAAACTCCACAATAACCGGCCTGTCATTGCGAAGACAGAGTTCCTGCCCCGTATAATCTGGCCCCTCCTCGGTCCCCTTACCTTTGGAGCTTGACTCGGTGATCTGTAGTGCAATTCCATAAGAGTTCACAGCGAAGGTGTAGTCTCCACGTTGGTAGTACAAGTTCCCGCGTTCGCGTTTCCGCCCAGCCAGGCATATCTTGTCCTGCGGGGATAGAAGTTCGAGGTCGGGGGCATCCATGACCTCGAGGAGCTGCAGCTCCAGGATCAACGCAGATTCGGGAGGGACAGCTGGGGCAGTACTGCTGAAAAGTAATGCACACAAAGCAAGAAATGTTCAAGTAATTAGCTATGGGACAGTCTTCTTAACATATGCGTACTGACTCCTTTTGTTCATCTGGTTGGTACCAGCATGCAAACTTCCACAGCAGCAGAATTAAACAAGAATAACACCCTGACTGATTACGGTTTGCAAATCCTAGACTAAAAAAAGATTACACTTCTTTTTACTTGGAAAATGCAACAGCATAGAAAAAGGAGACAAGTGTTCCTTAATGCTGACTCCCTGACATCACAGATGTTTGACATCTGTGAAAATTGCTAGTTACAAAAAGAATAGACTGGATCATCTTGACCAAAGCCAGGCTGTCGCTAAGGATGAATGGATTCAGCAGATTGAAGATACAGACACAAATTCATAAACATGCCGAAAGCAGCAAGAGTGCATGTGAACAAAACACATTTACATGGCCGCCATATGTTAACATGTTTCCCAACTGAAATGTATATTTATCACAATATCCTGCATGGAAAGTTTCCACTGTAGTTTGGAATCCAGCACACCGTTTGTGCTGGTTATGCAAAATCAACTGCAAATACCCGTCAAAAAAACTGGTTAAGATGTTCCCTACCTCCCAGGAGCTCCATAAGCATACTTGGCATCGGTATGGACTATGGCTTTTTCGTTCATCTCCATCAGCAGTACTGTGAGATCGAGGGCCTAAGAAATTGTGGAACATTCAGCTGCAGGGTTTATATTTGTATGCTACATAATTTAGCATTTACATAATTCAGTCAGCTCTGAAATTCTTACAGAACACCAGTTTACAAACAGCACACACATACCACAATGTTCTTCATTCAATAATTCCATTAACATTAATGGAAAAGAATGCACCTGGATGACATCACCATCTCCAATTGTGAAAGACAAGCAAGGTTCTTCTTCCACAATGGTGCCATCAGTTAGTGACATTTTTAATGAAATTCTGACATTCCGTCCTTTCCGTGGCTTGCTATCTGGTCCATTGCCTGCTTCCAGAACCTTTTTCTTCAAGTGTCCATTTCCTACACAGAGGTTGTACACAGACAGTAGACAAAACATGGTACACTTTTCATACATTAAGTAAATAACATCTCAAAAGTCATGTACAAGATTTCTGGACCATGCTATTTGGCTACAAGAGAAGACCTCGTCTACTTTAAAAGAAAGGCAACTGTTGAGATATGTTTGGTACCTTAAATGGTCAAAAATGAGCAGCAAAGCGCAAAAGTATATAAAACGAACATTTGTCAGAAGGAAGGCCAACTGTCAACCAGGTGTACAAGCATGCAAGATTTACTACATTTAGGGCATTTAGCTGACAGCCTTATCCAGGGCAACTTATATTACCCAATTACAGTCTCCATGGAGCAACTTGGGGTTAAGGGTCTTGTTCAGGGACCCACTGGTGGTGGTGAGATTTGAACCAGCAACCACTTAGTCCATAACCCAAGTCTCACACCACTAGACCGCCACCACACACAAAAAAAATATTGGTGTAAAAACTTTACACCAAGATCCAGGAGGCACATTCAACTTGTAATTCATTCATCCTGGCAGAGCATATTTACAAGCCCAAAGGCACAAGGAACACAGACAACAGTGCATCAAGCTGCGGTGAAAGGCAATATGGCTGTGGATGAAAGGGAGACGCTTTCATAATGACCACCTGCTGCATTCTTTATATTGTGACAAGTTCAGAAAGATAGAACTACCATCCACAGCAAATGACAGATGACAATGACTTTTTAACCAGGTTATGTTAACCGACTTCCCTGCTAAAGAATGATGCTAGCCAACTAGGCCACAAAATATAAGACCAACATGGTGCCTCAAACCTCTGCTTACATTTCTTTGTCCAACACTGTAGTGTAATCATCACAAGTCTGCGACAATCCAGTTTCCAAAAAGAATCATCTCCTCAGTTCCAGGCAGCTTTGGAATCGACTCCAGTTCAGCAAAATTTTTGAGTTTTCTGTGCATCGGTCAAAAAATGAAATTGTCGACTGCTTTGACTAGTCGCTAGTTGACACCTTTGTTGGACTGGATTATCATCACACACATAAATTGTAATATTTATGTCAACATAAGATTTATTTAGTCATGTCACTGAAATTTATCATTAATATCGCCCGTCTACTACATCATAACCAGGGGCTGACATAAGTGGTGCGCAAGTACGCATTCGCAGTATAGACCGTAAAATGTGCGGCAGTTTCTTGAACAGTGCAAATGAACATAGGCGTATAATACGCATTTGCGCTGTTATGATGCAATTACGGCGCATTATAAACTTTACCAATTACACTGTAATTTCTTGTCATAGCTGCGTAAATAAGTACGCATTTGCATTGTTATAACAAGAGACTACCACGCATTTTACCATTTATATGGCGAATGCGTACCACTTGTCAACCCCTTGTTATAATAAAACCCACTGGGACTTAAGCAATAGAATATCAATGAGAAAATAAACCCTATTAATGAAATAGCTACCCTATTATTTTACATTTGTATGAAGTGTGCAAACAAAGACATAAATGATGAGGTATACCATTACAGATTTAAAGAGGTATACCTGCCAGCAAAGGACGGAGTGGTGACTTTGAGGGCAGGGATTTGAGACAGCAATTGGAAAGTTGCTGGTTTGAATCCCGTGAATGCCAGGCGCGATTCTACTCCGTTGAGCCATTGAACAAGGCCCTCAACATGCAACTGCTTCATCTTGAATATGATGTTAATCTACATGTGGCCCTGCAAGCAGGTCCTCAAACTTCAGAGAAAACTTATGGGTTGGTGGCAGGATTGGCACTCAAGCCACCGGGAAACACTTTACACTGTTCAACTCCATCTGAGCAGTGTGGTGCTGAGGCATCAGCCACTTCATTGCTGCACCCGGGATCGCATCCCTGAGCTGGGTCAAGTCGAGATGTGCTGCAACGAGCAGTCTCAGTGCAATGCCCCCTTACCTCTCTCTTGCCAGAATTTTTGTTGAAATTAATTGGAAAGTATTAATATCCCTTGTCATTCATACTACTGGCTTGGTCTTTTTAGAAGAGCCTTTTCCTCACATATTTCTAAGTCTTTGGAATCTTGAATCAGGAAAACTGCAGCTTGGAATCGACTCCATCGGATCCCAACTCTTGTAATCAGAACAGCCCTAGTGAGAGATCCTGCTAAACTGGCCAATTCTATGTGCTAAAAAAATACTTGAGGCATGCCCCAGAGAACAGGTGCGAGGGATTTCTCATCAAATTAAAGACACAAATATAGATGTTAGCTACAGAAGAATACACTTACACTCTTATGTAAGGACACCTTGCTCACTAAGCCTATGACTGGGTACCGGTGCATGTTTTAAATACGTTTTATACTTCCTAAGGCTGCAAAGGCAGTATTCAGGTTTCCTGTCATATGTGAATCTTACACAGGAGAACAAGACATCCAGCGACTAAAGCGTGAATCCCAACCTATGGAAATAACTGAGTAAATAATGTTTAGCGTGACTGGAGCGTGTTTGCAGAAGGTTAGAATGCATCATCCCAAAGCAGTGCAAGCTCTCTCTGCCCGGGATGGGGCCCGCATTAGTGGGCGTTAGGGGGGGGTCTCTCCGTGAGGTGTGTCCATTACCGAGCACGTCCAGCCAGCCCTCGGCCCGGGCCGCCGGAGGCTCGCTCGCATCACGCCCGTCCGCTTCCCGCGCCCCATCGTCCCGCCTCTCCCCAGCGGCGTCCTCCAGCGGCGGGGGCTCCCCGTCCTCGTCGTCCGCGCTGTCCAGCATGTCGAAGTCCTCGCCGCTGTCCAGCGGGGAGCCTCTCAGCTCCGGCTTGGCCGCGCCGTCGGCTTCGCCCCTGACGGGCGCGTCGTCTGCGTCGGCCATGGCGGCGCCGGGCACGAAACCTGGGGATTCAAAGATTCAAAGGCGTCGCTTAGGCGGCGGCGAGGCGAGCGGCGTCCCGCCGGGCCTGGGTGCTGGCCGGCGGCGTGCTCGAGGCGTGCCCGCGGCGCCGGACTGCGCGCACGCATGCGCAGCAGCAGCACGGGCACGCGGCCATGCCGCGCCGGGGCCCGCCGCTTTCTAGAGGCTTCCAGCCGCCGCTACGGGAAGCGGCATTTTCGGGAACTTTCCGGGAAGTTTAACCGGCGCCAGTGACACGGTGTCAGCGGGACAACCTGCCCGCGTTAAACGTGAGTAACTAGGACAAGCCATGGGTCGCGTCGCGTTTTCTCTTACCTTGAAACGCGAACGGATAATAATGAGTCGGCTGCCTGGTTTTGGGAGGGGAGGCACCGCGTCCTCCGAACCGCCAGCCGACGGCGACCGGTTAGCAACCGACAGCTACTGCTTCCTGGTCACCTTGGGGCCCTGATGACAAACACTGAGCCGGTCTCTTCCCACGCAGCGAGTGATTCTATTGGCTAACAGTACTTTGATTGGCATGCAGCTAGCCAATAGCTATGTGAGTGTGGTTCGATGGACTGCCTCCAAGCGTGTTCGGGTAAACGTGGGGTCAGGTTAGTCCATTGGATGGCGAAAGGCAGGATGAGCGCTCTCGGTTTGGGAAGGATAACCTGCCAGCTGACTGCGGACGGGAGCTTGCAGTAGATTTTACTGCTGTTCTCTCACACAAAGTCGTTAAAGCAGAATTGCACAATACTGTCTCTCCGTCTTGCAGCGATGCTGGGAAAACGATTATTGTTTTGGCACTTGGGGTAATAGCAAGACACACGCATCAAGTAATAATATGTAGATACATTATTTTTGTACGTAGCCTGTCGGGGAAACGCCATGCATTAGAAAAACCGGCTAACCATGACCTTCTGACGGTTTTATGGTCTCGGAATACTAGGAAACGTTTGATGAAATATTTAATTGGTGTGTTGAAAAAGAGCCCATGCGTTTTTTTCCTTCAATTTTCCCCTTGTTCGATCAAGAGGAGAAATGTGAAAAGAAAAAAAAAAGAAAGAAAGAAAAATGAAGTTATAAACTCAGAGCACACCTGGTACTATGGAGCTTTACCATACAGTTGATTTACATTTCTATATTTTTAATGTAGCAGACATGTTTTGTTCAGTACATGACAAACACACAGTTGTCAAGAAGCCAACTTGGGTATAAGTACAACTAGGCTGAACTTTCAAGGACAGACAAGTAACACGTGCAAGTTAGCATTGACGCAAAGGATATAACCTCAAGGTTGCTGCCCTTCACGGCCAAGCTTGCTCTCACAGAGAGCAACGTTGGGGGAGGTGAGAAAAAGGCATCAATAAAAAGGGATCAATAAAGTATCTCAAAATAAAAAATATAACACATTACAATACTGTAGGCACTATTCAGATCAAAACACCATGAGCCTTAGGTTCATACTACAAGAGCATCCAGTGCTGCCTAGATACCATTACCAAGGGATGGCCAATGACAATGAGTCGGAGGTTGGAAGTGCTGGTTGAGGGTAGGTTATTGTACAATTGAGGAAATTACTCTGTAGGCAGTACACAAAATAATGGAAATGCTGCATGAAAATGACTTGAACTTTGAAGTAATCACGGATGCAGCTTCAAAGGTGCATCATATGATGCTGAATGCCAGTCATCAGCATTTGTCAGATACAGGCCTGACAGTTGCTACTTTGATATTACAGGTGCGTCAGTCACAAAAACTGCACGATTATTTAATACATCAAGAAGAACAGCTAAACATCATGGTACCGCTTGCAAAGCAAGGAGGAATTGCATCAGCAAAGAGGACTAGCAGTTACAAGTCAAAACTCATGGACAGCGAGAGATGAATACTAAATAGAATAGTCACAAAACACCATAAAAGGACATCTCTGACCCAGTCTCAACAACAACTATACACCCTTAGCTTTACAAAACTGGCCTTTGTGGCAGGATTGCCTTTCACAATCTTCATACATAAAAGATTAATGCACAAAGGTACATGACTTAGTGTAAGAAGACCAAAACCAAGAGCCAAGAATGGAAAAAAGTTATTTGAACTAATGAGTTATCGTCCACCCCTTTTCATTCATCTAGTCAGGTCTAAATGAAGAAATGTGTGGTATACCTTCATCCCGTAATCTCCCTTGATATGGCCTACCATCTTGGGGGAATAATCAGGTCCAGTGGTTGTTCAGCACGGTCACTTAATACAAGGTCACTTTACAGGGCCAGCTTACTCCTATGATGTAAACACTGTTTTCCGACCATGTTCTCATCTTCAAATATTATGCTAAACAATATTTCATGTACGGGGGTCCATATTATTGTCGATATGTGCATTGTCCATGTCGACTGAACATATGACATTTGTCTGTGAATGCACCGTTATGCATGTCATCCTGATGTGTCATTTGACTGTGTCGTTATGCATGTCGTCCTGATGTGTCGTTTGACTGTGTCGTTATGCATGTCGTCCTGATGTGTCGTTTGACTGCGTCGTTATGCATGTCCTCCTGATGTGTCGTTTGACTGCGTCGTTATGCATGTCCT
>JAODKM010000032.1:5116620-5134620 GCA_026780845.1 Petrocephalus sullivani | reverse complement strand
AAACCAGCGGTCCAAGGAGCGCGCGCGGGTGGGGGGGGGGGGGGGGGGGGGGGGGGGGCCGGGGGTTTATTGGTCGGGAGCAAAATCACATAGGGCTTTAGGGTGTTTGACACTCTCTAAGAAAAAGGATAAAACAAACAGTGTCATCTTGGTCTGATTTACAGTCCTTAGTGTGAAGGCAGATACATGCAGCACCACATCTTATCTGCACCAATCTGGTTTAGCACCATGTCCTCGAGTGGCCAAGGAACCAGAAACTCACTCTTGCTAGTAAAATGAAGTAGCAAGCTGCTGCAACTTCAACTTTGCCAGCAATCAGACAGACACGTGCAAAATTCTGACTGACTAGAGGGATCACAGTATGGCAAAGATGGCTATGAACAAAAGATGGGCAGAGAGGGGACGCGTGCCAGTGTCTGCCAGCCCGGCATGGCTCTGTGGCGCCCTCTCTGTCGGATGCCAACCAACACCAAGCAAGATTAATCTGACACAAAAGACACCGAAGAAAGTCACACATAACCAGTTAGTTTTTCTCCAGCTTTCCAGATCATGCCTTTATCCACAAATTTAAACTGCAATTTACCACTAAATGGTCCACTCTGTGGCACACAATGTCTCACTCTAATCACGGTGCAACTTTTATTAGCAAATCCGCAGTTAAGGCTGGAATGTTTCACACAGATGCACCAATACGGTGTTTGCCAAACTATGTCACCTCTCTCTAGCATTTACAACACACAACCAACTTTGTTTGAAATCCCTGCCAGTTCACAGGGTATTTTTTTAGTAAAAGATGCATACATGCAAATTTGATGAAGTATCAGATTTATACCAATAACATACTACTTCATAATTAATGTCAGCCCAATGTTACAGTGGATCTAATAACACATATTAAAAAAACCTGAACATTTAACATACTTTCCCACCTCAGTCGACTTTAACTAAACACAGGTTCCCACATATCGGAATGCAGTCATTTTACTGCAATGTCTAAATGAAGTGTAATTGCTAAAACAACAGTTTGGTGTATTTTAATACTTTAAGTATCCTTAAGACCTTTAAGATCATTGTAAATTTACACTACACAGTAGCAGGGGGTTGATCTCAGCTTTCAATCATATCCACTTTATACCGCAGCTCTGAGGGACTAGATCCTGTTAAAACAAACACACAGCCTACTGATACACTGTTCGCACCGACCAGCAACAGATCACGGAAAAGGAAACTTTGATGTGCACGCGAGCACGCCAAGGAAACCACTACTCCGCAACACTGCTGTGAATTAAACTGTTCAATAAACATTGTTGCATGCAGTACACGGCCATTATATTAACTGTGGCAGTGGTGGTGTCTTTATACCGTGAAACATCTGAAAACAACGCTGCAGAAACGTGCATTTTATATTTAACACAAACACACACACTTATTTACATGCACGCTTATCTTCCACAAAATATTCACAATGAGAGGGGAAACTGGTGGCTTGCAAGGGACAAGTATTTAGCACTTTCATAAAGTTTTATTTTTTTAACCTAATAGGCGACTGATTCTAATGGGCTTATACAATACAGCAGCCTGCTTTCCATAGTGCAGAATCGATCAGAAAGACTAACACTGGCCATACAGCACAGTGGATGCGGACTGTCATTAAAGTGTTGAGCACCACCTTTATAACAGAATGCCCATGCAGTATAAACGAGCCTTTCGAAACGTTTCGGTACAGTGGTGCTTTCCGTGTTTCATCTATTGATCAAAGTAAGTGAAAGACGCCGTCTTTTGTCGATACACGGTGCAAGGTGGATACGATCGCTTACTTGTTCCGCGATGGGGGCGGCAGGAGTACTTAAAGCTACTTATCAAATATGTGAAAGATCGGCGCTGCTGCCCGGTTCTGCCTCGGACTCCGAGCACAGGAACAGCTAAGAGAGATCCAAATAACTAGCTGCTGGGTTATATTCAATAAAAACACGCCGCTTTGGGAAGATATTTGCCGATATACATCCAGAATCATCCACATCCATCCTCACTACCCAGTGAAATAGTGGGTTAGGTTTCTACCGGTTCTGTTAAATTGTTCAACCAAGTTTTTGTCGGTATTAGAACACCAACACACACACATGCCGTACATTAAGGGTATTCGCGCGTTTAACTTGAACATTTCTGATGCGCCTCTCTGTTCATCTAACTGACTGAATCGATTGTAAATCATGGAGAAAACCGGAAAAGAGTTTCATTCACAAAAAAATAAGCCACACGACCCCCGACAGCAAGACGGTGCATTGAAAGGGTACCTATCTAAAACAGCTTTCGCAAAAGAACATAATAGCTAAATCTTGGGGTTAACGACTTTGATGCACTTCTTATTGTGGCCGAACGACCCAGCGTTATTTAATAACCACTGAAACTATTGTTAACTCCAAACAAGGGAGGGGGGCTACATTGTGACAAAGCTTTAGGAAGGTGTGCTGGGGGGCAGCAGCCCCAAACTAACGGCGCCGTCCGTAGCATCCCTCGTAAAACTTTCGCGCTGCGCAGGGCGCCTCACGGGCTCGGCGGCCGCCGCTCCGAACCCCTCGGAGCCGACAACAAAGCCGGCGCTCCCCCGCGCCGCGTCCCCGCAAAGACCCCCGGCGCAGGAACCGCGGGGCCAGCTCGCCGGCCGGCCGGCCCGAACCGCGGCGGGATATCGGTACGCACCCCGCTCCCCGCAAAGGCACGGTTACGGTATTAAACAAAACCCCCCGAATCGCCTCGTGCTCGGGCTCGGGCTGCGGGGGGCGCGCGCCGAAGAGCGGCAACAAAGTTACCGGCGCGGCGGCTCGCGGGGCGCACGCACGCTCCCGCACGCGCGCAGCCCTTTAAATAATAGCCGCTACTCCTGCGCGAGCGGAGCGCCGCGGCGGGCGCGCGACGCGCGAGCGGCCGCGTAATTCCACTTACTTTTCTCTCGCTTGGCTATCGGAAGGGACGACAGCTCCTTTACCTTTGGCGTACATGCTGGATTCTGTTTTAAGACTTTTACCCCACTCAACACCTGTCACAGAAAGCAGCCAGGAAAACGTCCTATCTCCATAGCTACCCCCTTAGTGTTTTTTTTTTCCTCCGGTTTTTTTTTTTTACATCTCCAACATTGGCCACAAATCAGGCACAGTTTCTATTGGGGGACTTGAAACAGACCGCTGGTGATTTTTTTTCCCCCAGCTGCTGTTCCAGGAATGCGGCCGTCCCCCCCTCCGCTGTGGAGTCAGCGAGGGGGGCTTCTTAAAGGAGACGCGCGCATTTAATGCCTCCTGGCCGCCGAAACGAAAGAGAAGACCGCCTAGGAGCCATACGGCGGTAATGAACGCTGGGAAGGATATAGATTGCATCAGTCGAATATTACCCGCGTGTTTTATTTAAGCCAGTAGCTGCTGTTAGGACCTTTATTTGTCTCGTGATGAGCTAAAAATCCGAAGAACTGGGGAGCATACCAGAGGTTCATTGTTTATAAACACATAAAATGTATTATTCACTAAGTCAGCAGGACTATTTCATTTCATTGTAAGAAGAAGCACAGAACATAGGATACACACATACACAGACTGGAATGGAACCAACAACAGAGATTTATTTTTTTCATGTGTTATATGGGTTCCTAAACCCAGTGTGCTTTAAGCAACACTTTGCCTTATATATTAATTGGGAGGCTGAAGAAGTATCCAAGGTGGATCTGAAGTATATTAATAAAAAGAAACTCCCCAATCACATGTCGATTATTTCCTAAATATTAAACAAAAAACTGACCATAATATTGCCTGGCAATAGCCCAGAGTTCTGTTACCACAAGAGGTCAGATTGTAGGCTTACTTTTAGCTATTTTTATTTTTTGGGGTAGCATCCCCAAAAATCAGATTCCAGCTAAGGCCCCCATGCTAAATTTTGCCCAGCCAGTGGAAAAATTCTTCAGCCTTTTCTGCACTGACAGTTCTGATAATCATCAGCACAATATCAGGACTGGGGTGGATCCGAGCACAAAGAGTCTTTTTACAGTATGCTGAGAACATCCAAAGCAGCTGTACACAAAGTGATTCTTCATTAGGAATTTGAAGTTGAATGATAAATTGCGAGACATTTTTCAATGCCCAGCGATGGATTGGCTTCTCATTGAAGGTGTCCTCCAGCCTATGCCGAATGCTTGGGATAGGCTCCAGAGCCACCACTACCCTGCTCAGAATGAGCAGCTGGGAGATGGATAGATGGACTACATTCTTCAAAACAAACAAACTAGTGGTGACATGATTTTGTTTGGTTATAAGTGATTTTATTCAGTCCGGCATGGGCACCAGGCTGGGGTAAACACGAGAAAGGATGCCAGTCCATCACTAGCCACATGCACAATCATAACCTACAACTAATGAGAGACACCAATTAGCCTAATTGCATGTTTTTGGACTGCAGGAGGAAACCGGATCTTGATGAAGCCTCTGTGACATGGGGAGAACGTCTAAACCCCACAGGCGTACCTCAGGATTCAAACGCCAAGCTAGGAAGGTGCATTGCACACTGAGCCACCATGATACCCCCCACAGATTAAAGATACACTTTAAAAACAGAAAATTACTTCTAACATATTTGCAAAGTTCTACACACAAAGAGAGACAAAGGTCAAGTAGATTTGTTATAGGTGACTGACTCTAAGCAAGGACGTAAACATTTTCCTATACATTTTATAATATGCAGCGTCACTAAATCATTAAATATCCTCATTGTCATGACCTTTGATGTGTTGTACTTGCGCAGACAGAACATTCTTAGACAGTTATTTGTAATGGCCCTAAAATGCGCACCTTTCAGGTTCTAGTTTATACAGAACCAAACCTTAATTCTTCCCCCACTGACGATTACTGGATCCAACCAGCACAGCAGTGTCATGGGCTGCTTGGCCCCACCTCTTGCTGCTGATTAGGGGGAGGTTCTATAGACTGTTGTGACAGGCACACTCGCTTCTGTCTTGGCAGCACAGGGAGAAGATTCACACCACCTGCAAACACCCACAAAACGTCACCTTCCACCCAGCGTTCAGATGAGTCAGCCCTGACTCACCCGCAGCCCATTGTTATCTCTCCCCATCGCTTCTGCTCCATTCATTTCCACATCGCGCCGCAGAACAGCGACGAAAGTCTGGAAAAGGGATTTAATGGCAGCCCCGGAGTCACAGTCAGTGTGAGAGCCGCGGCATGTCTGAACGGAGGCCGGGGAGCGGCCCGACTATGCCGCCGTTTAGGGGACTACTGTCAAGCACATTCCTGCTTAATCAAAGCGTACATCAGCACTCCATGTGCCCCACAGACAGGCTAGTCAATGCAAACCTGCCACAGCCACCAATGTGTGTTGCTGAGGCTGGTGTCTCTTCGTGGAAGGGCTGCCTCCATTCTTAATCGGAGCAGGAAGTAAAGGAAGCATGCGGCCTGCAATTCTTAAAGGTCGATGTGTCACGAGTTGGGGGGAGGGAGCCAACAAATTATAAACAGCAGAGTGGCTTGAGAGATGAGAGTTGATATTTCAATCAAAACTTAACTGGCTAACTTCCCTGTGTGAGTGTTGAGGAAACAAGCAAGATGAGAATTTCACTTCGCCATCACCATGAACCTTTCAAGCAACATGTGAGCAACATATGCTTCCAAGACAAGCTCTTCCTACCAAGGGGACGGAGCTGGTGCAGCCAGCCTTGCACCGCAGAGTGTCAGCGCGGAGAGGCTCGCTAAGCAGCCACAGAGAGCTTAGCGCGGCACTGCGGTCTGGGCGTCAGCGCGGAGGCCGCCTTCTCCCAGCCGCGCGCCTGCGCCTTTAAGAGGCACCGCGAGCAGGGCAGGAGCGCGGCGGGTGCAGCAGTGGTGATGTTTTCATGCTGTTCTTCTGTGGGAAGCGTGCAGCTCCACCGCAGCTGACTGCGTGTTTGCGAGGGTTCGCCTTTCTTCCAGAAAAGCGGAAAGCAAATCATGTTGATGACTATATTCCACAGGCATCTCCAGTTTTGGGGGGGGGGGGGGGGGGGGGGGGGGGGGGGGGGGGGGGGGGGGGGGGGGGGGGGGGCGAGAGAGTGAGTGAGAGGGAGTGAGAGTTGGTGAGCCGAAGAGAGACACTCAAAGAATGGCAAAGAATGCGTGATTTGAGGAAAGACTGCAGTGTAACTGCGGAAGCCCAACACTCTGTAAAATGACAATTTTAGGCTGGGAGATGAATTCTCAGCTGGTGGCATTCGGGGGCCGTGTTACTTGAGAAACATAAACATAAATGACGCCAAGGGCAAACTCAGTGGCTTCCACGTACACAACCCATTACATATAATATTCCCCAAAAACCCCGTATAAATTTATAATCCATAACTAAATACTCTAGTCTCCTCCTGCCGTTTGTTTTCGTTATTTCTTTCTGCAGACTGTCAAATTACTGTCATCCCCCATGTAAAGGCAGCCCTCAAACGCCATCCTGCACCAAAGCTATTTCCTGTGCTGTTGGCTTCTACAATGACTTGTCATGTCGGCCCATTATACTGTTAAAGCATAGCGGAGCACAATGGCACAAGAGCAGAGCCTAAGCGAGGACAGGAAAAGACGGAGAAGAGACTGCATGTGGAGTGTGAGTAAAGAGAGTGCACGTAGAGTTATATGACTGACAAATAAGCAGACTGTATGCCTTCTAGAAGCCCCACATGGCTTAGGAGGCTCCCAGCACCTTAACATCTGTCTTCCTTACACATGCCTATTTTCCCACCCATACCCACAGTGAGGACTCCTAGGAAGCCACCATGCTCGACCTCTGCAACCCCAGAGGGGGGCCTGTGTAGGGGAGGCGTTATCATGCAGTGCTGTTCATCCATTCATTTGCTGGAGAGAGTCACATGATCTCATTGTGAGGTCATCGCTCACCGACACTGCTCTGCAATGACCCAAGCAGCCCTCACAAAGACGGACGACCTTGGTTTCTTATATTTCCAAAATTGCACACATAAATAGCTGATTTAAGAATTTCATGTCAAACCCGTTGGAGGTGCAAACACATTTTCAGCTTAAGTCTGTCTGAAAATGGCACTACAGGGTTAACATTCTGCATCATTCAACCAGACGACTTACTGTTGTAAAATTTTATTGATGCTGGCACAGAGTTGTAGATGGTTATCTGGCAATGACTACGAAATCGAATTCATTAACTAGCGACTTACCAAGCCATCTGGCTTAGTTTTAACAATGCCTTTTTCCATTCATTGGTTTGTGATAACTAACAGTATTGATTACCTTAGCTGAAATTCTGTGCTGCACTTACTTTTTTGACAGTGGAATGATTTTGAAAATTACGCAGCATTCTGACTGACAGGGGAATGTGCATGTGTGTCATTTTGTAGCATGAAAATGAATTTTTTTGCAGTTAGCATCATATTTCTTTTTGAGGAGTAAATATTAGAAGGTTATGATATGAGGAAAATTCTTGTAATTTTGGATTGAATGAGTAGCCTAGCAGAGAAGATTTTGTTCATGCGCTTTTTATTTTATGTAAAATAAGATTGAAATTATTGGAAAAATAAGGGAAAGAAACGCATATGGAATTCGAGAAGCACATTGTTCGGGGAACACGCGGAATGTGGTCTGGATCTGTGTGCGCTGTCTCTCGACCGCATCCCATGTTTATGAGGATACAGCGGAATTGTCTGCGCACCGGGATTAACGTGACCGTTTCGCACCAATACGGGTGTGCGGGAGAATACGTGCGCGTGCGTGTGTGCGTGTGCAATGTGTGTGAAGAGGGGAATTAGAGGTGGGGAAATGGGGCTGTGTGCTGGGGTGGGGGCAGAGGGGGGGGCTGAAGCCTTGTGGAAAATAGGTTTATGTGACCTACATATCCACATAGCTGCTCATTAGCATACATACATAATTGAGTGCCAGATAACGCACAGCGACTCTGGCCTCCAAGAGCACAGAAAAGACACTGATTCTCGTTTTGGCCTTTGTCTGCGTTCAAGGTTCTCACCTCCCGGCCAGATGGTCCACACACAAACACCCCTCTACTGGTGACGAGTTTGAGTGACAGACGAAGGGCAGCTGTCCCGCCGCAGTTTCTGCCCTTTTTATAGTCGTCCGCGAGAAATTAGCATGACCACCGTCACCTCGTAGCGGAGCCCTACTTTATCGTTAATGGCCGTTCACGTGCTCCTTCCGCATAAATTATCGATATTTTTATTTATTGCTTACCTACGAAGAAAAAAGTCTTTGTTTCAGTCTTAGTGGCCCAAGGATTTTCTTCGCAAAAATATATGACCAAAAAAACAGTGTCCTGGATATATTCATTGCCGCATACAAGAAATTACTCCAGATTCCTGTTTTAATGTACATGATTAAAAACATACATGGGCTCCGTCTAGGCCCCATATGCATAACCACACTGTCGCTTCATTCATATCTGTACTTGACTACATTTCAATATAATGGTTTATTAATTATAGCAGTGAAATATTATTTGCACAAACATTCCCTGTGGGAGCATGTGTTTGTGCGTAGTTAGCTGAAATTAGGCCGTGAGTTACAGGGATTCGACAAAAACATGATTCTCGTTGCCGCTGGGTGCCCGGGTGAACGCGGGGCAGCTCGTGTGGAAGGTGGGAGCGATTCAGCGCGGTTCAGGGTGCCACGGGACGGAGCCGGCACAAAGGCTTCCTCGGCCTCGCGCGCATTTCACGGCTCAGGCTTCCCTCGAAATTGATGGCGTATCAGTCATGCAGAATTCTTCCGGGCCCTGCTGATGTTTCTGCCCGTGGGGACCGTTGCTAAAATAAAAGTCACAGAAGACCAGTAACCTGGCTGGTTATTGTTCACACCACTCATGCCCTGGACAAATTAAAGGATTTTATAATACATTCTTCATCTGTCTGATTTCCAGCCATTTGCCTGGAGCCTATCCCGGGAACCGCATGGCATAAGGCAGAGGTACGTCCTGGACGGGATGCCGGTGCAGTACAGAACACATTTGCACGCTCACAATCGATGAGCCTAACTTGACTGGTGGAAACCGGAGGAGATGTACACAATCCAGACAGAACCAACTCCACAAAGAGCAGGGGCAGGATTAAAGCCCCAGTGTTGTACAGTGATTGCCAGTGAGACACCATGCCACCCTATATCCATCTGTAAGATTTTAAATATGAATCATTAGTCTGAGCACCCTGTGATATTTTTGTGCCTCGGGCCATTATTTTGCATAGTTAGGTATACTCAATGTGTGCTAAATAGGACCTCCACGGCAATATTATCTGTGCCTTTGGTTCTTTATTCATTAAGAATGATGGCATAGGAACTGGGTGTCATTCCATATGTTTTTATTAAACATTATAATCCATCTGATTGCATGTGTGCCGTGTGATGGACTAATGTATCCCTGCCTGGTGCAATGTATTGTGGGATAGACTCCAGACCTTCTGCAACCCTGACCAGGATAAGCGGTTGGAAGATGGATGGATGGTTATCATTCATCCATTTTTACTGACAGATGGATGCATGGTAGGTTACACCTCGGAAGAGGTGGCTAGTTCAGTCTAGGACACGTAAATATTGATATATTAAGGTCAATCTGCCGTCAGCAGTTTGCTTGAATGGTTTGCTATTGGACCGTGTAACGAAAATATTCAAGTTGTCAGTCATTGGGCTTTCCGCTCACGAAAGGAGCATGCTTTGAAATGCCGCTGAAGTCCTCGGTTCTGTGGAGGCCCGTTTATAGGTTGCGTTCTTGGATCCGAGTGACAGGGTCCCGCCGTGGCAAGCAATGTTGCCTCCGCTTCCCAGTCTGGGGGGGTAGACCCCCACCCCACTGCACATGTGTAGAGCTTACATGTCAGGTGGGTTTCCACTGGGGGCTCCAGACCCAATTAGGCCCACTGGTGTCTCTAAACTGGCCATAGCGTATGATGTGTATGTGCCTGTGCGGGACTGGCCTGCCGTCCAGGGT
Organism: Petrocephalus sullivani; assembly: GCA_026780845.1. Taxonomy (NCBI): domain Eukaryota; kingdom Metazoa; phylum Chordata; class Actinopteri; order Osteoglossiformes; family Mormyridae; genus Petrocephalus; species Petrocephalus sullivani. The sequence goes on along the minus strand of JAODKM010000032.1, from coordinate 5,124,645 downwards.
CTCCCCCAGGCCTCTGCTGCCTGAGATGGTCCAGGCCTCCCTCGACTAGAATACACAGCTGGATGACGGATGGATTCTTGGATCTGACAATGTGCCAGCAAGTTCCTCGTCCCGCGCAGAACAGGGATCGGAAAACATCTTAATCATCGAGCTTCCTCGCGGCCTGAAGGATTCCGCTGAGAAACATTTTGACCACATACAGTGGCATGGTGTGACAGTATTCAAGATGTCACCCTTATGGCCAGCATTGCTGGCCCATTCACACTGACAACACTTACTGTACCATGCTCTCTGCAGTCAGCGAGCATACGAGAACCTTTTTTACATAAATTCGCTCAGCTCGTGTCGTGTTCGCACTGAGCACACTGCCAAGTGAGCTCACTGCAGTTCCACCTTTCACTGTACCAGCAACGTCTTTAACCAATCGAAAAAAACTGATCACATGACTCCCCAGAAATGATGGCAGGGCACTTACGAAGGCCGTGTGTGTGTTATTTGCTCAGCTCAGTTTTAAAGCTTTCTAACATGAACAGCAAAAAGCTGCAACAGCACAAAAACAGCCTCAACACCAGTAAAGTGCACCAGTAAAGAAAATGTGTACCAGTAAAGAAAAAGCCTTTTTTGGTTTGTCTCTTCTTCCTGTACAGATAAGTTCTGCTTATTGGCTTCAACGTGCAGTGTACATGTGATCCCCCAAGTGCACCAACAATGCTGGCGTTCAGCGATAGTATTCAAAATATTATAAAATATTTAAACTGCAATAAAATGGTAAGGAATCACAAACACATAAGAGAATAAGAGAGTTGGATGGTCTCTGTCATTTTGAAAGGAGCAAAAATCTAGTTGTTGTTGACCAGGGACCATAACCAGAGAGTTGAACTTTCATAAGAATATTCACCAATAATCTATAATAATATAAGTGCCATGTGTTAAGCTACAGCACACCCACCTATGAAATTAATTCTGACTGCCCACACTGAGCTCACGGTTAGTCTGTTTGAGTTCATCTGTTCTACCACTCCTCGCAGTCAGGGTAAACGCATTGATATGCATGTTCTGGAATATTTCACACCCTAGTTACATGGGTAGCAGTGATACACAGCACAATTCGCCTGTGCCTTTCTTCAAATCCTTATATAAGAGTACGTTTTCTTTCTCTTATGCACAACACATACACCCAAACCCCATGACCCAGCTGGAGCCCTTGGCTGGAACCCTCAGCTGAAGCCTTCAGATGGAGCCCTCAGTTGTGTCCTTTTCATGACCTGACACTCAGTTTGGCTTTTAAAAAAAATCTGCCCCCCCCCATGTTCACACTGAAGTAGCCTTTTTTGTTCCTCTCTCCCAGTTAGTGAAATCTTCGCCACTCCCACCACCAATAAAGTTCCCATCCCTTCCTCCCAGCCTTTTGTCATGTGATCCGGGTCACCATTATGCCAAGAACACAACCAGAACTCTGAAAAAGTGTCATGAATAACAGACAACCAATCAGCCCTGAGCGATGACAAAGGATGACTATGGGTTTTAGGCAAAACGCGCCAACGAGCACGTAAATCACATTCCTGTATGTCCTCTTAGCAGCAGATCTCGCTGATGATGATCCTCAGGCTAGAAACACGAGGTGAGCAGACATACGGTCCCGCGCTGAGGTGAAAGGACAAGGGTAATCAGGAGGCGGGGCACCACTCACACCCCAGGTACTGGTTTGGGATGTGACTGTGCAAACAAATGGTCGCTGGTTCGAGTCCCCGACCCTCAAGTGCCGCTGAGGTACCCTGCGCAAGGTACCGCCCCTGGGCGCTCAAGTAGCTGCCCTCTGCTGTGTTAAATGCAGAGGACACATTTTGTTGTGGTGTGTCAACAATGACAATTAATCACCTTAAATTTTTTTATTCATTTTTTTCTTTCATGACACCTTTCATCCTTTTGTAAGTCACTTTCATTAGGCCAAAAGAGGAATACTCTTTGGAACAGGTCATGTAAATTACGCTCCTGCCAGTTTCAGTAGCTCAGAAGACCGGTGGATTAACGTGACTATGAGTCCCAGCTACCCCATCACCTAGTAATGATTAATTACTGCTTCTTGAAAAGCATAATTGCATGAATATACATACATAACAACCTCGCAAATGCCTGCGAATGTTTGCTTAATGTACATTTATGAAGTGCTATTGTTTGCCCTTAACTAAATAATGAGTTAAATGTACACATAATTACTGAGCCCTCCCAGACCCTTCTGCTGCACTCCATGGGCAGACCTGCATGTGGCCGTAGCTTTAATGATTTAATTGCTGCTCAGTAACTGCCTCGCTAGCTTAGGGCAACCAGACTGATGAGAAATTAAGTACGACAAAGAGGGACGCGCGGCTACGAAGCTAAAGCTGCTTGGTGCAGGTCTCTGTCTGCAGAGGAAGTTGTCACATTAATATGTGTGTGTGCAGGTGTGCAGGACCAGAGGACCTCGCAAGTATAGCAAAAGCTCAAAAAACAAGACTAGTGAGGTCATTTTCTCGGGTCCCCGTATGTCACAACTTCCGACTTCATTTTATAAAAACCTGTGAATGCAACAAAAAAAAGTAAAAATGCCGAAAGTATTTTGTTTGGTTACTTATGGTTTAAGGTTTGGGCTGGGTAGGGGTTAAGGGTGTCGCGACTGGGATTAGGGATTTTCCTACAGCAATGAATGGATGGCCATCACTAAGATAGGAATACAAACGTGTGTGTGTGTGTGTGTTTTAATCCAGGACAGAAATGAGTAGCATAAACAGAGCTGGGGTTTAACAATGGGGAGAGACAGGCACCAGAAAGCATGAGACTACAGGCTATGAGGTATCTCGAGAGGGGAGTCGCTGCATACACCGGCCCGCCGAAGAGAGGCTGTGTGTCGGAACGCCGGCCGCGTGGGACCAGCCGCCCTCTGTTTTCATGACGGCTGTACCTCAGGCTCCTTTCAATGACACACCGATGCTACAGCACAGTCAAACTATCACCCCTGTGGAAGGGAAGCCTGTTCTGCCTGATAAGCCAACACAAGAACAAACTGGCGCGTTTCACGGCCTGCTCTGGTGTTAATTAACCTGTGACTGTGTGGTGTTTTTGATGTAGCTTGGAAAAACCTTAGGGTGCATGCAGAAGACATGATGGAGAACTAAGATACCCTAGTGATGTTCATCTAATGGTCTGTCATTAATGAAGTCAAAAAATTCACGTTGCAGCTTGGCACACGAGCACTGAAATGCGAGCGTACAAAGGTGTCTGAGTAAATAAATCCAATTAAAACGATTCCTTCGGCAGCTCCCAAGCTGAATGGCAATAGTGTCGTTTAGATTGCCAATAAAATGGGCCGAAGGAGCAGGAACACTGTCGGCTTGCATAACGAGCCGTTCGAGGTGAAGCACGCCAGCCTTTTTTTTGCGGATGCACTTGGTCCTACGCCCGCCTTTGTCTGGGAATGAAACTCATTTGATCCTGTATGGTCAAAATATTTTCTAAAGTAATTCATGCAACATGTTGCATAATTCACAACTGCCAAAGCAGTCCACTGCCGCGGACTGGTGATGGAAATGCCAGTGAACTCTAGTCAGGGGTCAGAGTGTCCAACTCTAAGGTCAGAGGTCAGAGGGTCCAATGTTTGGAAGCTCAGCTTTCAAACACAATCAAGCAGCAACACACACATGCATCATAGGAACAACAAGTCCTACGATTCTAGGTCAAGTAGCAAGATTGCTAATGGGGTCCCACCTTCTATTGGAATCCAATGCCCTAGTGTGATTTTAGCAGAGTGCCAAATTAAGTCTCCTGTCAGCGTCTCTCATATGAAGGGTTAGTAGATAGTGTTAAGGTTGCTACACAAGGTCATTTGTCACACAAAAAAATTACTTAAAAAGAAACATATCAGTTTTAAGGGCTAAATCTGGTCTGGGAATCCATGTGCCCTTGGTTTGGTCACCATCAGTAATAACAGCGGTGATTAACCTTTATAGTGACAATGAAGTAGGCAAGCCCAACATGAATCTAGTAAACATTGTCCCTTAGATGATTCTGTTTTTAACAGAGGTGGGGATTCTGTGGGGGATCACTGACTTGCAACTTGACTCAAGTCACGACTTGACGCGGCAAACCAAAGGAAAGACTTGGACTCGACTTGGACTTGATGGCAAATGTTAAAAAGGTTATAGTCCACCCTCTGGATACCATAATGTTCATTTTAATTTTCAGTATATATTAATTCTCCGCTATCTGCATTTTCATTTGGCTGAAGGCAAGACCTCCTGAGATAGTTTGTTGGAAAGATACATCACTGCCTCATCTACATGGACATAAAAACTGTGTGAGGACAACTGTGACAGAGTGGCGATTCTCTGCCTAAGAAGGACTTAACCTACAACGTACTGTAGCGAATTTTGGCTGCAGCAAGTTTTTAACACGAAAGGTAAAGAAGAAAAAACTGATATGGGTAGGGAATCAAGTTATATGACTCAGAACTCAACTTGGACTAGAGTCACAATGATGACTTGTGATTTGACACCAGAAATGATGGAAAGACTTGAACTCGATTCAGACTTGACAGCACAGAAGACCGGTGGATTAACGTGGCTCAAACTCGCCTAGGAGGGACTTGTTCCCGTCCCAGGTTTTCAAAGCTTCTCCCTGACCAGCTTGACCCAGGCACAATAGCATTAATCATTCAAGGAAACGGAACAGTAAATATTACTTTTTTAAAACTTGCTTTACAGACTTATGACATTATTTGCCAGGATTTAATATGGTGAGCAATAATTGTTCCCTCAGGGTTTTGTCTCGACTAGAAAGCAGTACGTGTCAAAGAATGTCAAACCGGTAAATGCAACATTCACCTTTTTGTCAGAAGATCCTCGGTTTAATAGATGAGATAATTATCAAGGCGCCAGTCTATGCAAAGTTTTGACCCAGGAAGAAAGGTGGACCAGCATAAAAACACAACTAGAGGGCAAAGAGGTGCAGGCTGTCAGTGGAAGACGTGGCCACTCCCATTTCCCCAGCAGCCCTGCCTGTCGCGGGGGCCATGAATGCTGCCATCTGATTATAATATCCCTGCTTTTACCAGGGGTGCACTTTATTGGAAGGCTTGGATGCCCCCGACTTTGTAGCAGGCAGCTATGACGGAGGAGAGTGACGCACCTACAGACCTATCAAGCGCACACTGCTCGCCGAGGGGGAGGGGCTTCTCTGTGCATAATCCAATCCAATGGAGCGCATGAACCCTGCCATCACAGCGGGCTGGGAGCTGCCTTCCCTGCCATGTGTTGGCGGCCCGTTCTGGGTTGTTCCCTGCCTTGTGCCCATTGTTTCTGGGATAGGCTCTGGACCCCCATGACCCTGCATAGGACAAGCACATGGATGAATGCATGAATCTTTCACAGTATATTAAAGGAATTCTTTCCTGACTAGGGTTAGATGAAAACACCTGACAATTGCTTCACTTTCAATTTGTGTTTAGCATTTAAGTTATCTCCTCACTTTCATCCATCCATCCATCTACCAGTTTCCCAGCACACGGTCCCAGTAACCCTGAAACTTATCCCAGTCTGCAGAGCAAACAGAGGTGAGCCTGTATGAGATGCCAGTCTATCACAGGGCATAATTATAATATCAATTCAACAATATCAATTTTGTGTTTCCCCGTAACATTGCACAGATTCTGCTACATACATTTATTATGCTGCAGTTGACCCAGGCACATAGATTGATCCAAAAAACATCACCTGTAATGCAAGTAGAAAGTGGCGCGTCTCACTGACAGGTGTCATCTCCGGAGCTGGGAAATGTACAGCGGAATGATGCTCGCACCAAGAGCCGGGGCCCGGTGTTCCCGCGCGACAGGGCTGATGATTAACAGGTGATGACACCTATCCGGCAGTGGCCTCCGCCGCTTGTCTCCGGTGGGGTGGCGCGGCTTACCGCCGGTCTCTGTGCAATGCCGCCAGTCTCCGCGCATCACCGCCGGCCTCCGCGCATCACCGCCGGTCTCCGCGCATCGCCCGCGTCCCCATGCCTCCATCCATCAGCTGTCAGTGCAGCCTGTTATTTCAGTTTGATTAAACCGCTGCAAGATGCGCAGCTCTGCACTCCTGGTATTTTTGCCGGAAATCCAAGTCGGCCTTATCTATCTTTATTTTAAACATTTGTTTTTTTCTTCCCTAGGCTAAATTCAATACTAATTTCAAACCAAAATATTTAAGATCATATATAATACAACAGAGCTGTATGTTTCTGCCAGTGATAGCAATATTTTAAGCAGAAAAAAGATCAGTTGAAAATTGAGCATTTCATTTAACTCTATACATATAGCTTTATGCATACGCACAGTGGCATTTATTCAAACATGCACACATGCACAATGGCCATTTTTACAAGTTAATCAGCAATGGATATGTTGTGCAGGATATACTGGTTTTGTGACCCCTGACTATGTGCCAGGAACATGCATGATCTGTTAGTGGTTTCCATCAGTCAAAAAAAATCATGTGGTTAGGTGGAGCTGGGCTGCATGTTGCCGTGGCGATGCATTGTGTGTGTCCTGTGAGAGACTGGGGTCTTATCCAGGGTGTCATGTCCTGTGTTGCCTGTGATAAGCTCCAGGATCACCGTTACCCTGTACTGGATAAGTGGCTTGGAAGATAGGCAGATTAACTTGTACTCAACGAGACAATGATCAGTCATGTGCCACTGACTCAACGCATACTGTTCACTGCAGAGAATATGCAGACACTCTACAGAAGTGGGTAAAGGGCAGTAAAGGAAGCATGGAGCTACTGGGACAGGCCAGCAAACCGGTGTGGATGAAATCTAGAAACCGCGATGAGCATCAGCGACACTCTAAGTATAAAGCCTCAAGTGAAGAAATGGCACTGATTGCATTAGCGACACTGCGAACACAAAACTTAAATACAAAAAAAAACTGCATCACAGAAGCTAACGTTAATTCGTTTCATGCTAAAACTGCGGCATTAATTGAACGCTAAACGAGCAAAATGGCCGCCAATCGAGTGTATAGCGATATTTAGCAGCGAGCTGTTAGCGCTGAGACTGGGGAGCAAGAACTGCTGGCTACTCGTTAGTAGACTGGTAATTAATGCAGCTCAGGGGGCAAAATTTCAGGGGAGGAGCTAGGGTAATTAGGGATTAAACAGAGGTTGATATGTTGTTCCCTTTTGATGGGATTATTTATACAGCGCTGCTTTAATTACCCCAGCCCAGATGTCATTGAAAACATAACCTCTAACTAGATCTGAGAGCCTGAGGGCTGTTGCACTCTTATATCAGACCAAGTCCCCGCTAATTACCCTCAATTCCACTTTAAATTTGGTGGGATTCACAGTTTCAAAGTGCTTATTTTTAGATTCACTTGATTTTTTTTTATTTAAGTGGCTAATTTGCATGTTAATTTGTTTATCTATGAATTGCGCTGTAAATTCCTTTGGAGATGTTGAATGAGACGGGTCACACTCCCCTGGATTTGGTCACCAAAAGTCCACGGCTGTTTGTTTGGATGCCGGGGACGGGGACGATGTCTCCGCTGCGCCGCTGGCCTGCAGACCTCCGCGGCAATGCCTCTCATCTCAGCAGTCCGGCCCCAAATCATCAGCCGGAGCGAGCCACGCGCCTCTGTAAGCAACCCGAGGAGGGATTGGTCGTAGCCAAACAGGACTCGTCTCCCACAGCTCGGCAGCGTGTGTCCACCATGGAAACCGGCAATGAGAGGCACTGTCAGACCACGAGGCCAAACGATGTCCAACTGAGAGGCCGGGCGGTGCATCCGGCTCCGGTGTGCTCCACCTGGCAACCCAACCTGTCCCCGAAGGCCCCTGTTTGTCAATATTTGCATTTTTTTAACACTGGCTCCCTCACCCTTCCTTTATACCACATTCACTGATGAGAAGCTAATCCTGGGAGCAATTTGCCCCCTTGTTTTGTCTGGATCCTAATTTCAATGCAGATGGAAAATGATATATAATTACAGACTGTAAATGCTAGTGCTGCACC
>JAODKM010000032.1:5095411-5108831 GCA_026780845.1 Petrocephalus sullivani | reverse complement strand
AAAAAATATTAACGAAATAATTTAACAGTGAATATTTATTTCTAATGCATGGTTCACCTCCCTTTTTATATGGGTAACCCTGGTTGTCCCAGCCCCCCCCCCCCCCATGTACACATCACCAAGCCTTCATTTAACTCCATTAAGCGTTAATTTTATTCCACATAACGCGCTGCTTTGTAAACGACAGGGTATGATGACACGGGGAGAGTCCGACCGGGCTCTTGAGCAGAAAGAGCCTCGTGCTTTGAATTGTCGCGCTTCATTACTGTGCAGGGAGAGCCGCCTTTGCGAAGTGGGGCTTGGGATTGGGGCTCGGTGGCCGGCAAAGGAGTAACAGTAAACCCATTGTGTCATCTGAGTCGCCAGCGCGGGCTCTGGGGACACCCGCGGAGAGCCGCGGCAGAGCGCTAGCCGCCGATCCCCGACCGCTCCCTGCCTCGGCTCATTCCAAGGCGGCCCGCACCGTAAATGCCTCCCCTATCCATCACCCTCTGTCTCAGCCACTCCGCACTGCTTTCCCGCACATCCGTCTCTCTGCCCCTGGCAGTGACATCATCACTTTACCGTACCTTCTCTGTTCCACCGTAAAGCATTACATCCGAAACATTCCTTATTCAATGTTATTTCTTATACCACGAGATCTACCTTTTGCATGCTATTGTGATTTAATTAAGGGGTTTCTCTTCTAAAAAAAAAAAAAGAGTTGAATTTTGCAGAAATACTTTGTTTAGGGAGGTTTTATAATGTCATTTTGAATGTTGATCTATTTACATGTGCTTTGAAATGTACTTTTTGCCTGTATGATGCTAGTTAAAAGTACAGAATAAAATAAATAAATGGAAAATCCCTTCTGAAAAGGTATTATGGTCTACTGAGTGAACCCCCCCCTCCCCCAACTGCTGAGTCCCTTCTGGAACACTGTTTCTTCACTGGTACATTATATTCCGGGGGAAAGATGGCAATGGATAGTGACAGTAGAAACCGTTTTATCGGAGGTGAATCCAGGTTCCAGGGGACATCGTGAAAGACCCTCGCAGCCGCCCACGGCCTGCGGAGCGAGAGAGCTTGCTCAGGTCCTCCCTGGACGTGCGCCGTTACATCACATTTGAAATCGTGCAAAGTTTTACCTCTGTGCTCAGCGTTGAGATTTAAATTGTTTTTCTCTCCACTGCCATTTTCAGCGTTACATAAACATTTAAGAAGCTGCGGCATTAAGATACTCAACCCCAGGCCAAAGGCGCAGGGGCCCTCCGCCCCCTCTCTGGGCCTCAACGCCCCACCCCCATCTCCACGCTGAGGTCCCACCCCTCCCCCTCCAAGCAGCAGCAGCGTGTGGATGAACTGCAGGCACGGAGAGGTGGAGAGGGCCAGTGCTGCACTCTCGCTGATTACTGCAGGGGCAGGCCTGGCTGCCAGCTCCTCTCGCAGTGCCGGCCTCCCGTGCACCACTGCGGCGTGGCTGGCCTGGCACTCGGACCCGCTCTGCCGCACAGCAACGCGCTCACGCGGCCGCCGATGCAGACCCCACATCCTCACTAATCCACACACACTGATACTCACCACTGCACATGTGCGGGCCCCTGTCCAAGCCCACACACACACACACACACACACACGTTCATATGTATTCATACCTTTGTGAGGCCTCTCCATTCATTTCTATGGGAAAAACCCTAATCCCAACAATTACAACCTTAACCCCAACCAAGCCCTAACCTTAAAAGACAGAATCCAAATAAAATACAATACTTTCGGTATTTTTCATTTTTTAATTGAAGCTTTTTATAAAATTAAGTTTCCTCTTGTGGGAACCGAAAAATGCCCCCACAACTTCAAAAACACAAGTTATTATCACATTGAGGGGACATCTGGTCCTCACAATGTAGTATATGCATAACCCATGCACACACACACACACACACTCAAAAATCTACTCATACACAGTCAACAGACCCTTGACCTCATCTATACACTTCCACACAAACACACACACCCATTCATTCAAACTTATGTGCATACTTAGATACAGCCAAGACCCGTCTATAATTATTGAGCTCAAGCAACAAAATAAGACTGAAGTGGATCATTCTTTATACATAAAGCAGAATGTGAAAGGTCATTTGGAGTGTTTGCTTTTTATAACAAATGTCCTTTTTCTGGGATCACCGAGTTTAGACAGTAACTCAACACAGACACCCTCCAGTCCCAGAGCCTGGACTCAGGACCATTCCCATCTACAATTTGGCAGCACCTCTCACACATAGAGGTTTGCTTTCTAACAGTTCCCCTTTGCTGTGCCCACACGACATTTGGAGACTGTGCCACTAACTTGTCGACACCACAGATACTCCATCTGGTACTGTGAAGGTGTGTGACAGCTAGAGCATCAGAGATTGCAAATCCATCCAAAAGATACTCATACACAGACATAAGCATTCACCATTGTCCATACTGACAGTCCACAGCCAACAAGATACACGCAGTTCATACTGACCTTGAACACACATAAATCCTGCTTATTCATACAAAACGACGTGAGCCGGAAAGCGGGGAGCAGGTGCAGGGAGAAACCAAAACGGACTTTATTTTAAAACGGGAAAATCAAATAGACCGTGAGGGGTCAGAAAATGGGGATGGAACAGGAACAGGAACAGGAACAGGAAAGGACTCGGGCAGACATAAGGACTCAACGTCAACGGCAGGACTGGGGAGCACAGGACTGGGAAGCATTTTTATACAGGGCTTCATGAGGGAGCAAAGGAATGGCAGCTGGAGTGAGAAACACAAGGGCCGAAATGAGAGGTGAGCCAAATTATTAACAGGCGTAGCTCGTTAACCATGCTAGGGGGAAACGAGTGGGGCAGGCGGACAGGGCGTGACACAAAAGGCCTTCCTCACAAAAATGCCTAATTTCACTGTGCACATATTTTATGGAATACCTTATTTCTTTTAGTGGTGAAGTTGCTTCTTTTTTTTTTTAAAGATGAAGTGCACGCATCCACTTAATGAGAGCTGTTCATCTTCTGAAGATCACTTGAGGTTTATTCTCTGCTTTCTTATGTCCATTCAGAATTTTCATAACTTCATATCTAGTCATGATCTCCTCTTTGTAGAAAGACAAAGAAGAGGAAAGATAAACTCAAGCAGTCATATAAAGAACTTCTGCGTAATATTACATCTTATTTTTTCTAGAGAGGCGGGATAAAAAGGGACTTGTGAGAGAGAAATTATGATTCAGACATTTGAAGGATTGTCAGTTAAACATGCCCCACTCACAAATATTTGATCTTTAAATGCCTGAAATGCTATTGGTAAATGGGAATAAAACTGAACAATATTTGCTAAAGAAAAGAGAATCTTCTCAATGAATGACTTCCATAGTCTCTCGTTGACTGTATTCGAGAACCAGCATGAGCATGTCCCAGACATTCCCCACTACCGGCTCTACATGCAAGCATAAATAATGAGATCTCTTCAATTAAAAACATCTTGAGGCATAAAGCAAGCATGAAAGTTGAGGGCAGGCGGCAGGAATTCCTGCATCTCCCTCTCTCCAGAAATGGGATGTCTCTGGGCCGCGCCTATCTGTAAACTGCCTACTTCATCGCGGACAGCTCCTTGCAAGATATCATCTCATCAGATGTTCCTGATGAACGGCAAAGTTGGATTGCTGATCCGGAGCACACTGTTCCACAAAGCTTTGGAACCTAGACAAGACTAAAGATGATTGCTATCATAGCAAAGAAACGCTTGAAGATTTGTGGCCACAGCAAGGAAGCTGTGGCAGCAGACCCAGGAGCATTGCCCATTTGCTGTGGAAAAGCACAGTTATCCAAGGGCATTTTAAAATATTACAATGCATAAGAACTATAAACACAAACAATAATGTTTTGAGGGATAGTATCATTAGTGATTTAAGGCTATATCACTTTTTGGCTCTTTCAATATGATGCAATGTTAATGTAGTCGATTAGCTAAAGATTGCTGATTGAAATACATATTTCGAAATTAAATTTGTTTCAGGGCCATTATAAAAAGCTTTGTTATGAAGGTTTCTCAAATTAAATAAGTATAACATGAGCTCTCTGAGGTAGGATCTACATTACCACTGGGCGGTCCCAATATCATGTCCCTGTGCTGCTCAAAAATTCATTGCTACCAAAATATCATTCAGGCTAAACATCCCAGCCTAAGATAATAAAATGGTAAGAAAGGGAAACAAAATGTAAATTAACTAATTTATGCATTACATGCAAGTGAGAAATGCAACCTAACCCTTACTCTACCCTGTGCAAAACAACTACATCAGCAAGGGCAAAGTATCAAACACTGGGAGTAGCAAGCACACAACATGCTCAAAGGACGAAACCCAGACTCAAGGGATCATGGCAGTTGTAGCCTACGATTTGACTCTTCCACCATTCCAGTGGACCATCGTGTAGCCCTGTATGATGTGTTCTTAGCCACGCCAAGGAGTCAGACTCCAATGCTAGCAGCAGGTTTTATTTGATGTAGGGGTCTTATTGAATTTCAGGTCTGGTTCAACATCTGATCTGCATTAAAGGCGAGCGGGAATCCATACTGGGTTGCTGACTTTCTGGCCAATGAACTAAAGCTGGTGGTGTAAGTATTAATAAAGACCTTTCCAGCAGTGCTAGTTGGAAGCTCCATCTTTAAGATTAGTGGCCTCAATACCAAGAAAGTCCTTAAAGAGACAAATTAATTTACCTGCCACTGAGAAAACAAAAAGGGAATCAGCTTCAGAAGCATTGTATTGGTTTATTTGGTAGACCCTTCTCCAAAGACCCTCTCTGAAGTGTTTCGAACACTACTTTGAATACTTGACAGATCAGTACACGATGTCCCAGAGACCAAGGATTTATATTTATATATAAAGAAGTCACCAGTTATTCACACAACAGCCTCATAAAAATGCAAAATTCATCTCATACTAAAATGTGCAGAAAGATGATAAACGCCAACCAAAGGCGTGACTGCAGGTCCACGGAATCTCCAGAATTTTTTGAAATTGTCACCTACACGCACACAGTCGGCAAAACTGCGTGTTACCAATGACTTTTTCCATAACAGCTCCCATCCAGTTACATGCTGCGGGGTCTCCGGGGGCTGTTCCCAAGGGCAGGAGCAGGTCTAAGACTTTCTCCTTGACCATCGCCACAGTGCCACATGAAGAAACTGAATAGAGTGTTACACAATGGGACCCACACTGGCAACCCACTGGAACACCATTATCAGGACTGAAATTAAACAGTGATTTATATATATTTATATATTCATATCATGTCTCAAAGTAAAACTGTAGAAAAAACATTGTGCGAAGATGTGGTGTAGAATGAATCCGATATGTATAACACAGCAGAGAATGGTGCTGGAGGACATATTTTGCATGTTTATAACATGATGGATACAATTATAATTGAAGACTCTTCTGTACAGATTTTCAGAAAGCCATCCATCCATCCATCCATCCCTCCATTCAACAGCTTATCTTGATCAGAGTTGTAGGGGGAAAAAAACTACTACTTTTAAAAACTGCAATACATATTCAGCTAGTCTGCTACTAATATGAACCGAACAATGTATACGCACTGGGACGGAGATCAGTCAAGGTTCAGTTATGCCAAGTAATTTAATGAACAAGACAGACGATCTGAGGGTGATGACTTTTTTTTCCGGCTTACCTGCCAATGCATATATTTCAGTCGGTAAGTCGGTATACCTGACTTAATTTTCATGAACAAAAATTAATCAGCATTGGTTGTGTATTCAGACTATTTCCTGTATTCAACAGTAGGAAACTGTTCTGAGAGGGACATATTTGTGACATAATACACAATATTTCTATTAATTTTAATAATGAATATTAGCTTTAAGAATAAGAATACTATAATTATAGTGAACGTGAGCCACTCCACTTTTCAATTTAATCTTTAAAAAAATCCATCAGAATGCAAGTCACTTCTTACGAATCTCTTAACATCACCAGAAATATGTCAACAATTATTACTCCTTCCGAAAATAATGCGAATGTAAAGGAGACATGTGCGCCACATTATAATTTACCATACAATTTAGGGGTTATTCGGGCGGCTTTACTCATTTACTTTAAAACGGACTAATTTCTTATTCTAGCGGAGGGGGTGCAGCACACTGACTCGAACAGCTGCTTCATGACCCAAAAAACTGTCAGTCTTTCCCTGGAATAAATTGTGGAGCGTTCCATTTTTCAAAGCCGGGGAAGGAGTCATTTTGGACGTCGAGTCTGAATAAAAATATTTGCCAGCAGATGTCGAATTCACCTACAACATCATAAATAAGGGTTTGAAAAAATTATAAAATGCATCCATAACGATACCTTTGCGGTAAATTTGAATCGAACATTATGTAGCGCCACATTCGCCCCCCGCTTTATCTAACCGCGTTTCAAGGAGGCCCATAGTAGAATCAATTCACAGAGAGGGCAGCTTGAAACCGCCAGCTCGTGCTCCGGAGCTGAGTTTGGAGAGAGGCGCGTGGGGCAGTTACATTTTAATAGTCAGCGTAGTAGTTCGCTTTATGTCCCCTATCTCCTCTAACTTACTTTATGTTTTTCTTTTTCAAGTGAAAGGGGAGTGTTTAAGAAGTTTTGCGAACGTTGTCTGTGGGTTTAAGCAGCACCGGCGACGAGCCAGTTATCTCAGGGCACGATAAAGGCATTTGGTTTTGGGGAGGTTAGGCACTGTCGCTTTGTCGCAAGCCGGTGCTCACGTTCGTCTCCGCGCTGGTGTCATACAGCCGGCCGCTGAATAAGTACGAGGCGACGGGCTTGGGCATTACCGAAATGACGCTGACACACAGAGACCTTGCAAATGCCCGGGTCTGGCTTCCCTAAGTTGGTGGCGATGCCCCCAAACCGGAATACACGATGTTCGCGATGCGGCGACGTAAAGGTCCCCGCCACGAAATTACCGCTTTTTTTGTATAGAAAGACCGTAACCGGAGTTTATACAACTAACTAACAAACTACACCGAATGGGCATTTCATAATCCTAAATAACACATACATTTCGAAGAGAATATTTCCCCTACATTAAATTATATTCACAACAATACACAGTTAAGAGTCAGTCCCATTTATGAATGAGCAATAATGAAATGATGGTATTCTGTAACTTTACTAAATGGGAGGACTCTGCCCTGCTTTGCTTGGGCTGAAATGTATTGGTTGAAATTTGAGGGAATTTGTATTCAAACATCTGAAGCGCGAAGTGCCTGTATGAAAATATTTCAAGGTTCACTCTTGCTTTCATGGCGATTATCAAATAAAGCTATAAAGAGAGCAGCACTATGCGGGTTCACAGGTTGCTTAGGACAAAAGTCTGCGAGAATAATATATTTTAACTTGTCTGCATTGAGCCCTTAAGCATTAAAAAGAGCAAAAGCTCAGTACTTACACGTTTCTAACAGTACATCAATGTTTTGCTTTTATTGTAATGCTTCCTTTATCGCAGAGGTCGGTTGACTAAAACACTTAATAAATAAAAGGTAAACAATGTGACGATGATGTTAGACATGGTAAGTCGATAAAAGCAACACTGAGGTAAAACTGCTTGAATAAATGGTCAAAAGAGCTGCCTGGCCGCGCATATGATTGACAACTCAAAATGAAGATACATTATTGTTGAACAGTGTATTCTGAGTTAAAGGCAGTGTTTAAAAAAGTATTTTGGTATATATTTCTGACATGGAAAATTATACCTAATCCAGCATGTCCGTTCTATATTTATTATGACAGTATTTGTAAATCTGGCACATTTAATAAATTCTGAATCTGGTCTGGAAAGTGTTTTTTTTTTGTAGAATATCTGTCCATTTCCATAACCATTTATTTAATAGAGGGTCATGGTGAACCTGAAGCCTCCCTCCTCCCCCGGAATGAGGCAGGGTACAGTGTAGACTGGGGGGGGGGGGTCATGCTATCACAGGGGACAGACACAGAAGGCAATTTAGCGACACCAATGACACCCCAACTGGAAACCTACTCGGAGTCAGGGAGAACACAGAAAGAAGCCACACACACAGAGTCGGAGCAGAATAAAAGCCACAGAGCTGGGGGTGTAAGTTACCCACCAAATCATAGCTTTTGATTAACATTTTTTTTTGAGCTAACAGTAACATGTTTTTTTGTGTTCTTTTACTCCACAGGGAGAGTAGGGAGAAGCTAGTCAACGCGTATCCCTTTAACGTGCATATGTGTTAGCCTGTACCTCCAATGATTTTGTCTTGTTGACGTTACTCAAGGTCTTACGCCGCCTTCAGGTTTGTCCGCTTAGCAGATTGCCATACGCCCTCCTAGAAACTCCACCAACAGCATCTTCAGCATCTCGAAACTCCCACACTTTCGCGCTGATGTTCCAAATCCTCATTTATCGGCCTGTTAGCCACTCCTGTTGCAGCAGTTTTGGGGGGGTGAAATGATCTTGTGTTTTAGCATGTCTCAGTTTGGCAAGAGTAACTCTGACAAAGACAAAATGTAAGCATGATCTTACTGAGTATTTCCGTCACCTCTGCTAATTAAAAGATGACATTGTATCTGTAGAAAACTGGTTTACTCTTAGACAAGTACTGCCGAAACTCCATGCAGTAACTGTAGGTGTGAGTGTGTGTGTATAACAGAAGCTACTGTTATCTGACGCGAAAACCCCAAGAGTGACTGTGTCACTTATTCGAGAGTCACATATGACACATTTAAAAGCAGCATTGCTAATTTCAGACATATTCTGCATAAACAGGTACTAAATGTTTCGTAGGACTGCTGGGCTGTATTCAGCTCGCTGGGTTTTCTCGGTAGGATACCAGTGCACCGTTACTGGTGTGTCTCTGTGCTGGGAAGAGCAACCGCTGTCCAGGTCGTAGCTCCATCCTTCAGGGAGCAAGGCACGGCTCAAAACAAGATACCTAGCGCCCCCTGCAGCTGTCCAATTGTAATGCAATCGTCTGACACTGGTCGCTATACAATGAAGTTCACAAAATAATGCCTTACAACACCACAGGGGATGTCAGGATAGCTTATCTATGAAATGCTTCAAATTAAGCCAAATCTGACTATATGTATTTTTTCGGCCAGAACAGGTATAAATCACATTTCAGATAAGCCGACAATGGCTTTTTCGGATCAAAACCATAGGCGAGTGGTGCTATTAGATTTTCTGTATAGTTCATATTCACATACTCTTCAAAGGATCACAGAAGAAATGTTTATAAAGTGGCTCAGGAAAGGTTAATGTTCTTAAAGTAGACTCGTAATGCCACTATTTTTATATTTTCTCAACTTCAGCTACCTTGCCAATTTTTTAATTCATTGTGGGTCGCATTTGGAAGAGCAGCAGGACAGGACGCCCCACTCGGTCCGTAAACATCTGGCCCGAACCGCGAATGAAGGCCGACTTTGTTTGGGGGGCTCGCTGCGTTCCCTGCGTCAGGCTAGCGTCGGGTGAATCATCGGTTACCAAGCTAATGGCACCGGCTATGAGTAAGAGGCAGGGCCCATTTACGCTACTCACCGTGGACTCTGACGAAGCGAGACCCGCGCGTCGGTCACGGGCGTCCGGCTCGATAGGAGAGCGGATCCAGCGCCGGATGACGTGCGCCGTGTCTCACTCGCAAGCTGCAAAGATATTTATTAAGATATTTGTAACCAAGCACAAACGGTTAATATCTCCCTGGGCAATCACCGCCAAGGAAATGCTGCAAAGAACTGAACCCACATGAACTCGGAATGATGGATGGATGGATGGATAGATAGACAGATAGATAGATAGACAGATAAACTGATTGATAGATAGATAGATAGATAGATAGAGGCCCGGCTCTGGCTCCGACTTATATGGAAAAATACTGTAGTAAGAGAAAAAGACCCTGTGGAATTTCATTCCTTTATGGAGCGTAGTGTTGAAACGTTAAATCGCGCGTCGTAAACTTACCTTGTTGTATTACCGTGTGTTTGTCAGCTCAGCAGAAATGCTCCCATACTGCTGCTGTTATTCCAGAGTCTGAAATTTCACGGCGGTCTGTGTATAATTGCCACTGATTCGTGAATATTTTGTGGAATGGATAGAAGGTACACAGAAGGTTTAGCAGCGAGTTCACTGTCATGTCAGTGTATAGTCTGGAATTCAAAATCCTTTTCTAAATTCACTTATGATCATGCAATTGCACAGAATTAACTTGTTTTATGTTTTTTACACAACTACAATTTAAAATAGAAATCAAAGGAATGATTTTACGTTATTTAAGAAACTATTCTTATTTAAGTCGTTTGTGGCAGGTATTGCACATTATAAATTTCAGTTACATAGGCAACATAACATACATATAGCTTGAAATTGTTTCTGGTAACATTTCTTTAAAGTATATTACTTATGAGTCTCTGGCGCCCTCACGTGGAATGACCAGAAAGAGCAACGAAGTACCGTATACGTAAAATATACTTACTCTGTATTTGTGTAATACTTTAGAGTATTGTAAATGAGCTAAGTGTAATTGGCCTTCCACACCACAGATAGTCATCGACTGCAAAATACAATGACATTTCTTGGACTCATGTAAGTGGACAGTGAATTCAGAATTCCGGTAAAGATTTAGTTTTTTCATGATTAAATTATTCACTTTCAAAATTTCCCAGAAATACAGGGCAACTCAGAGCATTCTGCCCGAGGACTGTGGCCTACATACACACATTACACATTCAATACTTGGTACTAAGTAATGTTGTGATAACAGTAAAAACATTTTAATTGTGACAGAGTGACTGGGGGTTCAGATGTCCTTTATTTCAGATTCCATTCCTCTACCATATTTACAAATGGCTTATTGACAGAATCCCAGGAATGTCATATATTGTCTGTAACAGGAGTGTTTCACTGTACTGTGTTTATTGACAGGCTCCTGCCAATCTGCCTGCCACCCTTTGGCTGAATGGACAGGTAGCTCAGGGTTACAGTCACAGTCTCTGCTTCTGCAGATTTCTGCACGGGGATCCGCACTCGCATAGTAACAATATTATCACATATATTTTTCCTGCCTGTAAAAAGGGGCAGCTGGTATCTGCTGGCAGCTACGGAGACCCTCATAACTCTCAGGACTTCAGATCCAGTAGGACGCTGCTGTTGGACATTTGTGCTGGATACACGCCTAAGGCAACAAAGGTTATATACTGGGACAAGGCTTATATACTGGGACAAGGCTTATATACTGGGACAGAGCTTATATACTGTGGCAAGGCTTATATACTGGGACAAGGCTTATATACTGGGACAAGGCTTATATACTGGGGCAAGGCTTATATACTGGGACAAGGCTTATATATAAAAGGCTTATATATTATATATTAAGGCTTATATATATATATATAAAAAGGGGGCAGGCAGGTGGTGTAGTGGTTAAGGACGCAACCGTGTAGTTGAAAGATTGCCGGTTCAAGTACCGCTGCGGCACCCTGAGCAAGGTACTGTCCCCAAGCACTGCTCCCTGGGCACTCACATAGCTGCCCCATGCTGTGTCACGTTGTCACATGGGTTAAATGCAGAGGACACATTTAGTTGTTGCGTGATGTTGTGCGTGAACAATGACAGATAATCACCTTCACTTTTATATGCTGGGACAGAGCTTATATACTGGGGCCAAACAGCTTCCCGCACTGTGACGAAATGCATCTGCTCGAGGATGCTGGTAAACCAACGGACAGCGCTTCCCTGCGCCTGAAGGGCGGCGCTCTGCATCATTTGCGTCGTCCACTAATCAGCAATAGGTCCAGTCAGAATCACAAACAGGGCCCCGAGGTTCCCGATTTCCTACCCTGACCTAGGTGGTGACGGAAGCATGGTTTTTTCAGGGTGAAGTTATCAGCTGCATTTTTTTTTATCTCTGTCTGTGGTGAAGCTTATGATTTCGCCTTTGGAGGAAAGGGGCAAGCGGCCATATCCCAGCGCAAAAGCTAGCACCTGCAGCGTCACCGCACACAGCATCGCGAGAGGTGATCTCCCCCGCAACAGACCAGCAGTGTTTGATGTTTGAGCACTGTAACATCTACTTGCCGATGAAGCTGTCTATAAGATTATGGGTTAAGGATCTGCACCAGATCCGGAAGGTTGTGGTTTTGAATCCCATGCCTGGCAATGTGATCACATCCCGCTTGGGCTTTAACCTTGACTGCTTCAGAGACGCTGGATGACTCAGACCCCTGGCTCTCAATATTTGCGCTTTGCGTTGGGCAAAAGCATCTGCCATATAAATAAACAAAATGTTTAGGTTGCCTGTTTCCCCCTTAACATGAAATGCCTTTTTTGCATTGCCTAAGAGAGGTGTAACCAAGCCATAATATTACTGTTAATGACAGACAATTGCTCAGAAATTTTGGCTTTTATAGAAGTTTTCCCCTCTAGGCCTGCTTTTGAAGTATAGTAGAAATACACAGACAATGTAGATAAGTGCTTTGATCAAACATAAGTTACCAGAATGATAAACATAACTAAAGTTAGCTTCTGTTTAACTTTGGGAATGTGAAGTTTTTTGATGCACCTAATGCAACTCTACAGCAAAGCAATGTGAAGCTCCGCTCCGTGCTGCGACTAAAGGATTGCGATCATATGATCAAGATTGCGATATGAAGATTATCCCGACTCAAGGTCACAGGCAGGCAGCGTTTAAGCACGTTACATTTATGCACGCTTGTTTGCAAAGCAGTACTTCAGGACTGTCTGCGTCAAAAAAAAACACATCATTCCCTATTTAATAGGTACATTTGAAAGCACTCATAAAATCCTTTTAAAATTCATAGCAAAAATAAAAGACTGCAAATAAACAAATCTACTAACAGCAATACACCTTTATTTGAGCATCTTATGAAACACATCACATTACTGAAAACAACCAGTCAAAAAAAAATCTACGTTATTTAGTCAACAAAAAATCGTGGCCTTACTGATTTTGAATGGCTTTTAAATTTCTTCTTAGTTTTTTTTTTAGACGATTATAATATCGATTCAATATGTTTGAACAGAAGAAGCATACAAGTCACAAATTACTGTATTTTTCTGCCCTATTGAAATGTTGAGCAGATTTAAACTATTGAAACATACAAAACATGCATTTTTGTTACTGAATAAATAATACTTCAAATGAAAACCAGGGAGAAGAGCCTTTTCCAGACATTAAGAAAGGTTGGGGGGGGGGGGGGGGGGGCTTTTTTGTCCCACTGCAGGTACGAAAAAAAAGGCAAAAATTAAAATTTAATAATTTTAAAAAAAAAAAAAAAAAATTTTTTTGAAAAAAAAAGGGGGGGGGGGGGGGGGGGGGGGGGTGAATATTTTGGTTCCATTTTCCAGAACCATGACACAAGATTACCACTGTACCAAATAGC
>JAODKM010000032.1:5073679-5090430 GCA_026780845.1 Petrocephalus sullivani | reverse complement strand
TTTATTTGATTTTCTTCTTGGGGGTCCGGCCCCCAAGGAGACTGTCTGGTAAAACTCTGGCCCTCTGACAAATATAGCTGATGACCCCTGCCTTAAACTGAGGAAACATCCTCAGGCTGGCAGCCCCAGCTTGCCGCCCGGGGTCTTTATCGCTCCACCTACATCACCGGTTATCTGTCGGCAGAAAGGGGCCTTAAAGGGCCGCCTAGCTCGGCCAGTCATGCCGAGAGGAGATCCTCCGGAACGGACCAGTGGCGCCATGCCTGAACGGCCCGGCGCGTGATGTGTAACAATCACCCTCCCCTTCAAGGCCACGCAAACCCCCCCCTCCCCCCACCCCGCCGCCCGCGCCGTGCTGGACGGGACCCCCATACTCATCACTCTGACTCGGCTTCAGTTTCCCCAATAGAGCTCATTAAAAGAGGATTTGGTCCTGCCCGGCGTTCCGTCTGTAGGTAAGCAGACTGCACTATCAGCAGGTCAGGGTCGAGAAGGCAGCACAGCGAAGCCTGCCGGTGAATACCGACACAGCTTCAGAGTGGGGGGGGGGGCCGTGTCAGGATTAGGACTGGGGGCTACAGTATGGACACCAATGGCACGAAATGGCCAGGGCGGGCTGATGATAAATATCTAAATACTGCATGAAATATACAGAGCATGAGCAATTTAGCTGAAAGGGAGAGGAATTTGCGGGCAGACCTATCACTGTTTTTTTTTTTTTTTCGGTCCTCACTCATTTGGGTTCATTGTTGGTATATTTTTTGCCCGGCATATTGAAACCAGATGTGAGGAAAGTGCACATCTGAGGGCCCTGTGCGAAATTGATACACGCTGGCAGTGGGCTGGAAGGATCCTGCCATCAGCTCGAGTGCGGCCGGATGTGCATCTGTCTCACATTATCCTGCGCCATAGGTACTCCATTAGCCTCAGAAGTCGGAGGGATCCGGACTAAATTAGAAACAATCTGATTTGCCTTACTCAGCCTTTCTGGGTTCCGGGATATTCCTCTCTATCCCTGCTCTCGCTTCGCAAACTGCACTGCAGCACAT
This sequence comes from Petrocephalus sullivani, assembly GCA_026780845.1. Classification (NCBI taxonomy): domain Eukaryota; kingdom Metazoa; phylum Chordata; class Actinopteri; order Osteoglossiformes; family Mormyridae; genus Petrocephalus; species Petrocephalus sullivani. The sequence continues at coordinate 5,089,381 of JAODKM010000032.1, read as the reverse complement.
TTAAACTCGCAGGGAATTTAAGAAAAGAAGAAAAAACAAAACGCATCACTCTGCACCAATCAGTGGGGATTGTGGCATCGGGGTCTGTTTACTGGCTCTCCATACAGAAAGCATCCCCCTTTTCCCCTGATTGCTAGTGGAGGGCTTCTGAGGGATTCAGTCGACAAGTAAACACTGGTAATGCTAGTCTGGGGATGGCGCCCCCCACATGGAAAAATATGGGAGGGAGTGGAGGGCTGGGCCCAGGTGGTCCGGGTGATCAGCAGAGAGGGCACACTAACCTTTTTATTTTACCCAACTTTACTCAGTTTTCCTGACCCGATTCTGAGTGGTATCGAGTTTTTTTCTGCCCCCCCCCATCTATCAATCCCACATCCCTGCTCCATGTTCCACTTACAAACGCGGAACATGCGACCCGCTGTTCCACCTTGGCGAGTCCAGCCACCTTCTAATCGCCCTCCTGTTGCCGGCCAAGGGCCCCCGCCCCGCACAGCCTCGCCCCGGAGTCTCACCCCACCGCAGACCTCGTAATTTATACTCCAGTCGCAGATGTTTTCGGCTGTCGCTCAGGCTCCGTTTCCCCCATCCTGCCCCCACCCTGGACCCCACCCCTCAGGTGGGTACACTCTGCTGGAGACCCCCTGACCACGACACTGCAGCTGCTCCCCCCCGCACATAAAACACGCCCTGCTCCGCAGCTGTGAGCCTAACACATTTACATCACCCAGGAGAACAGGATGGCTACATCTACAGCTTCGCCTCTTAAGGCGCGGCTCTGCGTCTGTTTCATCACGGCTTTTTCTGTAATTGCTTTGACTCAGATAAGCAGTCAATTGCAATTGAGCTTATGTTTTTTTTCCCACTTAAGTTCGGGAGTGGAATCCCCCCCCCTCTCTCTTCCCCCTCTCCCTCCCCCCTCTCCCTCATTCCCACAAGGCTCATTCGCCACGCGCTTTTGGAGTCTCACCTGAAGCGTAACCACTTTGCCATCATCCACCCGCAGGTAGAGGGTCCAGGTGGAGGAGATGAGCCTCTGGGCCGAGCCGATGACATCACTGCACCAGCCGGAGAGCAGGTCCATGACGGAGTGCGGCCGGGAGCGATGCGCCAGCACCTTCAGCTGCACAGACAGATGGGGGCCAGAGCCTCGCAAACGCGGTAAATCGATGTGACGTGCGCGCAGAAACCACTATCTGAGCTGGCGGGGAGCGCGGACCCCCATGCACATACACGGGACACATGTATACACGTGTGCAGGCTGTGCTACATGCCGCTGGGCGTGTAACGCGGCCGCTATGGGAGACTGCTCGCACTTACCCTCCTCCTCCTGCCCTCCGCTCCCGATCGCTGGCTTCCGCAGCCTTTGTTGCAGGCCTCCAGCTCGGCCGGCCTGCCGTACGCCTCCCGACAGGCTTCGCAGAGACAGCAGGTGCAGAGTGGCGCCCAGTTACCCCCACGGCCCCTTCGTACTCAGCCGCGCTCAGCGGTAACGTCCGTGCACACGCAGTGTAGCCCAACTACACCCATAAAGCATTCAAGGGTTCAAGTATCTTACTAATCATGTGCAAGGTATGCAGTCAGCCTATAGGCCACGGTGAAGTGCAAGGCTACCAATCAGCATAAGCAACAGAAACAGAAAAGTAACTGTCAAAAATAAATGTCATGAATAGGAAACAGGAAGTTATACTGAAAAAAGCCCAGAGATGTGCAACATAGTTCAACAGCTACATTTGTTGTGTATAGAGTTACCCAGCATCGTCTTAATACAAGGATGCAGTCACAGTAAAATGCTAGCATTTCGTCAAGTCAACCTGTCTCCTTCCTACAATGAATGCCCCCCCCCCGGCCACTTTCACTTGCCTCCTGCTAACTCACCTCCGTGACACTCCTCCTTGCTGGCATTGAAGCCCGCATTGCCATTTACAAACTGGCAGATAGAGAAAAGCAAGCAGCCGCGATGACAGGCATTCAGCACGGTGTCCTGCGTGGGACAAACAGAGCGGGCAGTGCAGGCAGTCAGGCACACGCCTGCGAAAGGGTCCCCGAAAGCCATAAGCTAAACACATTTCTGCAGAAAACAATCTGTTATTTTGTCATCACTTATGAAAAGACAGCAATGTTTTTTAAATTATCTGAGCACATTTGTCAATGTAGGAAGTTCCCCAGGCAGAGAGACAGGCATTCTAGCAAGTGGAAATGGTTCTTATGTAACCCTAATACATAACATACCTTTGCTTGTTTAATGCCTAAACTGTAAAGTACTGATCTCTTGCTTTTAAACGCAATACTCTGTACGAATATGATCAAGCAAGTATCAAATATCCTCAAGTTGTTCCTTGGCTCATCAGTCATTATTTTCCGTCTGTCATCCTTTCTAGTTTTTAACCTCAAGTTCTGCTTTGGCTCTGGAATAAACAAAACTCAGTTTCTTTGTATAGGTAAACAGAACTAAAAGGATCACAGAAACAACACAGTTATATGGCCATCAAAGCCGTGTCAGGAGGTAGGGAAAAAAAACTTTTCAAACCGCAAGATCTGAAATTATTACATCCTGATTTACTTACTATAAAATATTTATACACGAGAACGTGTGCGCGCACACAAACACCGGGCAGTCATATGATATTTCATTTTTGTTCATTGGCAATAGGTATAATTTACTTAAACAGTACGGCTACTGGAAATTACAGCTATACGCGAGTAAACAGCGAACATCTGTTCGGGGCACGTCTTACCGTGAAAGCGCTAATCTAACCGTTCCTTTAAATCGCTTCTGTGCAGCCTGGAAGTCATTAAATCAATGGACGTTCCTCATCCATTCATTTTACACACCTAACTTTTTGACTTGTATTCTGCAGTATATTTCAGATCCCGAGGGCCGAGTTGTAAAGCCTCAGGATTGACATTTTGGCAAGTGAGTGCTTATACATTTTTACGCTTGGTAGAATAAAAATTAAAAAAAAATCAGAAGCACCTTTTGCGTACGCCATATTTAAACCGTTGTCTGGTGTTTTATTCTGCGACATATTTTTTTCATTACCGTCCATTATAAAAGGGTGACTGACAGAAGCCAGACATTTGCAAGGGAAACGAAAATGTCCAAACAGTTAACTGGGCTGAATGTGAAGCGCGCATTGATTAATCATCAGTGTTGCATCGTTTCTGTTCTTTATAATCTGTTCTAGATGTAGGGACTGGAAAGTCTCATGACTATGTAACATTCATTGATTCATTCGAACAAGAAATAAATGCATAAATTAAACTATAAATATGATAAACAAACACGAATAGCACGAAAATCGGGGCAAAAATATGGTATGCATAAATGCTATTTGAGGCTACTTATTATAATGAGCGGTATAATAAATACGTCATTAATACTGCATACACAAAAACGAAACGGAAACCACAGATCGGGTAAATATGTGGTTTTAACCTAACTAATAATAGTACTGACTAATAATCATGGATTTAAGAAATGAATTACACGCAATTACATCGCACTAGGCACACTGCTTCTTTGTATAGGCTACAGTTTTTCTTTGAGGGCTTGAGTGGACGTATATTATCTTAGACCTCGCATACTTAATTAGATTATTCCCTACAATCATTTTGGCGCAGAGACGCCAAATGATACCTGATTATCACCGTCACATGCTCGACGACATATTCTGGTACATCGAATGCATCGTGTTATTGTGATATGGACATCGTGTCACGCAGATCGTTCAGTTCAGATTTCCAGTGCCACTTACTTTCGCGCTGTTTGTGTTTTTGGCGGCCATCTGGCATCGCTTTTTGCAGTAACTGATGTCGCCGTGATGCGTATCGAACACATCGGAAGAGGCGGCTGCAAAGCCCAGAAGAAGCAGGCAGGCGAGAGCCGGGCCAGCGCGCACCCAGACGCCGAGGCGGAACATCGCCGAGCTGTATCCGGCACCCAGGTGTACGGGCTAGCGGCGAATGCGGATGGCGCTCAGTGCCACGACGATCCCCGATAGCTGCCCTTACACGCAGGTTACGGAGCTTATCCCGAGCAGTCTGCCCGTGACGTCGGCTCCCCGCACGCCACAACTCGCGAGTGCCGCCTACCCCCCTCTCCCTGCCCCTCACCTCTCACTATACATTGTAGTGCTAATACTACAGAACACTAATCGCGCTATCTGGCTTGCTACAGCTATCAAATATTAATTGACAAGCACCAGAAACAGCAAAATTGCATGCAACCTGTCATTCGCGCATACATATAATCATTTACACATGACAGACGTAAATTCGCATTTATATTCTGTTAAGTCATTTTATGGAATTGCAACCGTAAATGGATTAAAGTGTAACGAAAACACCAAAATAAACATTTTGTACTACAATTTATGGAAACAAAATATGGATAACCATGTCGTCCCATCTAGGGTGTACCCCTGCCCCATCTAGTGACAGGCTCCAAGGTTACTACAGTTCAGAACTGACGAGCAGTTCTGATAAAGTTGGTGGAAGTGGTTATTAATAATATCTATCCACAGTCATAGCAGGGAGTAGGGAACGTCTCAATAAAAATAACTTGAATTTTTGGACACCATTGGTGCATAGGCATACCATTTTAAAAAGTACTCAATCAAATCAAGAGTACTCTGAAATTCACTATGGGTTTTAAGGTAACCAGATGCCTAAGAAACAGATTCAAGGTGATTTCAGGGTGGGGTGCAGTGACGATTTTAATAGCCTCTGAGGAGGCAGGACGGGGTGTATGAGATTGATGAGGATCTTGTTTAATGACACTGAGGCGAAGGGGAGAAACCTAATGTATTTAAAACCCTGCCAGACAGCCGAAAGCTGATAGGTGAATCGGAGAGGACTGGTGACTTGTGCATAAAGCTGTCATGTGCAATCCTGCTTCTCTGCCTTCTCCAGTTTATCTGTTTTTGGGTTTATCAAAGAGGATGTCATTTATTAGCCTGTGAGAACAGATCTTGCGAGGTTCATCAGAATGTGGATTTGATATTTACGGAAGACAGGAGTGGGTCAGCTCACCTTTGACCCATATATCATTTTTAGCTTAGAGCAGTTTTTCTCAGCCCGGTCCTAGGAGACCCATGGACGGTCCACAATTCGACCTTTCATTATACATTGGAAGACCCAAACTGGGGAGAGTACCGTTTAAAGTAAACTAAATGTAACTGATATATAACTAAATAACGAAATAACTTTAAATGGGAGAGACTCGGCAGGACATCAAGTCTAGGTTAAAAAAGGTGTTTGTGTCCGTGTTGTTTTCTTTGCTTATATCAAATGTAAAGTTGTGTTTATTTGTAAAGTTGTTCAGGAGCACATGTTTCCATCCTCTGCGATCCACATCCCAAATACATGTGCGTGGACAAACTTTTAAGATAAAAAGTAACCTCCTGCTCACACGCTTGTTTATATAGAGTGCTCTTTGTTTTTTTACCGATCCGTTGAGAAAGATCAACAAAGAAATATATAAAACAAACATAAAAGGTTGTGGGCTGTATTTTCATTTAAAAATGGAAAATTATATAATTGAACACATACATTTAGTAAGAATTTTTATGGCTTGATTTTCTTGTCTGGGAAACACCTGCATTGGAACTATCCACACTCCTGATATCCTTTAGCCGAAATATACACATTGAATCACGCAGAAGTTTGGAGAGTTAAGGAATTCCATATTTGCCTCCAATAAATTCTTCTTTCCCAGGGTTAAAAAGGAAACCATTAGCAAAACTCATTAGCATCAGTATGTTAAAGGCCAGAGAACTCTATGGGGACAGGAGACGGAAAGGTCATTGACTTCTGCAGGATATAGCTACAAAAAAAATTAATTGATAAAATGCTAAATGCAGCCTTTGTCTGTTTTCAATTACCGACAGTTTTCAGGCCACTGGAACAGTAGCGACCCCTGCCTAGGTGGAGTTTCCCCAGGTGCTTCGAGACAGATGGAAATGGACGGGCAAGGTTGGGAAATCTTCAAAACAATGTTGAATTTTGTTACAAAGTCCCAACATTTTTTAAAAAACACCATTTGCTGTTGTCTCCATGAAGATGGGCTTTATAAAAGTAAAAAAGCTCCTTTTGAACAGAAATCGGCTTAAAAGGTGACCTGAATTCATTAATCTTCACTGGTGTCATGATCTAACTAACTAATTAAATACGTACTCTTCTGATTTGTTTGACACCAAGAAGATGCAGATTTCATGCCCACTGTAAAATATAGTGACCGTATCCTTGCTGTTTTGGGTTCCGTTCCCATCCCGCAGGGTATTTGGCCTTTGTTAAGACTGGATCATAATATAAAACAAAAACTCCAGAAGGTTCCGCACCATTTTGATGGAACACCTTTTTCCCTCAGCCAAGAGGCCAGCACATGTCCACAAACGGACTTTCCAGAGAGACAGTGATTCCAAACATACATCAAAATCAGCCGCGAAATGGTTGGCTGATTATAAAATCAACACTGTACGAGCCATCTTAATTTCAGGATCTGAATGTAACTAAACATTTGAACAGAACTGCCGAACATCTGAAGGACGTAAAATTGTCGATTAAAAAATGGTCAGAAATCTCCTCGAAACCTCGTTTTTCCCCCCTTCGTTAAAGCCTCAATGGGGACTTTTCCACTGTGCTATCTTTTGTATAGTCACTAAATACAAAACATGGGATATAAGAGATATTTCTGACCCCTCATTCTATTGCAAAAAATAATTACATGACGCTGAAAATACAAAAGCCACAAACCTAAAGCACATTGTACCATTCCTGCTGTTACAGGGGTGTCAATTAAACTGAGGCTACGACGTGGATAAAGGTGTGAATAAAGCTCATGGTACTACGTGTCCAGGAATGTACCAAATATAGAGGAACGAGAACAATGCAATTCACTCCAGCAAAAGATTTTCTGTATAGCTGACACACCTTTGACCAATGTTCAAGTCAGTCTAGTAAATATGATGGACTATATATAGAATTCTGTAAGCAGAAAAATGCATAAAAACCACCAAGCTTAAGTCAAAGGGTGCCAAGCGTAAGTCAAAGGGTGCCGGACAATATGAAGTCATCCGGGTGATCGGAAGAGCGACAGATTCCTAGTCGGGCTACAAAAGACGGCGGAACTTGGATCCGGTCAGCGGGTGTCACACACAGGCCTTTATTCATTCACTCTCCCACTTAGCACGAGATGGGCGACTGTAGCTTCCTCCTTACAATGCACTCCGTGGTATAACAAAGCAGGCTACTGTGATCTTGGTCACTTAGGGGCTGAAAGAGCCTATTTTCTGTTACATAAATATGCCCATCATTCACACTTAGACTAGACACTGAAGTGACTCAGGGGCCAGCTAGCAGCAGGGGGGAGGCTCACTTGTGTTAGTCAAACATTAGTCACTCTTAATTGTGATCCTAGCTGGATGCTTCTTTTCCCCAAGTTACGTACTGAGCTGAGCAGCCCACATCATTAATTAAGAGATTTACCCTAGTATCACGTCTCAAGTCATCCAAAGGTAGCTTATACATGTCAACTGAGTCATCAAAAGTTAAAACACGATTAAGCCAAAATAAAATTCAGGTAGGTTCTCCTAACTCCCCGTCCAGCCACTTAACCTGGGCGGGTTCACAGCGAGGTACATTCTTTTGATATCATTTTTTTGCATTACGTTCTTTATGCTTACAGGAGTGACCGCGCTCTAAATTTTTGCGTTTTAAATTGTGCCAAACACTTTGAGCTATTAACAATGAGGAACAAATTATTGCAATGTTAAAATTAAGGATCTACAATTACAAAAAAAAAATAATCGATGACTGTGATTCTGCGGATGTATGCTATTGTAGCCCAGGGTGCTTTAACGCAGGACATAACATTTCTTCTATGTTTTTTAATGTATATAGCGCCACGATAAAAGCGTGTTCCCGACTACCTCGTCGTTACCCCCGGGGTAAGGTTTCTTCATTAAAACGACAATGAAAGGGGAATTACGCAACGTCGTTCAACATGAAAGATCCTTTCTCTGTGGCTGTCAGGCTCCTTCGCACCGCGGATTTCGCGAAATCCCGTGACTCACGCACCCGCCAGCCCGCACCGAAAATATTACCGGATACGGGAAAAATGCACAAGTAAATTATTCTAAAAATCAGCCCAGTCAGGGGAAAAAGGGAGGAACAAGGAATTTAGTAAATGAAAAGAAGGAAAAATGACTAGTTACTGTGTGGGAAGGCTTGGGAGGGGCTTGAAAAGTATCAACTTGTATGTTTTAGCTGTTGAGGCGTGCACCAAAGCAAACCATTGCTAAACTGAAGGGAAACGCTAGGTATTGCAAACTTTCTATTACGTTAGCGGAGTATGGAGGGCTGGAGGCGATACGTAGCTCAATAAAAACCCGCTGTGAAGTTGCCGAACGACTCACAATCAGACGGGCGACTGTACCAAGTGCCCGGAGCGGCGGATTAGTGCTTTTTTTTGTCTTGCAAACGTATGTGAAGGGAACAGGAAAGAAACTGGAAAAGAGCAAACGAGTAGAAAAAAAAGTCACAAAGTACTTGAAATATGATCACCTTACTGTTTCTCGTGCTGTTCGCTCCTCGTGCGCTATCTTCTTCGACACGTAAGTACGGAACATAAAATCCGGGAGAGTCGTAGCTCACGGGCGACCGCTGTCTTTGCTTTGTCAGGAGATATTATTTTAGTTAAGCATAGCAGGAGGAAATGTCGATTTCCCATAAAAGACAAATCCGTACATCTCCCTAAAGGATCCAAGAGTGATCATATGGAAATTGTGCTAGTAAGAGTTATGACGGCGTGATGTACTGCATCCCATGCTATGCGTAACGCCTGTATCTCCGTAATACGTTCTTTGGTCAGGAGTATATAAATAGCAAACAGGCGTCCACAAACTGATCTGCGCTATTTTAACATTTATTTTGACTCAAGATGGTCGTGGTTATGCATCATTTTTATTGCTGATGCCAAATATTAAAAAATACAGTGCTGCAATGCATACGTTTTGTATATTGTGTATTAAATAGTAAATAGGAAACGTGTAATATAATTAAATGAAACAACATATAAACAAACTACTAAGCAAAATGCTTACTATAAATATATCTGTCCTGACATAAATAGCCGCGGTTTTTACTGTTAAATTTTAACATCTAAAATAAAATATTAATAATAACATGATGACACTTTGGAAAAATCTAAAGTAATGATGTTTCTTTTAGTATACTTAGCCAATATTGCAGACCCACTATAATGAATAATTTAAATTAATTTTAATATGTATGCTGAAAGAAATTTATGAAAAATATTAATGATATTGTTATTCAGCAATTTTGCCATGTAACTATAACACCGTGGCCACGTTTTGGGCCGTTTTGGACCATTTTATTGGATTCATTATTAAACTTTTTCGAATGTTATGCATTTTGGAGCTACCTGCTATACCGCTTACTGTAAGTACAACACTTTTTAAGTTACTGATACTCAGCATAGGTGTTTTCGTTTTTAAAACTATTATTTCTCTGACATTTCAAATTAAATAATATATAAGCGTGATCTGCATTCGTTAAAGATGTTTTTTTTGTTTTTGTGTATATAATCAGAGAATTGCGTCTTTTTTCGAAATGAAAACGTAAACTGGTAGTTTTCTCTGTCGCGCTGAAAGTCCGAATAAGAATGCGCTAATTAACTTTTCTATATCACAGGCAAAAGTCACATGACGGTGAAAGTGATGGTCAGATAGTTTTCTTACAGTATTTCAGTAATCATACATTATTTTGCATTAGATTTTATTGTTTGGAAAAAATGTTGTATAATTTTCAAATCATTTTGAGCTAATGTTAAAAAGTAAATAAAAATAAAATTTTAAATATTAAAAGCCCAAAATCCTAAGGATGTGCTTTTAAAATCCTCTGCCTCGTATTCCATAGAACTGAGTTCTTGCAGGTCTGACCAGTCCCGCAAACATGCAAAGCTCTAGACCTGTGGAATAATCAGTATTAATCTGTAATTATAATTATCACTGTTCATTTTTTAGATTTGGCCACTTTTATAATAAACTGGTTAAGCCTTTTTAAATTGTTTTCAGCCATCATTTGCTAGAGGTATTTAAAAGGAAGGGTTTGTTACTTCCACGCCTATGTAGGCCATAGTTCTCTCTATGTTTAAATGTTTAAAACGCTTAATGGAGGTTTATTCAGTAATAGCTGAAATATATCATTATAATCTCTAATAAGCCTTGGAATCTAAACCGGCACTCATTTGTTGTTTTATGTGAAAATGTTTAATTTCCTTTGTGTTCGTATTTCATTTTTGGAGTATATCGTTACCACGCATGAACGCCAACAGTAAATGAATGTAGTTAGCTGGAGCAAATTCAGCATTTTGGCACATATGTTAGATAGCTTTTCCAGCCACCCAGCCACCCACCCACCAAGAACAAACTTAATAAACTTTCTCACATTAACCCTTAAGTCTCCCTGAAGTGATAACCCTTCCTCCGACAGTGTTTCCTGCGCATTTCAGGCTGGGGTTAATGTCGAGCTAGAGATCATGGTATGGGAAAAGTGTTCATGCGTCTGACGAACAGCCCGACGCGACCTTTCCGAGTCATCTCTCCCGACTGTCTCGAGCTCCCGGCTGTAGATCTCCCATCATCACCGCTGGGTTATAAACCCCCCCTCGCTTATCTGCCCGTCTTCCAGAGGTGGCGGTCATTTCTCCCCAGGATCCGGCGCTGCGGGTCGGCTCCAGCCTGACGGCCACCTGCTCGGTCAGCGCCGAGCTGGGGCTCCACGCCAGCTCCCTCTTCTGGACCCTTAACGGCAGACGTCTCCCCAGCAGCACCTACAGCCTGCTGAGCCCCACCGCGATCGGTGTCACCCTGGACCGGCTCAACGGCTCCCGGCAGCAGTCAGGTGACAACCTGGTGTGTCACAACAGCGGGGGCCACGTGCTGGCAGGTTCCTGTCTCTACGTCGGCAGTAAGTCTGGGAGCGGGACTGCGAGATGCCGTCACTTCGTGTCGTCCTTGCCCTGAGTTCCAGCTAAAACATTTTGATGTAGCACTTAATTTGATACAACAACCCAGCTGTGCTAATGGACTGGAAATATACTGTTTACGTCCCTTACTTGGGTGGCATGCTGGGAAGCATTAGTGCCTCATACTTCCAGGGCCTGGGGTTCGAATCCTGCTCTGTGTCTATGTGTGCGGTTTGCATCTTCTCCCTGTGTTTCACGGGCTTCCTCCTGCCCAAAAACATGTGGTGGAGATAAATGCTCCCCCTAGATTGCCTGCCATGCATGATTGTGTATATGCCCTGCGATCTGTCATTTGTGCACCCCTGTCCCGTGCCCTCTCCTGCCTGGGACAGACTCCAGGCAGCCCCCGGCATGGTAAGCGGCTAGAGACGTGACTCTCTAGAGCAAGATTTCTCAGCCCGTGGTCCGATGGCAGCTCCTGGTACTGTGGCAGAGAAACGTGGCCCCTAATGGACCACTGCAGGGACGCAAGCCCGGTCATAGCCTGGGAAAATTTCCCCAGTCTGCAAAATGTTTGCCTAAGGATTATGCGTTCACGCTCTAACACTCGTGTTTCCCACTCCATTTAATCTCCTGTTTTCAGATTTATAAAAACGCCGTTATGGCGGGACATTTCAGTTTTGCAGTTTAACCATTCATAGTCAGACACTTACTTTGCAGAAAAGGAAATAGAGAGATAGCAGTGTCCTCAGGATCTGAATCTAAAATGTATAGTCCCACCACTTTGTGCCTCCTACTAGAATGTGCTTTATTTAACATGGACTCAACATGGATCAGGAGAATGGAGCGTGGATTAGACCTGGTGATGGATATAGTGCCAATAAAGGTATAAAGAGGTTATCACTGTAACGCAGGCTTGGACGAGCACTTTAGCTTATAGCGTATAATATATGACTCCTGATCAAGCCTCATGAGAGAATAAATGTGCTGCAGGTGCAGCCAAACCTTGATATGAAACATACCCCGAGAACAGCTTTGCGTACGGAAGACCTAGCGCTCCACTCACACTGATACCATCAGGCCAGCTACGGCCAGGCTGGTGGCTAAGAGCCTTGGCTCGCGGCAGGATTTATATGGAAAGCTGGGCCATTTATCTGGGTTTAGTTCATAGGGTCTCGGATTAAACCCCTTAGGAAGATGTTAATGACAGGCGTCTTAAAGACCCCACTTGTAGGTTAAGAGCTTGAGGTTGTTTCATAAAACCACAGGTTTCTGTTGTGACGTGGTTGTGTGGTCCCGTTAGTGAATGCGTGCTGATGGCACCCTCTCAGCGACGTGAAATACCAGGTCCATGAAATCTGGGTCCGTTTCTCTTAAGTGCCTCCTGAGAAGCCAGTGAACCTGACCTGCTGGTCCCGAAACACTAAGGACCTCACGTGCAGGTGGACTCCCGGAGGGCAAGGAGAGACCTTCATTCGGACCAAATACACCCTCAAGTACAAGCTCAGGTAAGGCTCCAGAAAAGCCTTTCAAGATCTCCCTGAATCAGGTCTTGGTCTTAATGTCTAGCCCCTCAAACATCCAAATCTCAAAATCCATATAGAATTAATTGTTATCTTTCATTTGTGAATATAAATCAATGTGTAAAGTATTTTAGACAGGGCGTTCAGTATTATTTATTTACATTTGCTTTATTAGAAGGGCTGCTAGGTAGAACTTTGCAGGATAATAGCAGTAGAGTACTCGCTTGAGCTGTAGAGTACTCATTTGAGCAATAGAGTACTTATTTGTAGATAACTTTGGTAGTTATGTTTGATTTTGCATCACTCAGGTGGTATGGCCGAGAAAGGGAGTGCGAGGACTATAACGTCGGCCATCCGTACACTTGCTACATCCCGCGTGACTTGGCCCTTTTCACACCCTACGAGATCTGGGTGGAGGCGTCGAACCAGCTGGGAGCTGCTGTCTCTGATGTCATCACCTTAGATATTCTAGATGTAGGTAAGTGTGTGCACACTGGCCCAGTAGCTCCTGTGTGTTAGAATGAGCTGGCAGCACTAAGGCCCCGCGCGGCGAGCGACACGGGAGCGCAGGCGGTGCCGTAATGAACACTGAAATCGGTGTGATACAAGACAAAGCAGGCTCGCACTCACAGACTGCTTTCACGGGAAAACAGACCTTCATACCCTCTCTAGAGAGCCCAGTGCTGTGACAATCTCTCATCCTGATTGATGTAAAAATAACTGAGATAAATTAAAATATCATAGAAGTCTCAGCAATATCGTAAGTTACATACAGGGTGGATCAAAAGTCGGCTTGCAGACAGGGAGGATAAGTACGCAATGTTTGTGTAAAGATTATGCGTTCATGCTCTGATGGCTGCGCTTCCTGCTCCATTTAATGTTCTTTTTTTTAGATTTATAAAACACTGTTATGGTGGGAAATTAGAATTTTGAATTGAATATCACCATTGTTTCATTCTTTAATGACAGCTTTCAGAAAAAAAATTATAATTCAACTTTTCTGCCCTGGGTATTTGGTCTGCCTGTTTAACGCATTCACAAAGACTAATATATTCATCTAAATGATCAAAAATAGTTAAAAGAAAGAAAGTAATATGTAATATATATTCACACTTTTGCTTTTGTGAAAAGCCACTTTTGTGAAAGTTAATTAGCATGTTATATATATATATATATATATATATATCCACTACACGCTATTTACTTCACTGGTTAGTTGCTTTGGAGAAAAGCGTTTGCTAAATGTGTAAAATGTAAACGCGAATGTGGTGTAATGCTGGGATTATAGTGCTCGTTAGAGTTCAGATGAACCAGGCATTGCGGAAACCTTAGGAGAGTCCCCGAAAAAAAGGCTATTAAAGGTGACCTTTGTATCGAGACTTAGCCTCCTTCAGCCACACCTCGTGAGGAGGCTGCTGGCGGGCTGATGGGGGGGGGGGGTGCGGTGAGGGAGGAAGGTGGCATGCCAGATGTGTGACACCCCCTCACATCATCCCCGCCCCCTTAGTAACAGAAACAATCACCTCTGGAATGTTTCCTTGATTGCCTACCCCAGAGGCTTTCTGATAAACCCAGTAAGTGCACCAATGTGTGCGGCGTGCGTGAAAGCAGGACGTTACTGAAGCAACAGCTTCCTAAACAGAAACACAAAAGTGGGCACTGCAGAACGATACGTGAGAGGATTTTCAGTCCTGTCCTGTCTTGTCCCATCAAAATTTTTCCCCGTCTCATTCCAATACTGCAAAAATAATAAAAAAAAAAAGAAATCAATCTAGTCCGATCCTGCCTTATTGAATCTGGGTCCCATTCCATCCCATAGAGGTTTCTCGAACTATATCTCTAACTGTTTTTTCTATCCTCCTGTCCCTTTAACGATGCATTGTTTTTATTTAACAAAATGGTTTTCCGGACACGTAAACTATGTAAATTACGTATGTGTGCGTTACAGCTGTGTAGATCGCTAAAACAGATCTAGCTGGTGTCATATCCGACTCCATAAAGAAAAAATAAGGAAGGAAAAAATGCAAAATGTATATATTTAATATATATTTGAAAAGAAGTAGGCTAAATAAGATAATTCAATAAAATGTATATTGCCGACGACTACTGCCGTGGAGGACGGCTGAGTGTTCGTTCAGTTTTTCATTGTCACGTGTATCTTTCAGTATCAGAAGTTCAGTTTATTATTATTTTCGGAATGTAGTGCTCACAAGGTTTGCCTTCAGTCGTCAGTCACCTGTAGTAACGTCTGTAACACAGGAGAAAGAGGCAAAGTGAATAAACTTGTGTGGTCACTTTAGTGTCAAGGAAACAGCCACTCGCTAAAACGCCGGTGCAGTGATTCGTGCCTGGACAGGACTTTTCCCTAAATGTAGGCAGGGCTATTAGCTACAAGTCCACTGCTTCCATGACTTCTGTAAACAGCCATTGCACAGGTCAAAACAAGGACTTCTCTTTGTTAAATATTTTGGTGTAAGAGAGTAAAATGCCAAACTAAGACCAAACCCGGTGGATCCACTAGGCCTGATCATTATGGTGATGCCATGCACACCTGTGCAGTTTAATCCTGTACAGACCCATACCAGATTGTATTTTTAATTTTCAGTCCAATCCCTTGGGAGTACTGCAGGTGCTGTGGGACTTGCCATATGTCAGTGTATAGTGCAGCGTCTCCTAATCTGGTCTTCAGGGACCTGCTGCCAGTCCATGTTTTCGCTCCCTCCCAGTCCCGGTAGGAACAGAAATGTGGACTGTCTGGCGGAGAGCAGGGAGGGAGCATAAAGGTGGACCGCCTGTGAGTCCCCGAGGACCGGGCTGGGAAACACTGCATCAGTCGGAATATTTATCTCCGGGTCTCTGTGTCAGCTGGAGTTTTTACTGAAGTGTTTTCTCCCGAGGGATAAACACATTACTGCAATACCGAGGACTGAAAAACGGGCATGTTTCTCATTATTAAGCACGGGATCGGTAGCTTTAACAGGAGTTACTTTAATAATCGTGCATTCTTTGACTTGGTTAACCATCATAATCATGGAAATCAGAAAGGGGCACAACAGAGGGGGTGCCGGTGTTTGGAGGAGTATGTGAATTAAACATTCGGGGGGGGGGGGGGGGGGGGGGGGAAGAGCGCCCACAGGAAGGGGGGGGGGGAATTGTTTGTTTGGGGGGGGAGGAAAAAAAAAGGGCGCTCCG
>JAODKM010000032.1:5049470-5063947 GCA_026780845.1 Petrocephalus sullivani | reverse complement strand
ATTACGTCTATTTAAGGTGGAACGGATTTCGCGAATAAGGAAGTGGCGAATAAGGAGCCAACTTCAGCCTCGTTATTAAACCTGGTAATCAGCTGATTAAGATGCGTTTGACTTGGATTCTGGCCCTCCAGGACTGGAGTTGGGCGCCCCTGTTCTGAGGCATTGCTAGTATTTCATTCATTCTTGCGTAAGCAAAAGGACATCGTTCATGCAATTGTCCCTTTAAAAATGTAAGCAATATTCTTATTTTCAACTTTTAGGAAAGCAACCATACTGTATTATTTTTTGACAGCTCGGTGACCGAGATAGTCCAAGTTAATATTAATATCGCCTGCTGAGCATGAAATAAAACTGGTTAAAAAGTTTGCAGTTTTTCTTCAAGCAACTGCTATTTGGATATCTTCACGAGTTGCTGATGTGTGTATTTACAGAACACTGTGCTCAATGAAACCACCTTTGTGGGACCGAGACCTGCCTCCCCCAAAACGGGGAGTGGTCAGAAAGCCGCCCTGGGAATGTCCCCTCGACGCTCCCTTGCTGCACAGTCACTTCACACCCCGGCATGTAAGAAATGCTGCCCTTGGAAAGATGCAACTCTGCTTCATTAGTTTCCTACTGTGTTTTGATTTATTTGTAATTGATTGATTATTTGATTGATTGATTTGATCTATTTATGTTGTTACTTTATACCTGTATAGCACTTTCAGCTGTATGGCAAAATACAAAAGTTATCATTTGAAAAGATTGAACTTTTATTTATGGTAACTTGTTTGAGTAGCAAATGATCAAAGGGATTTTGATGGTGCAGATGTTTAATATGATATTTAAGGTTTGTTGTTAGTTTTTGCTTTGTAAATTAAGAATATTTTGTCTTTATTTGAAAATATAGTACTTTTGCACATTTTTAAAATTCTGCTAATCACCTTCTAGATATTTGTATAACATGAATAAAATATGGAAGGCACGTGCATTTAAGGTTTTATTTCCCTGCAGCAATGATGTCCAGTATTCTGGAGCCTTCGCAATTGGGAGGAAGCATCTTGCAGTCCACAGTATTAGATGGTCACTGCGTTCACCCAGAGTTTGACGTGTCTGCTATTAAAGGTGAGCGTTGTTCCCAAAACATTTGTATGTTCAGCTAGCTAGGTGTGAGCAAAATAATTGAATCTGTTATTTTAAATCACACAGAAAAGACAGTAAAACCGTTTACATCACACCCGGAAAATGAGAAGAAGAACTTGGAGATGCAAACATTTTTGTTGGCTTACCTCACGGCCAAGGTAAGACATTTTGGATATAATACCTAATGGTTTTTATATATATATATATATATATATTGCTGTATTTTTAGCTAAGTGAAAAGCTGTATCATATATATTTTCCTTCTTACGACCTTTGTGTTTTGCGGCTTCAAACATAGACGGAGAGTAATACACAAAAACTGAAAGAAGAGGCAGAAAGCAGCATATTAGCAGTGATGGAGGAAGAGGAGCAGCTGAGGAAGAGGGTCCATGAGAAGAAATGGAAGCAGCTGCAGCTGGAGAAGTGCAAGCAGTTCAATGAGCTTCTGGACATGCAGGTAACATTTTTGAGTTGCAAGTGGTTGAAGCGATGCGGATATGATGATTGATACAACGTTTGATGTGGGCTGTTTGTCTGATAAAGAAAAGCATGGTTTGAAGATCAAACTGTGGGCGAGAAATCAGTCCTGATGTATCTTCAGATCGCGGCCCTGACCCCCGTATTGGCAATAGCAGAGCCATTTGCCCAGGAGTACAAAGTGTTCGCCACAGCAGTGGACACGACTCGTCACGAGCTTCCAGTGAAAAACTTCTACATCGAGGGAGACCGAAGGGAGTTTCTAGGTAGCGATATATTATTCACATGCTGTTACCATATGCTGCCAATACTTGTAAACGGCCTTAAATGGATTATATTTACTGAAGGTGTTAACGTTTGACACTTGACATTTCCGTCTGTGTGTGCAGATAAGGCCGAGGCCTGTCTGAAGGACAGTGAGAAGGTGTTGCTGAGGTGTAGTGGAGCATCTCAGTCAGGTCATCAGCAGGCTTCCGAGTTCCTGAAGGAGATCAAAGGTGCATCACAGGAGCTTGATGAGCAGCTCTCAAGGTGAGCCTGCTACCTGTACGCTGTGCAGGCAGGATGGATAAACAAGTTGTAATACGATACTTATTCCACCCCTTTATGTTTCTGTCATTTACATACTCATTGCACTATGTATATAAAACCTGTCCAGCCTCCCTGTTTTGCACTTGTGCTGCGAAAACGGTCCCCTTGTCAGTTTGTACGTATGTTGCACCCTGGTCCTGGGAGAATGTTATCTTGTGCCACTATCTATCTGTATATGGATGGGATGACTATAATCTATCTAATCTATAATCTGTATATAGTCTATGTATCTCTCTATGGATGGTATGACTATAAAGCCCACTTGACTTATGTTTCTATATGCGGCCATAAGGTGGCGATCAATAACTTTTTAAAGAATAGAATAGAATAGAATAGAATAGAAAGATTTATTTATCCCCTAAGGGAAATTACTGTGTCACAGCAGCAGATGTGTAATCAAAAACGTATATAAAATTGTATATATAATACAATATAAACATCAAAGTTAAAAATAGAGCAAATAAGATTATTACAAATAAAACAAATAAGATCAGTGAATTATAACATACAGACAGGCAGTGAGAAATGATGGGTGACTGTACCTAACTTGGTAACTGTGAGTAAGTAAATCATCTGCTAGACAGAGATGAGCTGTTATACAGTGATATTGCAAATGGCAGGAATAATTTCCTGTAGCGTTGTGGGTGATTTATGTCCTGCGTAGAACTCGGATGCCATGAAACTGTCAGATTTTTTAAGATATTTTGTTGTTCAATCCCAGTTCTATGGAGACTTGGAAATCCTTGTCAGCCTAGTGGTGGAGCCTGTCAGTCTGGTCGTTACCCAAGTTACGCAAAATGTGGGTTACGACAGGGCACAAATACAGAAATTATTTTTTAAAATCAGTACAGAGAATTCTGTAGTTTGAAGCTAAGAGATGAGAAGTGTGGCATTTTATGGTCTGGGAGTGAGTTTATGGTTCAGGTTCAAATAATGAGTTATTCAGTTAGAATTTTTGAGAACTCTTTTGACTATGACATGATTCATCTAGGGTTTTCCTGGATGTTCTGGAACTTACCACGCTGGTCAGTCGGCAGACAGTTGAAATCCAGCGGACCTTGGAGGAGGAGAGACTTGGGATGTCGAAAGCACAAGCACTTACCCTTCTAAAGCAATGAGCCTACAGATGGGATCGCATGTGTTCCATCCTATATAACCAAACTCACAATTTGTAAATAGAATAATTAAGCATTTGGATTTTAAATAAATAAATGTTTAAAATATACCACTGTGTGTAAATCCTTTCCTGTATCTCTTAGAATTACGTTTTGTAATATTTCTGAATGTATGACAGTGTGTTTAGAAAAACGTACAGTAATCATATACTACCAAGCATGCCATGGTCATTGGTCATTTCAGTAGAAAAAATATCTTGAATGAGTCGAATGAGGTGGGCATAAGTAATTAAAACGAATGCTAGTATGTCGCACAGATTACCTATTTGGTTCTTTGTGTTAGGTAACCCCCCTGTGGAGATCGTTCTTTCCGAAAACGGAAGTGACGCATTACAAACATAAATCCAGCCTCGTGATTGGCGCCTTCGTTTTTTGACGTAGCTTCCGGAATTCCGCCAATGAGTAGGGAACCTAAGAATAGCTTGTGAGTATGTTGACAGCGTTTCGTCAAATTGTAAAAGATATTTACGAAAACTTGCAAGTTGTTATTTTTTCAAATCGTCACGTATATAGTGCAGAGTCATGTAGGGATAGTGCTAAGTAGATTGTTCGCTTGTCTTTCCTCTCGGTTAACGTCTTGTGACTAGCCGCTCCAGGTGTACTGAGCAGGAACAGTCGCTGTAGCCGCGGAAATGTATAATATGCATAAAGTATAGTGTTTCTCTGTCGGTTTAAATGCGTCTTAGAATGATGCAGCAGTACCACGACCACCATGCCGCATTTTACACGCCGTCATAAGTAACCATATATGCGGCAAAATTAGGCCATGCACCGATATCTCACGTCAGTCACTCAGTTCATATTACACTTCTTTCTTAGTTCCTTTGATCTATTGCTGTGGTGTTATGAGTTTAAATGTGTCTTTAGCATTAAACCTTTACATATGTCGTTGTGCAGTTTGTATTTGGGCAGCTCTCTTGTGAGTGATGCACGTCACAAAGGTAACTGAATAAAGGGTGATTCCAGAATTATGTCTGAGATTTAGAATCATATTGGGGAAAAAAAATGCCTCAGGATGGATATACATGGTATCAGTGACTCAGCTAGCATGTCCAGCTCAGCTGTTCAAACCTGAGAACTCTTAAGTCAAGGATGCCCTGGAGATCTACCACCCTGCAGAGCCTAGGTGCAGCTGTAATTTAACACACCTGATACAGATAATCGGGCTCCTCACTAGGATCTCAGGTCGAAGCCAAGTTTGCTCTGATACGGAGACGCTACTGAAGGCCCTGATTATTTGTAGCGGCAAACTGCCCATACACAGAACACGAAAAAAAACACAAAAATGTCAGACGACAGAAATCAAACGCAGTGTTTGATTGTGACGTCATGGCTTTTCTGTGATGTCACGCAGCCCTGCGCCTAGGGGACCTCACCCCCAGAGCAAGGGGAGGGGGTGCAGTCGAAAGAAGGACTGGCACAGGGAGGCGCAGAGGAAGGAGGGCAAGGATGGCCCCCCGGAGCCGAGGGGCACCTGCGCGCTCATGTGTCCCGAACGGGACCGCCGGGAGAGGGAGGCGCAGAGGAAAGAGGGCAGGGATGGTCCCACAGAGCCGAGGGGCACCTGCGCGCTCATGTGTCCCGAACTGGAACGCCGGGACAGGGAGGCGCAGAGGCGGCTGCACCGC
This sequence comes from Petrocephalus sullivani, assembly GCA_026780845.1. Taxonomy (NCBI): domain Eukaryota; kingdom Metazoa; phylum Chordata; class Actinopteri; order Osteoglossiformes; family Mormyridae; genus Petrocephalus; species Petrocephalus sullivani. The sequence goes on along the minus strand of JAODKM010000032.1, from coordinate 5,058,954 downwards.
TTCGAGATGGTGCCGGGAACGGAGAGGGACCGGCTGCCGAGGGCAGATCCCACGCGTATCGTGAAGGAGTACTCGCGCCCCGCCGCAGGGAAGGATGCCACGCGCCCCTGCGACCTGCGCCCCCCGGCTGTGCTCTTTGAGACCGTTCGCTACCTGATCGATGACATCGCCTCTTCCCCATCACTTCAGCCCTGGACTGAGGCTGGTGGAGTTTTTAAAGTTTTTTTATATATATGTATATATGAAAAATTGTAAAATATAAATTGAAATCTTTCCTGAGTGCAAATGTTAAACAGGCCATGATTTATTATTTTAATGTAAGTGTCTATGTGGCAATAGTGACTCTAGCCAGTTTGCCATTTTGGTTCAAGTGTTAACTGCTATATAAAGGCAAAGTTGTAGAGAACCAGGCGTGCAACTATACGGAAGGATTTAATTCCTTTTAGGCACACCACTGTCTGCTCTTAACTAGTGGAACTTGAAATTTGGCATGCGACCAGCAGGTAATGTCTTAAAAGCCTTTCAGTGACACTGGTCATCAAAAACTACTAGAACAACTAAGGCCTGACTTTTATATAAAATTTTTATATTAATTTTAGAAATGCACTCAATTTTATTACCCTTATTTTTTGATTGTTTTATAATGTGCAGGTATATTTAATTTAGGAAAAAATATTTTATTTTGATTTTATGAGTATTTTTAAGACTTTACAAACGTACAAATTGTACTGTAAGTCTAGTTTGCCAGAGCTAACAAGCTACAACATGTTTGGAAATTCCATCAGGACATTTCTAACATGGAAAAACGATATCAAGACAAGCAGAGTGCCAGTATGCTGGACCCTTAAGAGGGATCTTTCTGCGTTCACGTACAGTACAAATCACCCCCTTCCACCCTTCTACCTTTAGATAAGTCACTTCCGCCATGCATAGTGTAAACATCCATTAGTAGTACAGAGTAGTACATCTCTGGAGGTACAAGGCAGGGGGCTCCCAGGATGCGGTGCCAGTCGGTATAGTCAACCTGAAGTCTGCCCCCCCCCCCCTCCCTCTGCAGGTGTACGATTTCGTGTTCGACCGGCTGCGCAGCGTCCGTCAGGACATGGTCATTCAGCGGGTGTCTGGGTCCGAGTGCGTGGCCATGCTGGAGAGGATCGTGCGGTTCCTGCTCTACGCCTCCTACAGGCTCTGCGAGGAGCCGCTGCGGCTCTACGATCCGCGGATAAACGACACGCACCTGCAGGAGAGCCTCAGCTGGCTGCTGAGCTGCTACCGCGATGGACAGCACCCGCACCAGGAGGAGTTCCAGGCTCTCAGCCTGCTCTACAACCTGGGTGAGTACCGGGAAGCCGGCAGCCCCAACGCCGCCTGGTCAGATGCACCATGTTCTCATCCTGTGGTCCTCTTTTCCAGACAGTCTAGTTTGCACCTAATGTAAATAATTATTTTTTTGTTTTCAGTCATGCGATGTGACCAGCTGCAGATTTCTGCACCAGTTTGCCTTTACAAGCCGTTTTTATACTTGCACTGTCAGGTTGTTGAACACAACTTGTCCCGAATAATTAAATAACTAAATGCCACGTTACATAAGACCTCACAACTATTGCTGCATTCACTACTTGTGTACATTGTATTACAATTTTGCTTAGATACAATACTAATTACTGCCTGTTGCACTATTTGTCCATTTCCTGCTGCACTAATATTCTTTGTTCATATATGAAAGTGAAAAAGTGAACGGTGATTATTTGTCACTGTTGACACACCGCAGCACACCGTGCACTGTGAAATGTGTCCTCTGCATTTAACCCCTGTGGCAGCTACGTGAGAGCCCGGGGAGCAGTGCTTGGGGAGGGTACCTTGCCCAGGGTACCGCAGCGGTACTTAAAGGTTTGGGACGTGGACCGCGTCCCTAACCATTCCGCCTCCTGATGGGCACCTTACTGTGTACTATGTGCATTTTACTGTTCATTTTTGTATGTTTTATTACTTCCTTTTTATTATTGTGCTTATTTATTGCTCAGCCCTATACCATAATTTTTTAGTAGGCAGCCAGACAAATTTCATTCTCATTTCCCTCCGTTTTGCCAAGTGATGATAAATCTTCCCTTAATCTTAATCCGTTCGCTGCCCATGTTGCCAGGATCCACCCGGGCCTTGCAGCACGCGCTGGAGCCACCGCAGGAGGTGCGGGCCGCTCCCGCAGTGCGTCTGGCGCTCTCCGTGAGCCGCGCCCACCTGGAAGGCAACCCGGTGCGGCTGCTGCGCCTGGCCCGGCAGCTGGACTTCCTGCAGAGCTGTGCGCTGCACCGCCACCTAGAGGCCGCCCGCCGCCGTCTGCTGCTGCTTTACAGCCACGGACACAGCAGCCGTAACTGCCGCTACCCTCTGCGGGATTTGGCGCGGCTCCTGGCCCTGGAGGAGTCCCAGGCGGCCCGGCTGTGCCAGGCCTGTGGGCTGGCGGTGACGGGAGACTGCGTCTCCTTCTGCAAAGCCTCGTACGTGGATCTGCCAGCGGGGGCAGCGTGGAGCACGCGCTCCTCCGAGCTGGTGGACTGGAAGCAGGGGGCTCACTCTGTGGCCGACATCCTCCACGGCTCTGCCTAGACCTCCTTGCTTTTAATTAATGTGCTGACTTTTGTTTTTTTACATAGATTGATGTGTTTTAGTATTAATACTAATATTCAGGATGTTTAGTTTTAATCCGCACACAATGGGAAATAAAAGTATTTTATTATGAAAATCCATTCTATGCAAATGTGTATGATACCTTATTTTTGCCCCAGGATATACCTTTTTACTAGACAATCTGGTTTGAAATGCTTGAATTTTTTTTTCCATATGCTTTTATTCAGACTAAACAAGTCGAAAACAGAATTCTGAGGCAAAAAAATTTTATGTGCGTCCAGGCATATTTTTATTATCAGATCTGACTTAGAGTATTAATTTGTACAATGTATTTAATGTATTTAGTCAACTGAAAAAGAAAATGGAAAAAAAAATCTGTCTGTAGTCAAGATCGATTGACTAAAAGCGCAGGCGTTTGGTTCCCAAGATTACAGGAATAATCGTCCTTTTGGCAGGGCTCAGAGGGCAGAGATGAGCGTCATTCTTATTGGTTGTTTACCTAGTCTCCGCCCACCCTGCTATTAATATGCACAAAGTGCATCAGAACACAAGGTGGAGAGGAGGGAGGAGAAGAGATGCAGGGAGAAGGGAGTTACCACCCCTCAGGCCCTCCTGGGAGACACTCAGCTCAGTCTTCAAAAGATTAATCTTAAAATTCAGTGGATAATGGATGAAACCGGTGGCCTTCTTAGCTTCTTAGAAATATTTTTCATTATACAGCATAAGGAGGAAATGGGAAGCCGTAAGGTGGATGGGGTCTGTCACAAGTCTGGGCTGCAAAACTTGGCGTGCACAGGTCAGTCATGGAGAGAAGGGGTTACTAGTCCTGTTATGTTCCCTGAAGTTTCTCCCCGAGAAATCTCATTACTTACCTACTCTCACATTCTCATCACTGATGAAATAGGACATGACACAAATCCCAGAAACCTCTGCTCCGCTTGAGAGCTTGGAATTCCAATCTACAGAATTACAAAAATCCTGCAAGGGGTTCTGCCCTTAGTTCTGTATGCAGAATTCTTCCCAACCCTATTTGAAGGCTGACTGGATGACTGAAGTTTATACTGTCAGAAAAAGTACCAATTTGTACCTCTGAGGGTACAATTAACTTGATACTTGGGCTGTACCCTCAAGGGTCTGCCAACTGTACCCTAGATGTAAGTAAATGTACCATCTGAGGCACAGAATTGGACTTTTTTGTACCATTGGAGGTACATGGTTGTTTGTACCTTGGGAAACCAAACTGGACCAAGGCTGTACCCTTCTTTTCTGATGGTGCAGGGCAGGGGTTGGCAGTCTTATCCGCAAAGGGCTGGTGTGTATGCAGGTTTTTGAGATGACCTTTGGATCGGCTGTTCAAACCCAGGTGTGAGTACTCTTCGGCCAATCAGTTCTCTAATTAGTAGCCTAATCAGGGAGTTGCAGCGAAAACCCGCATATACAACGGCCCCTTCTGCCCGCCCCTGGCGTACGGTGAGGCCACATCTCTTTACTCTTTACTCCTTGTCAAAAATCATGCCCATCAACATTGTCTATTCCTCCACATCAAATGCAAAGCACTGATGAAATCATTGTTGCTCAGAAAGCCACCTGAGCTGCACGCCCCGCAGCACCCAGGGATGGGGGTTTGGACCTGTGTGCTCAGTTGGCTCCATGGGGATTATACATGATTTCATCCTTTGGCAAGAAAAGATTTTTTTGTTTTTTTACATTCCACAGATCTGACCAGTCTGTTATAAAGTGGGAAAATGGTGACCACTCTGTCAAATAGCGAAAGTTCCAAAATAAACATTTGTTCTAGTCTGGCTTCTTTTTTTTTTTTAAAATAAGGTTCAACCTTGTGCAAGTGCTTCAAGACACCATTGGAATTAAGTGCTTGGGTAATGTGAGTGCAAAATATCTTCCTCTACCATCATCCAGGCTTACAATAAGTGCATGGGAAGAACTCATTCGCCTGACATGTTTGAGTAACAGCAAAAACCCCATTAAATATGGGGGCTCTGCCAAAGGGAGAAGGTGTGCCAGGTGTGTATGAATATCGTACAGCAATGCTTTGTCAAGTATCACATAAGTGTCATACCGCAATGCTCAGATATATAAATCACACTTTGAAACTGCGTCATATAATCTGCAGCGGTCACTAACAGGTGGACCGCGGTCCGGGTCCGGACCCATACGGACCTGGACTTATAGCCAAAACAGAAGGTTATATTGTAAAACCTGATAGGGCCTCTATTTCACCCGGCGCAGCTTTTATAGTCTTTTTGGTAGTGGTGTAAAGGATGAGGAGACGCACAGACCAGGCTCACAAACGAGTACTGCCACATGTGTATGAGAATGGGCGCAGACTCCATTCAAGCCCAGGTTTAAAGTCCTGGCAGGACAAGCAGGAGCTCGGCTCTCCCACTGAACAAAACGCCGGATATAAGAGGGGAAGAAAGTGAGCCTCTAAAACTGTTCGGCTGTTAAGACGTGTTGAGGTTTATTTTCTGTAAAGTTGGTTGAGACTGTTGAGTCAAAATATGAGACAGAAAAGGGGAAATTCAAGCTTTCCTCCCTTTATTTTTCTGAAGATCTGCACTTTATTTAAAAATGCACAATTTTCGCATTTTAGTTATTTTCCCTTATTTTGAAATGCAGGCCTACTTTTGTTTAGTAAATGAGAGAACACGCATATCGGCAGTCATGCATGTATGTTCAGTTCTATGTAAGGTGACAATAAATATTGTCTAAATGTTTTTAAATTTTACTGAATTAATTTGATTTGACAGTCAGGTATTGATTACATGCAATGTTTATTGCAACTAATAGGCTACTTAAATATATATCACACTAAATGGTTATACATTAGGATCTTCTGGACCTTTGCTTCTGGAGATTTTCTCTAACTGGGCGTCTTTAAATTTTAGTTGAATACCCCAGATATAATGTAAACGCCTGATTATGTCACTGAACATTGATAATTATCAATTCTTACACAGGCCTATACTAATTTTGTAACTCTGAAAAGCTTATAATATCTTAGTTTAGCAATCAGATCCAATGGGAGTTCTTCTATTTCAGGCTAAAAGTTAAAAGATAAAATTAAGGGATATTAAAAAAAAAAAAAGTTGGTCGGACGTGATGAAACTGCACAGAATTATAAACACAGATCACAAAATATTTCTTAACTGAGCTGAACTAAGAAACTCTGTATGACTGGATAAGTGTTTAAAAGAAGGATGGATAGATGGATGGATGGATAAATGGGGTAACTATGGAAAGGTGAGCAAAGGTACCCTCATGATTTTTTTTTAATCCATCAAGTTTCCATCATTTGAACTGGGGTGGCAATAATTTCAGGAAGTAGATTGGAATGGGGGATCTGCCCTGCGTGTCCATCGGTCGCTCTGCATGCAGACTGAGGAGGCGCATAGAAGGCTGGACAATGATCTGCACCTGAGGAGGGAGACGGTGCGTGATCTTATGAAGAAGCTTGGGGCTCAGGTGTTTGCACAGAACTTTTTACTAGAGGAAGTCACCAATGTGAATACCTCCACCAGTGCAATAATTCCTTTCTATCCATATATATAGATACACACACACATTACCCCTTCTATCTATTTTGTAATTCACTTCCTACACTCATATTTATTCCACCTCCCTCTAGCACAGTGTATTATTGTAATATTGTAAATCCTTTTATACTGTTAATGTGTAGATTTGTTAATTTGTTCAATCCTCCTCCTAATGTGCATCTGCTCGCTTGCTTCAAACAGCATCTCATTGTACTTGTGACAATGACAATAAAGATTCTATCTAAGTCGTAGGTCATTTTTTCACAGCTTGAAATGGATTTTTTCTGTCCCAGCTTTGCACTGGACATAAATATATGCTCTCAGTTCCTGTAAGAAAAAAAGTCCATGACTCAGTGTTAAGGGCTGTTAACTTCTGAGCTTGCCTTAAATTATGTAGAGTCAAGAAGTTTAGTAGTAAATGCTTACTATTGTTGATCTACTATATTTGTGTTACCTAAGTAAGTGCGTATACTGAACTGGTACGGCTGGTTGTGTTAATGCAGTAGTAAGCATTTTAGGAGACTTATAAACTGTGTAAGAGATGGTGTTAAGTCTGCTCATTGTCCTGTATGTATTTTGATAATTTCATTCTTATTAGCAGATGTCAGGTAATTTTAGTAATTTACGCACACATGCACAAACACACACACACATCTGTATTCATATCTTTGTATTCATAAAACCTACTATGACCACCTTAACCCCTACCCAGCCCTAACCGTATACAGGTCTTCTGCCATTTTACATTTTGATTGCAGTCACAGATATTCCACTAAGTGAGAACATTCGGGGCCCACAGTGTAATACAAACATAACCACCACCACCCACGCCACACACACAAAAGATCAAGACAAGATATAATGTGAAATGTAGTTTATTTGTGAGCGTAGCTGAATGCTATGCTGTTTAGCCACATGATGGGGCCATAGATCTATATTTGAACGAAAGTCTGCCTCTCAGTAATGAATTACCACATCGCTCTTAAATTCTACTATGAACTGAACTGTCACAATGTAATGCAATCGTTCTCTCTCAAAGCCTACTAAGTTGTTATTAAATGCATAAATGAACGACATGCATTTCTCATATTCAACCATTTATTCTGTGAACGTAATGTAATCTAGCTGTTATATGCCCGGTAGTTAACGTCAAACTGAACGAGATTATTGATTTGACTGATCAACTAAGATCAGCTCTCGGCTTTTCGAGAGCGGCCCCTTCACAGGACGTGCGGCCCGGGACGGAGCGGACGGGAGGGGAGGCGAGCCTGCGATACCGAGCCGCACCATGTGCAGAAACAAAAGCTGCGGGACTTCAAAGAGGGGGGCAGGAGGCAAACGGAAAGAAGTTTCCGCGCTAGTCCGGGCGGCTGAGGCGTACATCACTCGTTTTATATAGGGGAGCGTTTGCGGGGGCGGACGCTGATCATCTGTAATGCTGAAATATGAGAGAGAGAGGACCCGAAGCGGGTGAATCGGGCACGCCAAAGGGGAGACGGTGCGTGTGTGCTGGGGGAAGTTAAGCTTACACACACACACAAATCGACCTGCAAGGAACAGGGTTTCTCAAAGTGGGGTAAAACTTGATCCATATTCGCTGACAGAAGGGGGGGGGGGGATCCAGCAGCCGCTCTCGCTCGCTGCTCCGAAGCGCAGATCTGCGCAGATCTGAGCCCCTCGGCGCCTCGCCTTTATAACACTCATTACAGGCGAGGAGCGGCAGCGTCCCACGCCGCCTCCGAGGGAAGATCACAATGAAAGTGGCCGAGTCCCGCCGAGCACCGTGGATCCTTTCATTGACTGTTTCCATCTGTATTATCACTGAGAGTTATTCGCAAGAACGGCAGTGAGTAGTACTGTTGTGTTGTTTCTTTATATTACATGTGTAATGTTCCTCCAGTTTCTTGTTACTGATTATTAGATTTGGGGAAACGGATGCATTGCCTAACCGTGTCCAATCAAGTTCAACTAAACGAACACTGTTAGCCTTCAAAATGCATTTTAGTTGGGTTTATGTTTTTTTTCCTTAAGTCTGTTTGCTGTTGAAGTACGTTTATGTATTTGATGCATAAAAGTAGACATTGTTAGCGGAGATTACTACGGGAAATACTCGCCGGGAGTCTCTCCGGCTTGCCCGTTTGAATGAACACGGTCATTCCTATAACTTATTTTTACTGCATTTTTTACTGTCTTTTTTACAACTTTTCTAATCTGAGTAACGCGTCCATTATAATATTTGCGACTTACTTTTCGATACTTACTGGATAGCGGAGGGCAGTGTTAAGTTTATTATGATGTACGGTCTAACCCGAACTGTATGGTATCTGACCCTGTGTATATTTCGATTGTCTTATTTATAAGCGGAAATATGCATAAACACATAACGCAAGTAAGTAAGTATTACAGATATTACAAGCTTACTGTGTTGGAAACGTGGCCGAACGCTGCAGCCCTACGCAGTAGGGTACTTGAACCTCGCTTTAATTTTAGGGTATTATTTTTCAAAATCAAAATATCAATGACTAAATTGACCAAAGTGCTAATGGAATTTATAAATGCAGACTCCGAAGTCCGCACGTTTCTCTGAATCGTAGCCTCTGCATGGAAACAATAGGGGGAAATGCTGGGCAGTTTGGATGTAGAGGCAGCCAGGAGACTTTAAATATCCTTGTTTTCTGGTGAGATTAACGCGGCCGTGTCCGTGCGTGTGTCTGTGTGTATCCCAGGTACTGTCCTTCTCGTTTTCTCCAGGTTTATGCCTTATCCCTTTTCCGATCCCTTTGGTCTTTGCCTGTGGATGTAGCTTTTGACAGTCCTTTCTCCATCGGCATGCCCCCCCCCCCCTTAAAGCCGCCGATGGGTTTGACTTCGGGCCCTTGGATGCCGACGGTACCGCCACTGTCAGCAGCGTACCTCAGCTTAATCTTCCGCTCCGGGGCAGATTTTTTTGTGGCGTTAATTGTGAAGGGAAACAGCCATCGCTGCCAAGTGTTTTACACAACCGACTGCTGGGGAAAATCTGGGTATGAAGCATGCGTACGTGTTTTACCTTTCCAGAAGAACATCAGTGTTCCATTAGGGGAGATGGCTTTATGTGGGTGATCAGATCAGAGAAGTAACAGAAAGTATGTAGCACTTAAACTCCGCAGATTTGTCGGTCCATATGGTCCCACATGGGGTCCGGCAGTTGATATCCACTTACTTAGGAGTTGGGGGGGGGGGGGGGGGGTGAAACTGGGGGAGGTAGTGGTATCCCCTGATCTGGTTTTCCCCGGTCCTTCATTTTTCGACTTTTTATCACA
>JAODKM010000032.1:5034269-5049370 GCA_026780845.1 Petrocephalus sullivani | reverse complement strand
GGCGGGCGAGGGGGGGGCGGTGGGGGGGGGGGAGGTGGGGGGGGGGTGGGGCGGGGGCGGGTCAAACTGGGAGTGTTAGTGCTGTCACATGATCTGGTTTTCCTCAGTGCTTAATGTTCCGAGATTTTGTCACAACTATCAGGGACTGAATTGCTCCTGACAGCCCAGTGCCATAATGCCTACCACCTGATCTTATGCTAAGCGAATCGTGCAAGGCGGCTTTAGCTGTTCTGCCGGCTTAATTGCAGGTCAGCATCTGTGCAGCAGATCCATGCCCCACTTGTACTTCAGTGTTGCCACGGTAACAGTCATGTGTTAAATCACATCATATGTAAGATGTGTTAATTTCAACGCGGGTGGTTTTAGGTCCTCACAAGGGAGTGAAATTCGTAAATTAATGCAACAGTACTTGTATAGATGAGATTGAAGCCGTTTTAAACAAATAAGACTCGAAAACAATTGACATCATTGTTACACCATTAAGATCGCTGGCCCAAAGCATACCTATTGACATGTACTTAGTCAGCAATTAGCAATATGGCTTTTTCTAATTTTTGACTCAAAAACATGGTGAGCTTTGCCTTCTGACCTTTCCTCTTATAGAAGCTGCTTTCTGTTCCCAGTTTATAACAGGAGGGCTGAAATATGGTTTCTGTTGAAGAAAGCATCATTGGGTTACTTTGAGATGGAGAAGTAGCCACCTGACATAATTTTATCATAATAGTGTGAAACCGCTTGACAATCCTTTATACGAGACTGTCAACTTTTTAAAACCTAGAAAAAAAACTAAAAAAGCATTTCAATCTATTAAATTATCCAGCACTATACATTGAATTAGTGCATTCTACATCTTTTATAATATTCGAAGATTTGGACACGCCAAGCTGCCTACAAAGGGGAGTGTCAGTGTCTCATCACATGACCTGGCCACCTGACCTAAACACGGCAGAAATGGTTTTGGAGGAGTTTGACCAGAGAGTGAAGGGAAAGCAGCCAATCACCGATTGGCATGTATGTGGGACCTCCTTCAGGACAGCTGGAAAAGCGGCCAATGAGTGCTCAGCATGTATGTGGGACCTCCTTCAGGACAGCCGGAGAAGCATCCCAGGAGGCCACCTCATGGAACCGGGATAGAGGAGACAGAGGGGCAGCCAGTCCCCGGAGCAATTGGGGTTAAGGGTCTTGCTCAAGGGCCCAATGGTGGAATCACTCTGCTGACCCAGGGATTTGAACCAGCAACCTTCTGAGTCCCAAGCCACAGAGCTGCGTGCCCCCCCCCCCAAAATATATATTTTAAATGTTGATTCAACAATAGTACAAATAGACTTTTGTATGAAATAAGGTGTACTTTTCACTGTAATGTGTATGATGTACGCTATATAATTGTTATAAATAATTAAAATGTTCTTTCTGTCCATCCATCTTCTAACAACTTATTTGGTATTGTGTGTGTGTGTGTGTGTGTGTGTGTGTGTTGGGGGGGGTGGGCTTGGAGCTAATCCCTGGCATGGTTGGATACAAAGTGGAGGACAGATATGATGGCCTGCTAGTGCAGTGTAGGGCGCACACACACCCAGACTAACCGGAATATCTGGAGGAAACGCACATAGCACTTCACGCACACGTGTGGTGGCTGAAGTCCTCGACCCTGGAGGTGTGATGCATCAGGGCCACCCTCTGTCCCACTGTGCTAAAATATCTCTGTCTGACCAATAAGCAGATAGAGGAGTGTGAGACATCAACTTGATGGATTTGCTTCTCTTAGGCTTATCTCATTGGACTCTTCGTTCCATAACCTGACCCTAACTCAGCGCTATCTCCTCCTTCCCAGAGGGTATCTGATCGCAGCCCCCTCAGTGTTCCGGGCGGGTGTGGAGGAAGCACTGAGCGTAACCATCTTCAACGCCGTCGAGGACACGCGCGTGCAGGTGCAGTTGTCCGTGAAGGGCGAGGCCGTGGCCCATGGCCATGGCATCGTGCGCGGTGAGTCCAATTCCGACCAGAGAACTGGATCGGTCTACCCGACCTCTCATCTCTATGGCGGAGTTACAGTCTCGGCGCTGGTAGCTTTGATTAAAACCAGGTTAAGCTCAAGGCTTTGGCCCGATATTACTGGCTATATTAAGGTGTATTGCAAACGTTGGTATGCCTGACTTGGCTCTCGCGCATCTCCGTTTGACTTTAGCAGTGGTTGTTGAAGCTTGCTCTGCCCCAGTATGGCATTGAACGAGTTTGGATGGCTATTAATCACCCAGAAACTTTATCTGTGGATCTTTTATCTTTGAAGAATGATGCATATTTTACTTTCTTACTTTACTCTAGTCTTTAATATACAGCTGTTTTTAAAGGTTACAAAAGGAATCCACTTTTCCAAATTCCAGTCATATCTTATACCTGAGCAATTTGAGAATTTTGAAAACATTCTGTTCCTACACTTTGCATGAAACAAAATGACCTGAAAGGATTGAGCATAAAATTTAAAGTATTTTAATTAATCTACTTTTGTTTATTTCTTCTTTAGACAAAGGCACCATCAAATTGAAGGTGAGTTTTATATTTCCCGTATGGTGTGATGTTCCATCTAAATGTATTATGCCTCATGTTAACACAAGCGTGATTGTGAATCATTTTGTATGACAGTCGCAGATAACAAATTCAGAATAATGAGTTTTGAGATGCGGTTGAAACATTTAAATAATATAAATGGGTTCTTCTGTGTTGTTGTGACACTATAGAAGTGACAAGGCCTCATTCAAGCAAGCAAGTGGCTTTATATTGTCAGAATATGTAGGGCAGTGTTTCCCAACCCAGGCCCCGGGGACTCCCAGCCAGTCCACGTTTTTGTTCCTTCTCAGCCCCCTGCCAGACAGTCCATGTTTTTTCTCCCTTCCAGCTCCTGGTAGGAGCAAAAATGTGGACTGTCTAGGAGTCCCTGAGCACTGGGTTGGGAAACACTGATGTGAGACAGTAGTGAAAGGGGGGTGATGCTGCTTTGGTCCTTCTTGAACAGGTGCCGCCAGGGCTGCGTGGACAGGCACATCTGAAGGTCTGGGGCAATCGCCACCTGACCCAGGAGGGCTACATCTTTCACAATTACACCACTGTGACAGTGGACAGCAAGGGCACAGCCGTCTTCATCCAGACGGACAAGCCGGTCTACCGGCCGCGGCAGAAAGGTCTCTGCCTGCCAGTGCTCGTGCTCACGTTGGATGTTTCACAACTTCACTGGAACGTTTTGCCAAAGCTTCAGGCTATTTTTCACCAGTGAACAACAAAACATTTGAAACTTGCATGGCCTTATGGGTAACTGAGTCTTTTTCTCTCTCTTTCTCCAGTACTTATTAATGTGTATTCAGTCATGCCAGACCTGAGGCCCGCAAATCACAAGGTAATATACATTCTACCTCTTATTAGGCCTGGTGCGGTGCAAATGGGGTGGGACTATGGGTGTCTGTCTGGAGATTTTAAATACTGCTGCTGGTGTGACTCACACGCACGCTGTGCACACTGTGCACGCTGTGCACGCTGACTCACACACTAAACAAGCATTACAGCACTATGTTGCTATGGGCGAGTTATTGCTGTTAGATGCCGTAATGCTCTTTCTGAAGCAAAGCATCTTACCAATTATTACCGGCGGATTGTGTACAAGAAGTGCGGCCTCATCTTCCATGGATGGGGGCTGGGGAGGCGATGGGTCGTCTGGGAGATTAATTAATCTGGTGCAGGAAACCCAGAGGCTGCATTTTGCCGGGCCTCTGAGGAGAGCTCTGAGCGCCCTGTGTGACTGCAGGGAATGGAGATGGTCCGGGAGACAGTGTGCTTATTGACGGCCGGGCCATAAAGACGCCCCGCTGGCACGGTGCTGGGCCGCCGCTTACAGACGGGCGATTGTGGGACAGCGGCTCGCATCCGCGGCGCCTCGCTCTGTTTCTAATGTTTGCCCCCCTGTCACCCCTCCCCTCTTTCACAGATGGAGGCTTACATTGTGGTGAGTGCAGGTCCAGGGGACCACCCTAGGTGATTGGGGGGGTTTGGTTCCCCAGCACCCGACAGAGCCTGGAGGTTATGTGGCTGGTGGCTTCAGTACCAGCATAAATGCCGCCCAGCTGGAGATGAAGAGCGGCCTCTGTCACGGCCGTCCTCTCCTGCCGCCCCTCGCAAACCCTCTCCTGGCTTCAGTTTGTTCTGCGGCTCTTAAATCAGTGTTTCCCGTTCCGGTTCTTGGGGACCCGCAGTCGGTCCGTGTTTTTGCTTCCTCCGAGCTTCCAGCTAGACAGTCCACAGTTTTGCTCCCTCCCAGCTCCAGCAAAAACGTGGACTGTCTGAGCGGCTCCCGAGGCCCTGACTGGGAAACACTGTGTTAAACTGTCTTACCGATGCACCAATTCACATGCAGAATGCAGAAAGTCCGGGAGAGCTGTGTAAAGTGCCGAAATCGCTTCTCAGAAATTTATATTACTGTGGGGCCCGCAGCCTTGCCCCCAGGGCTCCAATTAGGGAAGTGTCTGCTCAAGTGTGCCTAATTGTTTGACGGACTGCTGTAAGGATGTTGGACTCCCTCCACTTGTCCGAATGAGGTCACAAGTGGCTGCAGAGCCTCAGCAGCTGGAAGTGCACATTGTGTGTTTAAAAGTAGGTCACGTGCTCAGCCTGGCAGCTCTAGCAGGTAATTTACCTGGAAAGGTGGAAATAAGGCGGAAATATCTGTTTTGAAATGCAGGACTTAACATTTACAGTTTGTGTTGCTTTTAGGACTCGCGAGGATCCCGGATGATTCAGTGGACAGACCCCAAACCTTTGTGTTGTGGTAATAAAAATTACTAGGATATTCTGAATTAAAGACTTTAAATTAATTTGTTCATTCTTGCTCTTATCTAAAGTCGTATGCATTATATTCGCACAGCTTACTAAGCTCAGATAACATTAAACCAGCTTAACATTCATTAAAGCGATTCCCTTTCAGTGCTTTGCGTAGGGGTTCAATAGCCAGGCATTCATCATTGGTAAGAGTGTGTTTTCTTAGTGCCGCTGTAAACAATATGCATGTAAAAGAGCCAGGTCCTCTGTGTCCCTCCAGGAATCGTGAACCTGAGCTTCCCCCTGTCGGACCAGCCGGTATTTGGCGAGTGGCTTGTCTTTGTGGTGATGCAGGGCCATACTTACAACAAGTCCTTCGAAGTGCAGAAGTATGGTGAGCCCATGACTTGGCCCTGGGGCAGACAGACTAAACAGTATACTGCTCAGAGTGAGGGTTAACCCCCCCCAGCCTGTATGGGAGAGACAATCAACTAGACAAACCAGGACTAAATAAATCAGTAGAGCTAGAGTTGATTAAACGGACTTGTGAAGCATCAGGTGTCATGGTGTAGGAGAAAGTTTGGTTTTGGGTGAGGGGAGGGGCAGCTTAATGGTTTAAATTTAAAGGTCTGTTTATTGGGGGGGGGGGTGAATGAAACGAAATTAAATATTGTGGGGTACATGCCCCCCATCCCCCACACCTCCTACACCCCTAATTAGGTATATGAAAGAGGCGGGTTCGAAGGCACGTGGGAATGTGTGCGATAACTGTAAATGGATTGAGAAAAAAATGAATTACAGGAGAATGTCGACCCGAAATGCACAGTTACTGTGTAGTCATGTTACTACCGTTATGTATGACTCTTTCTCATAGTGATGCCCAAGTTTGAGTTGATTGTTGATCCGCCCCGATACATCCGTGACCTGAATGCGTGTGAGGAGGCGACAGTGCATGCCAGGTCAGTTACAGCTCTGTCCTGGGAATGACATTGAATGCTGGACATTGTTGTCCTGTGTTGTCTCTGTGCCCCTGATTACATACAGGGTGTTAAGAATGTTGAACAGGCCCACAAGTGTTATACATTATTTCAAATGTCAGCACCAGGACTTATATCTGTTTGCCTGTCTTCTGCTCTTCTGCTCAGGTACACATTTGGGAAACCAGTAATGGGCAAGCTGACGGTGAACATGACGGTGAACGGCGTGGGGTACTACCGCCATGAAGTGGGCCATCCTGTGGTGAAGACAATGGATGTGAGCTGAGGAAACAGCTACCCTGTTCCCCTTTACTGAAATTCGGTTCACATTGAGGCGCTAATAAATTAATAGATTGGCACATTTGCTCCCTCTCTGCTTTCACTGTCCATAGATCAAAGGATCTGTGACCTTTGACCTTTGTGTAAGGGAAATGATGCCTGTTGACGTGGCTGACCACTTCAGGGGCTCGGTCAGCATATGGGCGTCAGTAACCAGTGTGGATGGGGGACGGCAGACCATGTTTGATGACTCGACACCTGTCCACAAGCAGCTGATTGACATAAAGTACTCCAAAGACACACGCAAGCAGTTCAAACCTGGTCTACCCTACAAAGGCAAGGTAGAAGAACTTCAAATCTTTGTAGCATTTGTAGCATTATTCACATGCTATAGAGGATTGTTCTGATGAAAAAGAATTTGTTGTATGAGTAAATACAGGCTTTGGATAATTGTGTGAATTGGCAATGAAAAGTAAGGATAAAATGTGAGAGTACTACACGTCGTTGTGTAGGACTGTGGTCATGTCACTGGTTCCCGTTCTGCTCATCCCGGCTTCTCTTGTGACCCAGGTGGAGGTGACCTACCCAGACGGGAGTCCGGCAGATGGGGTAAAGGTGAGGGTAAAGGCAGAGCTGACGCCCAAGGACAACGTTTACACCAGCGAGCTGACGTCCAGATCGGGCCAGGCCGTTTTCGAGATTCCCTCCATCCCCACGGCCGCACAGTATGTCTGGTTGGAGGTCAGTGGGCGTCCGGGTGCAGAGGGGACGTTGAAGGACATTGTGAACATGTATTGGGATCGAGCAGAGAGGTGGGATTATCAACTAACGAAAGGTGGACAGTTCAGCTCCAGAAAATCCAGACCAAGATTTTGTTTGAACCAACCAGTAGCGTACTCTGTGACTGTGACTCTTTATACTCAACTGGTTGGTTGCAACAAAGTCTTTGGTCTGGATCTGTACTTTCTGGACCTGAACTAGCCACCTCTGCAACTAAGTTTCCCCATAATTTGGCAATATATTGTACTGTTATACGACTCTCCACCTGTGTGTATGTGAAAGAGAATGAGCGCATTGGTTGTGTGGATCATGTCCACTCGGTAGCTTCTTAATCCCCTGAACATTCTACCATCCCAGGCTACTCCTTACCTTTGATTATCGCTAATGCTGTGTTCCTGTAAGTTGGGAATGACGTCACACCCGAGTTAAGTGTGTTCCAGTACAACAAGTTGTAAAGCCATTTAGCAATATCAGTTCTTGCCAGGCTCATTGTTAGCCATTGTTAGCAATACTAGTTGATAACAACGCATTACGGGGTATTTTGTGCATATAAACACAGATAGAAGTTTGACAGCACTGTGTGTACATTCAATTTTAACGAGACACAAGTAAGGCATAAGTGCTAATAAACTTTATATAACTACATCTTTCACTTCTGTTGATGAAGGGCCATCTGTTGATACGGCCACCTTGAATTCTGAGGTCGGGGTTGTGTAGATTCCTCCAACTTTCCGAGTCAGAACTCCAACTTCAATGTGTGTCCCAGTTGAAATTTCCAACTAGAAACTTGGAAATTTAAACTGAATGTACCATAAAGTGTGTACAAATGTCAGGGGTGAACCTTCCTTTTTTAATCTGAAACTCATAAGAAGATTGATGTTGACATGACTTTGTGTATGACTGGGAACAAAAGGCCAGTTTACTCCTGATTGTCTACATAGTGCAGCTTCCTATGGAGATAAAATGAAGATCACTATTGAGTAGTTAGTGTAGCTATTTGTTGAGACAATCAAGAGACGTTGTCCCTTTCCACTGCAGACCAAGGTAACAGCGATTGATGGCAAGCCAGCTGGAGACCAGTACCTTCCGAATTACCTGTCAATCAGCAGCTGGTATTCACCCAGCAAGTGTCACATACAGCTACAGAGTCCCAGTACACCCCTTCAGGTGTGTTCTCCTGGTCCTTAAACAAGTGTTTCCCAACCCAGTCCTCAGGGAACCCCGGACAGTCCACGTTTTTGCTTCCTCCCAGGTCCCAGCGCACCTGTACCAAGTATTCAGTGTTCCTGATGGGAGGGACTGGGTGGGAGCAAAAACGTGGACTGTCCAGTGTTTCCCGAGGACTGGGTTGGGAAACACTGCCTTAAACTACTGCCATGATATTTCTACTCTATCTTGTACCTTGCAAGAGTTGTTACTTTAAAATATTAATTTTGTAGATAGAATAATTAGGTGAACAATATAGTTATACAACTTGCTGAGTCTTCTTGTTAATATGTATGATATACAGTAATCGTCTTGATATACAGTTTGTCTTATATGTGTGTTGTTTGTGTTTAGGTTGGTCAGGAGGCTGAGATTGCTCTGAAATCTACCTGCCCTTGTAACTTCACACTCCACTATGAGATAGCATCCCGTGGAAACATTGTACAGTCTGGTAAACAGCTGGCGAACATCACCAATCACCGTGCCAAGAGAGCAACTGTCACCTTTGACAAAAATATCCACACCACGTTGCCCCCTAGTGGCTCTGGTCAGTATTAGAGAAGTAGGAATGAATTATGATTAATTGGGTTAGCTAGCTGGTATTTGTTTTGCCATAAATCAATAATGAGCAAAAAGGCTAAGCTGAACTTCTAAAGTGAGTGGCATACAAACTTATCAGCAGACCAAATGGCATCACTGCTTTTATATTGTGTGGACATTACGTCTTGCTTCGTTAGTTTCCAGAATTCATTGGCATTTCTTCAACAGTAATATTTGCCCACGTTCTACATCTCCATCTCCCCCTGTTTTCTGGTCCTTCTGGCCTCTTCCGGCCTCTGCAGCCTCTTCGCCACACAGCGAGGCAGACGTTTGTGTTTCCACACTGGCCTTCACTGTCACCCCTGCCATGACGCCTCTCAGTCGGCTACTGGTGTACTACGTGCGTGAGAACGGCGAGGGAGTGACCGACAGCCTGCAGATTCCCGTGCAGCCCGGCTTCGAGAACAAGGTTGAATCATTTATGCACGACCTGTAAATTTAATTTTAAAGAATGGTTAAATGTTTATGTGTGGCATGGTGGCTCAGTGGGTTGCACTGTGATGTCACACCATAAGGGTGTTGGATCGAATCCCTCTTCTGCTCGCTGTATGGAGAGTGCATTTTTTCCCCGTGTTGCACACTTTTCCTCCAGATCCTCTGATTTCCTCACTCAGTCCAAAAACACGCAGTTAGGCAACTGGTCTTTCTAAATTGCTCATAGTGTATGATTGTGTGCCTTGTGATGGACTGGCGTCCAGCCCAGAGTAAACACCAACCTTGTACCCTGTGCTGCCTGGGACAGACTCCAAGCCCCCCTGTGCCCCTGACCAAGTGGTTTGAAGATGGATGGATGGTTCTGTGTTGCTTCACTCAACTCTGTACTGAATATGTGGAATGGACGATGGATGGAGTAATTAAAGCCAATAGAACAGCAACATTGAATTTATTTAGCAGACACTCTTATCCAGTGCAATGTACATTTTTTTAGAGAAAGCAGGATTAGATGGCTTTTGGTGCTATTGGGGGTTAAGGGCCTTGTTCAAGGGTGTGACGGTGACATCACTCTGTCAGCTCCAATTATGGTAAGACAGCGTCCCAATCCGCTGAGCCAAACACGGCCCCCAGACAGTAGTCCAACAAGGAAAGGCTTCCATCCCTGGGTGTTCATTTTATAGCTATAAATCTGAATTCCAATCAAAAGAACTTCCCAGTTTTTCTTTGACTGTGTTTCAAACTGCACACCAGTATTTATGTTTCAAGGAGCATAGAGTTGGAGTTAGCAGTTAAAATGTGGACATAGCTAAAAAGTACCAGAAGGAGTCCCACTTTTGTGCCTGGCAAAGCCATAGTGATGTGACCTCAGATGTCTGCCTTTGTGCAGGTGTCTATCTCTCTTTCTACCAACGAGTCAATGCCAGGTGACCCTGTCAGTCTGCTGGTCAAAGCTAACAAGGGGTCCTGTGTGTGTCTGGCCACTGTGGACAAAAGCCTTTATCTCCTCAAACCTGGCTTCCAGCTCAGCATAGACAAGGTAAGTCCTTCAAAAGGCCTCACTGAAACCACCTTTCCGCTTGGGGCAGTTTACGAAAGCAGTGGATTTCAGCGATCATCTTGTTCAACATTAGGACAAGCAGCGTATGCTCTCATGCATGACCTACCCATTTTAGGTGCTCAGGGAGCTGGTTGAATTCGATGTGTCTGATGCCTTCGGGGCACCCAAGGACGACGGACACTTTTGGTGGCCTGGGTTGTCATCGCGACGTAAGAGGCGCTCGTCAGTGTTCCCCTGGCACTGGGACATAACCAAAGATGCCCGCTTCGCCTTCACGGTGAGTCTCTTCTTGCAGCCCATCCATTGCGAAGCAGGCGCTTAACCTGACGCACTGTGTATGTTCACCAAAACATCAGGTTACTTTGTCTCTGTTACTCATGATGTCAGACTTGTTTAAATTCCAACAGTGGCTCATCATTGCATATATTCCGTCCTTAAAAGCCAGGGTTCCGATGAGCAGAATAGGCCACCAGCATTAGCCATTGACATTCTATTCAGGTGACAAACTTACGCTGTTTGTCTCCTAGCCTTTTTCCGTCACTCTTTGACAGAATGACGGTAATCTTTAGCAACCTTTAGCAATTTCTGTCTTTAGCTAAGGATTATAAAAGACAAGTTTAAACTTATTTAATAAAAACTTGATTGTCATCATAATAACTATAATAGCCAGTTAACGTATATGTTCCAGCGAAGAAAGCAATCAGGGCTAGAATTAGCGACAACTACTAGTAAACATTTTCTTAAAATCGATCTTGCTAGCAGTTTTGAAGATTAACCACAACTTTGGCAAGTTTCTGAAGGAATGATGCAATTTTCCATCCTTCCATGCGTTGCTTGTATCAGTACATGGGACGTACATTAACTGCTTGGCTGTAAGTGTCCAGTGTTGACACATAGATAATGCTGTTAGCTGTGCGTCACAATCGTCATATCATGGGTGTGCCCTGCTCCCATAGAATTGTAGTGTAGCATAATCTGCAGCTTTTTTGACTATATTTGTCAGTTGTAACACAGACATCCTTCCTCTTTCTGGTGAGGTAGAGCGCGATTACAGCACTTTTGATGAAAGCTAATTTACTTGTATGTATTGATAGGTGGCCTAATTGGTGTTTCTACCCAAAGCTTCAGATTTCATGTACATTGATACAGCTGCAGGTTTTTTGGGGTAATTAACGTTATAACAACGCAGCCCCTTCTGGGATTTGAACCTGCGATCATGATATGTGTCACAACTGATTTATTCTTCCTCATTTGCGCTCGCTGTTTACATCATACTCTTCTGTGCCTCAGCTGTGAGATAGAGGTGTGACATATCTTGCCTTGTTAAATGTGTTTAGGCACTATATAAATAAAACTTATTATTATTATTATTATTCTACGGAACCTTGTCACGCTGCCCTTCACTCGTACCCAGCACCACCTGTATTTCCTTATTCCTCTCAGGTGCTCGTCACGGGGTTTCGCCCTCTTTGTCTCTACGGGGACTGGGCACTTATTTTTCAGTGTTCTCTTTAATTACAGTCAGCTCATCTCTCTCGCGGTGAGCACGTGTGTCCACGGTTTTCAAAATGAGTCGGTGTAGAGGAAACGCAGAACTATTTCAGTGACATTGCTGGAAGTTCCTATTCCTGTCGCTACACTCCATAAATCAGCATCTCGTTTTGATTAGTATGCTGAGCTAATAGCATTAGCTGTTTTCTGTGTTGATCTACGTAAGTTCCATTTTGATTACATAGGGATTCAGCAGTCTTTTTATAGGGATTTGCAGTCTTTTTATAGTGACATGCAAGATTCTGTATCTTTTGGCTCGCATGTTCTGGAGGAAGGTTGTGTTGTGTTTTCATTTGAAGGCGCAGTCCTCCCATGAACCCAGGGCTGCCAGCTCTCACACATCTGGTGTGACACTCCTGCTTTCAGACGCCCATGCTCACGTAAAAAATCTTACAGCAAATCTGTATTATTCGATTATAAACCTAAAAATAGCTACATCAAAACCTCTGGGGTAATTTGCAAACCCTACTGACCATTTACAAGGTAAAAAAACCATTACATACATGTTTGCAGATTTGTATCACCCTGAAAACCATTACATACATACATACAACACTGTGAACCATCACTTCTTGACACATCATCAGGATCATTTTCTGCGTCTGAAAGCTCTTCTGTCTTTGCAAGCTCCATGACCTGGGATAACGATTGACCATCGTTCTGGAGTTTATGTGTCTGCTAGCCATATGTTGGTGTGGCAGTGAGGAAGAATGCTCTTGTGTACATTTAGTTGTTTATCAAATACAAAGAAATTCATTAACATCGAAGACACAAATGGATTTTTGAAAATATTTGCAAGTAATGATGAGAAGGAAAATGGAAAGGGGTAAATAGACCTGCGGCATATTTAAAGGGCTGAGATGTAGGCTGATAACAGCACTTTCACACAATTTTTCTCCTGATATTTTAAGTTCCTCACACAGTTTAGAGACATGCAGTTTGGTGATTTCCTCATAGTATATGGCTATGCATGTGAATATATTTGTGTGCCCTGTGATGGACATATGTTCCATTCGCGGTGTTCCTCAGCTTTGTGCCCCAATGCTACCTGGGAAATGCTGCAGGCCCCTCCCCCCATGGCCCTGTACTGGATACACAGTTGAAAGATGATGGATGGATGGATTTTTTATCATTTTAAATAATCATGGTATTGGATTGCCTTATTTTCTTTTGAGGCTTAAGCCGCCAGTATATGGTACACCAAGGAGCCTTTCTATACGATGATGCAGATCTCTGTCCTGATTCACGCGCACAGGAAACTGGGCTGGTAGTGATGACGGACTTGGTGAGCCTCAACCACCGGCAGAGCGGGGGCATGTACACCGACGAGGCCGTGCCGGCCTTCCAGCCCCATACGGCCACGCTGGTGGCCTCGCTGCCCCCCCGCACCGGCCCCAGGTACCCCAGTCACAGTCAGCCGGCCTCACACGTTTCTCGCAGTCCTGCAGTTAAATCAAAGCTGGCGTGTTGAACTTAAACAAGCGCTCTATTGCTATAATAATATTTGGCTTGGTAACTATGTAAACAGAATACTCTAGAAATTGCACTACACTTTATATCTTTCTGTCCTTTAGCCCAAAATAACAAGACGACAGATTGGTTAACGATCCTATCAGTTTAATGGGATATATTTCATTTTCTACAATAAGTCATAACATTGAGTTATCGTTTAGCAGAGACTAATATGCATAATACATCTATGTATTTGTGGTAATCTGCGTGATTCCTTGGCGGCTAGGGGTGCACTGGCCTGGCGGCTAGGGGTGCACTGGCTTGGCTGCTAAGGGTGCACTGGCTTGGCTGCTAGGGGTGCACTGGCTTGGCTGCTAAGGGTGCACTGACTTGGCTGCTAGGGGTGCACTGGCTTGGCTGCTAAGGGTGCACTGGCTTGGCGGCTAGGGGTGCACTGGCTTGGCTGCTAGGGGTGCACTGGCTTGGCGGCTAGGGGTGCACTGGCTTGGCGGCTAGGGGTGCACTGGCTTGGCGGCTAGTGGTGCACTGGCTTGGCGGCTAGTGGTGCACTGCCTTGGCGGCTAGGGGTGCACTGGCTTGGCTGTTAAGGGTGCACTGGCTTGGCTGCTAGTGGTGCACTGGCTTGGCTGCACTGATGCATTTATGAGCAGGAAAGCACATGCTAACTACAGCTATGTAGCTACCAGATCACTGGACAGCACTAGCACAACAGCCAGCATACCCTGGCTGATTTAGATCCTCCATCACCCTATAATAATCATTAGACCCTATCAGCAAATGATAGCTTGTATTATAAACCAGTGTTTCTCAACCCAGTCCTAGGAGAACCCTGGACAGTCCACGTTTTTGCTTCCTCTCAGGGAGGGAGCAAAAATGTGGACTGGGTTGGGAAACACTGTTATAAATAATATGCCAGTCAGGTAAGAAAAAGAATAGTAACTTCTAATATTATAATAAAAAATAAAAATAGTAATTCTGCTTATGGTTATTACTCTTATGTAATTACTCTTATGGTTATTACTGTCACCTAGGGCATAGGAGACAGTTTGATACTGGGGGGGCAGAACTTTAAAGGCAAAGGTCTGCTTTTTTCATGGGGGGTGGGCAAATTATGTCAAATAACATTTGGGGGGGGGGGTACACATTCCGTGTCCCCCCCTGGTTCCGATGCCCCCAGCTCTTACTGTATCTGTCTTGTCTGGAAGTTGGTGCGGAGATCTGGCCGTGGTGCTTCTCAGCTGGTGTCAGGCCGTGTGTTTGTTCGCAGGGCGGAGAAGCGCAGGCGCACGTTTTTCCCGGAGACGTGGCTGTGGCGCTGCCTCAACATCAGGTATCTCCTCCTTTCGTCTCCCCCCACGGCAAAGCCTCAAACAGTCATTAGCCGGCTTCGTCGGCCTGTCGGAAATGGTGACATCAAACGGCAGATACCTACATCACCGCGACGCGTTCGGAGGCTCTGAGGTTAATGGCGGGACGGCGATTGCCGCAACTCGCGCCATCACTGATTATATGTCACAGCACTGGCAGCCAGAACTCACTCAGTCCTCATGTAATCCAACAGAGAACTTTAGTTGCATTTCCAAAACGTATTCCATGCAGTGAGCAAGTTTCTGAGATTTGCTCTTCAGTTCACTCAGTCGTTATTTTTATGCCTTTAGTGCCACTTTGATAATGCATGTTTTTGCCTCTTTTTTTGTTTGTTTGGGCCACTATTGTTTTGAAGATGGTGCTCCACCGAGGAGCATACAAACGGTTACTGCGATTCCGCACCGTGGCATCTGCCCAGAGGCCTAAGTGCTCTCATGTGTGCGAATAAAAACATTATTACTGGTTGTTTGCTGCGGTCCCAGCAGAGCAGCCGTGGGCTCGAGGTGGGGGGTGGAGGCCAGTGTGTAGTGGGGGGGGGGGGGGGTCAGCTAAAGCAGAGTGTGTGAGTAAAGCAG
>JAODKM010000032.1:4972119-5027475 GCA_026780845.1 Petrocephalus sullivani | reverse complement strand
CTCTATCATATTCTTAACCTTGTATTGCTTTTGGGGTTTTTTTTTTCCAACCGCCGCCGCGCGCTAGCGCCCCCGGTGGGGGGGGGGGGGGGGGGGGGGGGGGGGGGGGGGGGGGGGGGGGGGGGCGTCTGTGCGGGCCTATCCACCTGGAGCACGTGCATTAAGGATACTTCAGATGCAAAAGACAGAAGGTGTGGTGACAATTTACGGCGTTGTTTCTCCTCCCCACAGCCAGAGGGCGTACCCAGAGAGTACACCTACAGTGTCTTCTTCTGTCCCAACGGTCAGTAATGCCCTGCCCTGGCAAATATCTGCTCAAAAATGCCATTGTCTGCTGAACATTTTAAGCTCAATCGGACTGGGTTGATCTGTCAGTTCTTAATAATATGTCCCAGCACTTGACTGGCGAGATTATGAATTGAAATTAAACCAAGATTATGAATTTCTGCAAGTGAACTTTGGAATGCCTTTTCGAGCAAAACGTTTAAAGGTTGTTTATGTTTAGGGAAATACATGTTCATGTGCTAAGCAGGCATGGAATACTCCATTAAAAGCTCAAGCTGTTTTGGCTGAGCAGGAACATGCTGAGAAAGCCACCAGGCCCTTTGAATGACAGCAGTCCAGGCCTTTGCCTGGGCTCTGGTTCATGGAACACCTTTCACTGTACTTAGGTGAAAATTAGGTCAAGTATTCACTCTTGTATGTATTTCAAGTGAAAATAAGTGACGTACTGGATACCCAGTGTAAATTTACTTGGGAAAGCCTCTGTTTACATGAAAACATTGCATTTCCAAAATAACACTACCAGAGTGCCATACAGATACCAAAGTGAGTACTTAGCACAAAGTGACCTAAAGGGGTGTATAGGGGTAACTGGTCATAGCGGACCCCTCTGCCACTCTCAGAAAGAATCCACATCTCTACACCCAACAAATACGAGTACCAGTATGTGAAGAAGCCTGGCCGCATGACGCACTTCGAGGTGGCCGTGAAGACCCACAACGACGCCCACTTCGCCTTGTCGGCCAGCCCCCACGACAGCGCAGAGATGGTGGAGATAGTGCTGGGCGGCAGGCAGAACACTCGCTCCTGGATCTCGCTGGGAAAGATGGGCGAGCCGGTGGTCAGTGCCGCCACCTCCGGCATCCTCTCCTGGGACGAGTTCCGCAGTTTCTGGATCAGCTGGAAGGGGGGAGTGGTCCAGGTGAGGAACAAAGCGGCCGGGCTCAGATCTCTTCTGAGGCTGGTATGTATTTGGGGCGACAATAACACGTTCTTGGAGTAATAATCGCTAATAATTAGTAGTGAATTTGTGATCTAGTCTACAGCGTGTTGATGAGGGAACATTGTAAACAGAACTAATGAAGGATCCTTAGACAAAACTGGAAAGGATTTATATTTTCTTATATAACTCAAAATATTCTTTGGTTCCACTGTAGTGTTACGAATATGATACGGCAAATGTTAACGTCATTATTTGGCCCGTAGGGGAGACACGAGAAGAAGAATTTTTTTTCAAATTCAAATGAATTTTGAATTTGAATTTTCAAATTCAACTTCAAATTCAAGTTATGTTGGTTAGCTTAACATCGGTGGTGCGGGAATCTAAGTTATGCAGGAAGATTACTGTATCCTCTAGTTCTATTCTCCCCTATCTGTGATACATAGGTTTCATTAATTGGAGTTGAAGGAAAAGGCTTAATGATATGACATATCATGTCTGTCTCTTTTTTTGTGGCGCTACTTCAGCGGTAATCAGCAGATATATCTTAGAATCGAAGACTGCAGATTACAGTATACTTGATTTGCGATTTAGTAGTCGTACAGGGGCCAGAAAAAAAATCCAAAGAATAATCTCGATTTGAGCCGATTTGACTCCCTACCCAAGTTTTTAAGGATTAAAGTTAAGATGGAAAGACGAGGAGGCAGAGGGCGACCCTCCAGGTCGGAAATTCGGTGGCCAAGGAAGCCACTGGCGAAGTGGTGGACTTCCTCCTGTGCCCAGCAGAGGCCTTGGCGCCCTGTGCAGGCGCTGGGGCTGTGAGGTCATGGGGAAGGATGTGTGGGTAGTGATGTCAGCGATCGCTTTCGCCTTCGCCGTGCCGTTGGCTGTCACTCGCCGGCGGAAAAACATAGGCCTTGGACACAAGAGACCAACAAAAAACAATACTGAGCAGGACATAGTCGGATGTAATTAATTACAGCGACAAGAAGCTTTTAGAACTGTCTCCAACATCCTCTTTAAGTATTAAGTGTTCTTGGGTTTAACTAAATGATGAATGAAGTTCAAAGCGGTAACCTGTAAATCCGGTTCACTTTCAAAAGGGTCTTTGAAATAATTAGGTGATGGCGGGCGCTTTTGGCAGAGCCTGGCGCAGACTTTTACAAGGAGCCTGCAACTTGTAAATCCCAGTGTGGATCAGACGCTTTTTTTATACAAAGTCTAATTGGCTTCCGATGGCTTTTTATTGCCTGGAATGATGGCTGTGGTGGATCTTTCCGATCCGCTGTCATGCATGTGTATTTGTTCAGCTGCGGCCTACTGTATCCTGGAAGCTGTCATATCCTGTTAGGCGTCCGCTCCATTGGCTGGGCCTCGCTACCTCAGCAGCAGTCCGGCTTTTCCAGCAGGCTGGCCTGCACGCCCAGCACTGCCCTGCGCCGTCAGGCCCGCCTGTCTTCTTGAGACCCGTGTAACGGGCCCTGCCTTCCAGGACTGCTGCCCCAGAGGTGGATCAGCAGAGGACAGCCGTTAACTGTGGCCCATCTCTGCGTGCCAGGTTGGCCACGGCGTACAGCCCTCTAATGAGACAGTGATCGTGCAGTGGGCCGCCCCCCTACTGGGTTATGTACGGCACGTGGGATTCTCCACCGGCTGGGGCTCCGTGGGAGAGTTCAAGATCTGGCGCAAGGAAGATGTGGACGAGAACCACAACGAGGCCTTCACCTTGGGGGTCCCGCACAACGTGGTGCCAGGGTCCGAGAGGGCCACAGCCTCCATGATCGGTGGGAATTTTACCATACCTGTTACTCCCCCCTGCCAAATAACAGCTTAAAATTAGCCTGTATCAAATCATTACATTCAGTTAGTGGTGACAGACACATTAAATTTGCTTTTCTTTATGATTAAAATCTATTGTGCACCAGTAATCTTCAGATCACGAGTCTGGAAGAGACCTGGAAGGTGTAAATTGGCCAGAGTATCTTGACTTTCTCTTATATACTGAGAACTGGCCGAAGCCAGTAGGAGGAGTCGTGTCCCCAAGTGGTAAGGCATGTCAAAGACAGCGGAATGACCAGGATGTGATTTGGAGCATCGAGTGTCACCTTGGAGATGAGACGGCGTTGCTAGACAGCCAGGAAGTAGCTTAAGAAAGCAGTGATCACACTATCCTGTGTTACTCTCTTTCCTTTCCTTTCTGACAGGGGATGTCATGGGCCCCACGCTGAACAACCTGGACAGCCTGCTGCGGCTCCCCTTCGGCTGCGGCGAGCAGAACATGATCCACTTCGCGCCCAACGTCTTCGTGCTGAAGTATCTGCAGAAGACCCAGCAGCTGAGCCCCGAGGTCGAGGTGGAGGCCACGGACTACCTGCTGCAAGGTGCCAAAGATAGCAGCCTGGGCTTTTCCTTGGCCACACACATGACCCCTGATTCTGACGGGTTCTCCTCCTGCCCTAGGTTACCAGAGACAGCTAACCTATAAGCGGCAGGATGGCTCCTACAGCGCCTTTGGCGAGAGGGACTCGTCCGGCAGCATGTGGTTGGTCTAACCCTTCCCGTGTCCATGTCGAACTCCCCGATTAATGAATGTCATTGGCAATAGCGGGAGCCAGCTCCTTTTAATCCATGTCCGGGAGAATCCTACAATCCAGGAAAGGATTTGTAAACTGCCATTTCCATTAAAAGAACATGGATTTGACTTAAGCATCAAGTTCCTGCTGTGATCTGATTGGTCAGTCTCCTTTGATCATGCATGTCGCACCAATGTTAATATCAAATAGCTGGATGAGTCATTCAATCAAGGAAACAGACCAGTCAAAGCACAAGAAGAACTGAACCATCTTGCCAAGCACAGGGACGTTTCAGTTCATTCAATCAAGGAAACAGACCAGTCAAAGCACAAGAAGAACTGAACCATCTTGCCAAGCACAGGGACGTTTCAGTTAATAAGTAGCTTGTTAAACCTGAAGTAGCTCAAAGTGTCTATCCTGACGTGGTTTTGGTGTGTGATCTGGTCACCCTACCTTTATCCAAGATTGCTTACAGTATTCTGTGTAACAACAGGAAAATGAAGTGTCAAGCCGGTTTTTAGTTTTTAATGCATTGTGTTTATACAAAAGTTTTTTTATCCTCTTAATAGATTAGAAAGTCGTAACGTATAGCTGTAGCTATTAGCGTGTCCGGTGCAGTACTGTATACTAGAGACTGAGAAGTGCAGTGAGGACTCCTCAGTCCCTGATTTTGTGTGCCGTTTTCTTTTTCCGTTTTAAGACGTTGTTTATACACCTGAGCAGGATGTTGTATGTATTTCATAATACCTGGAACTCTGACATAAACCGCTTGGGGAAAGTTCTGTATTCTCCTCGGACACTGAAGCGGAACCGAATGACTTCATGGCAGAGCATGTGCTTAAGCGATGTATTAGCCAGGGGAGGTGTTATTATATTTAATGGGGGCTCTCGCTGTAAAACGCGGGGCTAAGTAAACTCCAGAGTATTAAACGCAAACTTGTAATTAGCTCTGTGACACGGGCAACTGGGGCTGGAATGATTTATTTGCTGTTAAGGGGCAAGGGCAGGATCGCTCCCCGTGGGACGAGTCGGCCTGGCGGTTCCTCCGTTACGTCAGGCCCGCGATTGCCCCGCACTACCGGTGCCCTGGCGTTTCTGGGGGTTAGCGTTAGCCCTCTGAGGGCTTGCCGTTCCTCGCCTGTTCACAGTGACCCGTGTCTGCCCTCCTCACCAAACGGCTCGGGGCGTAATTAGGAAGTCGCGCTAATCAAAGGAAAATGTGCGTAATGAAAACGTCGGCCATAGCAGCGCGATTTAGGGGATTTAGCGCCTTCGGGCAGCGCGGCCCTAGCCGACGTCGAGGCTCAAGAGTCGCGAGTTGTTAAATGCCACCCTCTTCATGCTGATTTTTCGAGGACAAGGCTACCTTTTGTTTATGGCCCACAGGTAGTCGTTAGCGTGGTCCATATTTTGTTGCCGGGGCAACAAGGCTGCGGGCGCCGTGATCATGTGAGTTGCTCCGAAAAGCTGTATCTCCTTATTAAAAAGCAGCACAGGAATATGGGGCTGGCTGTGACCTGAGTCTGGAGAGGCCTGATTGTCCTGCTTTCTTCATGATGTGGGGAGTGCAGGAGTTTCGTCGCCCCCCCCCGCCATTTATCCCTTAGAATGGTGCAAACGCCATGAGGGAACATAGTTATTTGTCAAGAAATGTAGAGAGCGTGGGCTCTAATGGTCCTGGCAGCCCCTCTTCCGGTCACATACCGGGGGCGTCTGCTTCCAATGAGTGCCACATGCTCCTCTGATCCTCCCGCTCCTGCCGTACAAAGCCCGGCTCGCTCTCACCCCTTGGGCCGCACTAGTGGTACGATCCGGCCTCGTCATGGGGAAACGGAGCTTATTACAATTCGGCAGGACCAAATCGGCTTTCGGGGGGAGAGAATTCCTCTAGTTAAAAGGCAAGAAGGAAGCCTGATTTTTAGCAGTGCCGCGGGCCCGTCCGAGGAGTTTGGTGTCTGTGGGTGGGTTTGGTCCTGCTGTGCTCTGCTCGCCGCATCCGGGCTACAGGGCGTGGAGGTAGCTGCCTTCCTGCTACCAGCGAGGCGCGTTCCCAAAGTCTATCTTTAAGTCAAATTTGTAGGTAATTCGGAAGAATAATAATACAGTACAAAGAGATAATGCAGTAATAGTGAAAGCACATAAGGTACTGTACTGTACCTTGAACCGACGAACCGCTGAAGCCGAAAAATATTTTCATATATATTTTCAAAATATTGCTTGTGTTCGTTATTATTATTGTGTGTTGTTAATGTATTTAACTCAGTTTTTTATAGAGTGGGCTTCATGGTAGTGGTAGTAGTAGTAGTAGTATCTATTGTCATTGTATCAAATTTTGAAATTTACAGTCCGTTTGTAAGTAAGGTTGTTCGTAAGTCGGGCTTTGCATTGTAGTTTTTATTCCAGTGTTGATGAACATGGCTGTAAGCCAAGGAACATCCATCCATCCATCTTTGATAATTATCTGCTTATCCAGTGCAGGGTGGCAGGGGGCCTGGCGTCCATCCCAGGAAGCACAGGGCACTAAGGCAGGGGATTACGCTCACAATCACACAATTTAGGGCAATTTAAAGTCATCATTTGCTTAAGGGCATGTTTTTCCACTGTGGGAGAAAACCTGCGCAACACAGGGAGAACATGCAAACTCAACCAACACAGACCCGAGGCTATTCAGGCTCTTCTTAATTACTATAATTTGCCTTCCAATGAGTCACTTTTCACTGGTCTCCACCACATAGAAAAATATTAATGACCGAAATACATGACAAAACAATTGGTAGCCAGGGAAATAGGAATGCCGTTTGGTTCATAGGTCACAGGGGATTGTTTGTGTTTTTTGCATTGATTCCCTAACCCCTTACACATTGCTGTCTCTTTACGGCAATTCGGCTGCAGCCGGTCGCAGGGACGTTAAATGCCAGATACGAGCAGATCGTTTTGGGTAATGACAATAAAAAAAAAAAATCTACCTCCTTAAGGGATTCCATTCAAAATTACTTCAACGGGCCGTATTTAGAGCAGGGAGCACAGAGTGACTTCAGCGCCTTGCACGGGACGCTGGGGTGTCTCCCGTGTTTCCTCGTGCACTAAATCATCTTTACACTTCCCAGGGCAGGGCCCTTAAAGCCAGTGACACAATATTACTTAACATTATAAAAATTCCTTAAGACTCAAGGCCCCATTCCTGCCCCCTCCCTGGGGAAAGATAACTTCCATGGTCCAGCAAGAGAAGATTTAATACCCCCAGTTTATGATGCCTCCCCCCACTACCACTGCCATTCTATAAAGTCTCAAAATACACATTTTATGTATATAATTTAAAGAATGTTTATTTCCGTTCCTTCTTACATCATTGCTTGGCCACTCTGAGAATAATTCCATAATGGTATATAATTTTGTAATTAACACTCCTTGCCAAGCTCTGTAGCCTCCTCTGAGGGCCTTTATCTGTTTATTAAGGTGTTTATTAGCCCGCTGTGGTGTCCTGCCCAGATAGTAATGCTTGTTAGGATGAGGAATGTCAGCCCGGGTCCCCAGTTTACGCTCCGGTATGTCGCTGGGGGATTCCGGCGTGCAGAGACCAACTTTATTCGTAGCAGCTGTCGGGTTCCTCCGTGTCACTCTGCGCTTGGCTCCGTCCGTCAGGTTGACGGCCTTCGTGCTGAAGTCCTTCTCTCAGTCCCGCGGCTTCGTCTTCATCGACCCGGAGGAGCTGCAGGCAGCCAAGGCCTGGCTAATCAAGCACCAGAGAGAGGAAGGCTCCTTCCCGGCCATGGGCAGAATTCTCAACAAAGACCTTCAGGTGCATGACGGGGATGAGAATTAACACCGAGCCCATCTGCCCGATGCTTCTACTGCAGCAAACAGAGTATTCAGGCATTGCAATCGGGGATCTGCAATCAGAATTGGGAACAGCCACTGACTGCATGCATTATTTACACGAGAGATTTGTGGACGAGAGGATCAAACCACTTTTTTGCTTTTGAGGCGGGGGGAGGGGGTGGTGAGAGGTTGTGTGGGGGCAGGAAACGGATGCCACTATACTCCCAGAATACTGGTGGGACATGTCCCCATCCATACCCAAATCCACACCCTTGCAGAGCGTCCTGCAGAGTGTCCTCTTCGGTATTAGCGGTGTGAATGCAACAGGACCAGAGCCACATGAGTGTGACTGACATCTCC
This sequence comes from Petrocephalus sullivani, assembly GCA_026780845.1. Classification (NCBI taxonomy): domain Eukaryota; kingdom Metazoa; phylum Chordata; class Actinopteri; order Osteoglossiformes; family Mormyridae; genus Petrocephalus; species Petrocephalus sullivani. The sequence goes on along the minus strand of JAODKM010000032.1, from coordinate 5,019,501 downwards.
AACTTCTTGAAGGGTGGGATCCATGGGAAGATCTCCTTGACTGCGTATGTGATGACCGCCCTCCTAGAGACAGGGATCTCTACTGAGGTAAGGGATCAGCCTCTCAGGCTCGCCCCCGAAAACCCTCTTATATCCCCTTAGGCAGGCCTCGACTTTTGCCCCTTAGCTCTCGCCCGGCCCGGAGCCTCCAGATCAGTACTGTGGGCCGAACCAATGGTGCCGGACCTTCAGGTGTCACAAGTTCACTCACGGTCGTAGTGAAGATTGACGAGGCCCGATTTTCAGCTCACATTCCCCGATCCGCAGAGGAGACGCTCTGGATTCGCTCCTGGAGTGTTCCATTATGCTTCGTTGTCGGAAATTCAATCATCCTCACCAGCCGTATCCTGAGATTTATATGGAAGGCGCTATGGGGCTGTCCAAGCCTGCAAACATGCGCCTCGCTTATGTTCCCGGTCCGTCAGCTTTATGGGGCTTTTTTCCTCTCCTCGATCCTCTGGTATGTTCATCATTTTTTAGAAATAACAAATCTGACAGGATGGATCTTATCATTGTTATAGTTGTAATTCTAGCTGTAATGCATGGTCCTGACAGACAAGCACGCCAATTTAACATGCCTTGAGCGAGGTAAATAATTCCACTTTGCAGAATATAATTTGAGTAGCTTGACTGAAGTTCTAAATAAAATTTTAAAGACAAGTTAATTATTCCCGAGTTATGGGGAATTAGGAAGCTTTTAGCTGCTAATTTGTTATTTTCTGTTTTTAAATGTGGTACTGCTAGTAACAGCTGAAAAATTTGTAGGCTGTTTAGTTATGAAAATCTGTCAGTTCCAAGCTGCACCTTCTGTTGATTGTCTGTTAAATTGTTCCACTTGAAAATATCTCAAAGTCTTCCAACAAAAGGACACAAATCACACTAGATAGCTACCAGAAGGTAAATATCCATCCATCCACTGGGGAGAAGAATGTGGCTGACAGCTTTACTGGTTGTTGGAAAGTTTATTAGGATCATGATGTTTGATAATGGAAGTGAAGGTGAAGCGTAGCGGGTCATTCTAAAGCAGTCAGTGACCAAGCTTACTGCTATATGGAGATGTGGAGGGATGGCTGGACAGACGGATGGATGGATGGATGGATGGATAGTTTGAGGATTATATATTGCAGCAGGCTGCGTTGTGTGGTGGAGGAAGGCTGTATTTGGGCTGGCACGATGTAACTGTCATAATTGGCCCCAACTGTGAGTGTCAGTGTTTTACTTACAAATGTTTTACATTGCTGTTGAAAAGCAGAATCTCATTTACAGGCATCTGAACTTTGACCCCTGCTTGTTGATCAGCCACATTCACATAAACACACACAGACACACTTACTGCTTATTGTACAGGTTGTATGTGCAAATTCATGGACTCTCCACTGGTGCTTGTTGATTAACGGTCTCTTATGGTGATGTGTGTGTGTGTGTGTGTGTGAGACACATGCTTAATTAGCTCCGGGTCGTGTATCATTCCCCGCGGGGACATGCCCTTCCTGTTGGAATTAGCCTCCTCTGTGTCTTGCTCTCTGGCAGGAGGAAAAGATGGCAGTGGCCAAAGCCAGGGGCTTCCTGGAGGCCAACGTGTACTCAGCTGACGACCCGTATACCACGGCCCTGTCAGCCTACGCCTTGGCACTGCTGCGCAGCCCCTACGCCCCCCTCGCCCTGCGGCGGCTCAACCACATGGCTATCACGCAGGGTACTCGCCGCGTCGGTGCCTGTGCCTGCGGACGCCGGTCCTGCGTCGCGCGGCGCTGATCCGGTCTCCTAGGAGCACAGCGGTTGCCCTTCGGCCCGTTTTAGATTTGCGAGCTTCCTTGTGCAGTGCGGTCCACATGTGGCCATTCTCCACACCTCATGTTTGGTTTTCCATCCCTGCCCTCCCCCCACCCAGATGGCTTTACCCACTGGAGCCTGACAGGCAGCACGGTGACGGATGAGGACACTTTCATGGGCTTCAGTGACGGCCTGTCTCAGTCAGGTGCCTCAAAGAGTCTCTGTGCTACCTGGCTTCATTTTATCAGATTTGCGTTCTGCTTACGCAGGCCTTTCCAGCCACTTGCGGAGACCTGCAGGCCTGCTTTTATTTATATAGTAAGACATAATAGCATGCATTTGCAGTGTTAATGGAATAAATAAGGTAACGCACTTTCCTTAAATGTTTTAAAGGTGCAGGAAGAGAGGCCTCGCTCTCCGCTTTCTCTGTATCTGACCGGCCGAGGTTCCTTGTTGATTCGCCGCCGCCGCGCGTTGCGCTGGAAGCGGATTGTGTCGCGCCGCCGGTGATCGCGGCTCTCGTGTCTCTTGTGCTGTAGTCGTGTCAGCAGAAGTGGAGATGACCGCGTACGGCCTGCTCACCTACACGCTGCTGGGGGACGTGGCCTCCGCCCTGCCGGTGGTGAAGTGGCTCTCTCAGCAGAGGAACGCCCTGGGCGGCTTCTCCTCTACGCAGGTGGGCCCCCTCCTCCCCCCGGGGGCCGGTCCGCGCTGCTCAGAATCTCATATTATAAAAATCTGTGAATGCAATCAGAAATGTAAACATGCTAAAGGTCTTGAATTTTGTTTGGTTACTTATGGTCAAGGTTAGTTCTGGGTAATCCTCCGGCACTGTCACCTCGGTCCAGCACTGTCACCGCGCTCATCTGGCACTGTCACCTCGCTCCCCCGGCACTGTCACTGTGCTCATCTGGCACTGTCACCTCCGTCCGGCACTGTTACCTCGCTCCGGCACTGTACCTGCACTCCTCCGGCACTGTCACCTCGCTCCTCCGGCACTGTCACCGTGCTCCCCCTCGGCCACTGTCACGCGCTCCTCCGGCACTGTCACTGGGCTCCTCCAGCACTGTCACCTCGCTCCTCCAGCACTGTCACCTCGCTCCGGCACTGCCACCTCACTCCTCCGGCACTGCAACCTCGCTCCCTCTCCTGCACTGTCACCGCGCTCCGGCACTGTCACCGCGCTCCCCCTCCTGCACTGTCACCTCGCTCCGGCACTGTCACCGCGCTCCCCCTCCTGCACTGTCACCGCACTCCGGCACTGTCACCGCGCTCCCCCTCCTGCACTGTCACCGCACTCCGGCACTGTCACCGCGCTCCCCCTCCCGCACTGTCACCGCGCTCCTCCGGCACCGGGGGTCCAAGTCCAGCCGCCAATCTCTGTGTGGAGTTTGCATGTTCTTTTCCTGCGAGCGATTTCTCCTCCCCTAAATGCACTCCAGATCACTGGTGGTGTCTGATTACCCATCGTGTGTGTGTCCTGTGATGGGCTAGCGCCGTGCCCGGCGTGTCCCTTTTCCTGTGCTTCCCGGGATAAGGCTCCCCCAAGTCCTGCCCTGGATGGATGGAGGGATGGATGGGTGATATTTTTTTATTGTTCACTGGGGTTCTTGTTTCTCCCTGATGTTCCAGGACACATGTGTGGCCCTGCAGGCTTTATCTGAATATGCCATCCTGTCATACATTGGTGGAGTCAACCTCACTATCTCCCTGGCCTCTACCAACCTGGACTTCCAGGAGACCTTTGAGCTGCACAGAGACAACAAGAAGATTCTGCAGAGCGCCACGGTACGAAGCCGCAGTGGCCGAGGAGCCCAGCCTGGCTGGGATTAGACAGCAGCTACCTCGTTCAGCTCGTTAAGCCACAAAGTCCACCCTTCTCAACAGCAGTTCTGTTTATCTGTGGGCTAAGCTGTTAGAAACTGGTGGTAAATTCAGGGCCGTTCCATGCAAAGGTTCGTTTCATGCAAAATAATATTTTAATTTTGAGGATTTGTCCATATTCAGCGCAAGAGGTTGCATGAAAAGACGTACATGTTGCCCCATTGATACTAAGCTTGCCCACACTTCAAGGTGTTTTGCTTGCCAACATGAGTATAAAATCCATAATGTAGGAATTCCTCTTAAACTGAACGCGAGGACCTGCCTCGGATGACAGAACAAGTGGGGGGCTTGTAAAAAATCGCAAATGCTTCTCACGTGTGTTAACATGTCCATGTGTGTTGACTTGTTTTCGTTCTCGACGTCCAGCTCTTCTTTTGGTACATAACTGAGCTTTACAGAAGTAGCCGTAACACAGAGGGTCGGAAAAACCCCGTTTATAAATGGAGCGGTTTCGCTCCGCTGCGGGAACAGTACATGTACTTCTCCTCCCTTCTAGCACCTCCTGTCAGTCAGGCAGAAGGAGTTCCCCTGCTGAGAGCCTCCTTTACACCTCCTCGCCCGGTCGGTTTATTTGAACATAATGCGGTTCTGCTGGGCTGTGGCCAAGGTATGAATGTCTGTGTACAGACTTGCAGCAGAATTAAGCCCCCGCGCCTTAAATGCCTCCCTCTGCGCAGATTCCCAGCATCCCCACGGGGCTCTTCGTCAGTGCCAAGGGAGAGGGCTGCTGCCTCATGCAGGTAACGGCGCCGTCAGCCAATCAGCACGGTCACAGCAGCTTGGGGAGGGGGGGGAGCGGGGGGCGATGCGAGTTTCGCGGAGTATTGCTGCTGCCATTGACTTGCACACAAGTAATTGTAAATTGCAGCGATCTGGTAAAACTTAAGCAATTGTTGAATGCGATTCACTCATTCACAATTAGCGCGACCCCCCGGCCGGACCGGACGGCACCTTATTTTCCTTGTACCTTGTCACAAAAAACAAAAGGTTCTTTCAAGCCAGAGTACACAAACCACTCCGGGCTGAATGAGCCCCCGACCCAGAACTAAATGTCATCTGGATTTTCTGAACACTAGCTGTAAAACTTTACCCCTGTAAGCAAAGGAAACTATTATAACGAGTGTTATGTGTTTCTTGGCTTAAATTCTCTGGACAAGTTTTCTATATTCTTCCTGTTTGTTTGAAAATTTTTACCTTGTGGATTTTTCTGTATAAAGTTCAAAAGCGTTTCTGAGTGTCTTGAGTGTGTTGTGCGCCTCGGTATGCATGTGGAATACGAATGATTAAGCACATTGCGAAAACAAATTTATTAAGCCTGAGAAGTAGGGGGGGTCATAAGGAAGAACTCTCTCCCCACCTTGGAGTGGGAATATCAGTGTTGATCAGGGTGAAAGACGGAGCAAAAGCGGACAGGAGTAAGCTCTAGGCTTCGCCTGGGGTGAGATCCTGCCTGTCTGCCTGCCTGCCTGTCTGCTTGCCTGTTAGCTTGTCAGTTTGTCTGCCTGTCTGCTTGTCTGTCTGAATGTCTGCCTGCCCGTGTGGTTGTCTGCACGTCTGTCTGTCTATCTGTCTGCCTGTCAGCCTGTCTGTCTGCCTGCCGATTTGCCTGCCCGTCTGCTTGTCTGCCTGCCTGTCTGCCTGCCCGTCTGTCTGTCTGCCTGCCAGTCTATGTGGATGTCTGCCTACCTGTATAGTTCTCTGCACGCCTGTCTGTCTACCTGTCAGTTTGCCTGCCTGTCTGCTTGCCTGTCTGTGTGAATGTCTGCCTACCTATCTGGTTGTCTGCACGTCTGCCTGTCTGTATATCAGCCTGCCTGTCGTCTGTCAGCCTGCCTGTCTGTCTACTTTACTGCCTACTCCCTGTTCCTAACCCTCAGCCTGATGCACATTTCACCTGTATGTGTGTGTGTGTGTGTGTGTGTGTGTGCTTATGGGAAAGGACAGACCAGCATTATATCGACTCTATTCCTTTCCCCTCACCCCCAGATCGACGTGACCTACAGCGTCCCTGACCCCGTGGTCAAACCTGCCTTCCACCTGACAGTGAGCCTCAGGGAGCCGAGAGCAGAGCACCACCTGCCTGTGGCCTCCCGGCCCCGCGCCCGCTCCCGCGTGGAAAATCGCTCTGAGCTCAGCCGCAGGTGCCGGGCGCCCGCCGATGACGAGGACCCTGGTGCCCATCAGGACCACCTCGACTACCGCGTCACGCTGGAAGTTTGTGCCAGGTGCGTAGGTGGGTGGGGCTTGTCTCACACACTAATCTGGCCCCACTCTGCTACTGAGGGGACTTGCGCTTTGAGATGAAACCGCTGAGTGGAAGGTATGGTAGCCAGCTGAGCGCGGTGTGCGGTGAGGACAGACGGGGGGGGGGCTGGCTGTGTTGACAGGGGGATGAAACGCTCAGCCGTAACATAATTGGTCTTGTAATAGCTTATGATGCAGCTACATTAAAAATCATAGGAGAGCGAGAATAAGGGGGCTTATTTCTGCACCCAACATCCCAGCCTGTCCTTCCACTGGCTAAAAATACTTATGAACCCTGCAGAACCACAGAAAAATGACACAACACATTTTTTCTTCACTGGTTAGTGTAAACAGGCAGCATCTGACACCAGCATGTTGCTGGGCCTGTAAATAACTGTGTAAAACTGTGTAGCTGTGTAAAAAAGAAAATAAAAAAGTGCCACAGTCAACAAGTACAACACACGTCTTTTTCATCAGACTTTTCTTACTCATTTACCTTTTGTTTGGGGGTTTGACTGCCCCTCTCTGTCTCCCAAGGTGGCTTCACCCCGGTTCCTCCAATATGGCCGTGCTGGAGGTGCCGCTTCTGTCCGGCTTCCGCGCCAACGTAGAGAGCTTGGAGAAGGTGATCCTCTGCGACTCCAGCGCACCGGCGCCCCCAGGAGGCGACGCACGTTAGCGACGCGGCGCGATGAGGCTTAGGGTTGGAAGCGGGGGCTCCAGGCTGCTCTTTCTGACGAGGCTGCAGTAGGGGTACTGGGCTACTCCGCGTTATACCTGGTCCTGTTCACACACCTTCAGCCAGAGCCTTTTCACGGTGAAAGGAAACCAGGGCAGGGATCTGAGTGGGACGCCCCCCCGGGGAGGGCCCCACCAAATATGGAGCCCTGCACCCCCCCCCCCCTCATCCCGGCCGTGTCCCCTAGACAGACAGACACATCACACAGACATCTGGAGGCGATTTGGGAAGAGGCGGCCCGTCGTGGAATGTATCAGCCTCCTGTTTTCCGGCTGGACTATTCTCTCTGCCCACCCCCCACACACACACTCTCCATCTTTTCGTTGTTGATTTCCGCCCCACTGGTGCATGTGACAGATGCTGGGGGAGATCTATACCAGTGCCTCTGGGGGGGTGGGGGTCAGAGGAGATGATGACTGCACAGTCCAGCCCGTCTCCGCACATGGAGAAAATCCGTCATAGACTTTTGAGGTGGGGAGACTGCAATCAAAGAACTAAAAATGTCAAATGTCTTCTGTTTTGATTCCTTACTTACAATTAAGGTTGGGGCTAGGTAGGGGTTACAGTTGTCATAGCTGGGATTAGGGTTTTTCCCCATAGAAATGAACGGACAGTCCTCACAACAATGAATGTGTGTGTGTGTCCTGGTTTTGCTGTACTTGTGAGGACCAAAGGACCTGACATGTTCAGTCCTCACTACTTCAAACTTTATTTTATAAAAAACGTGAATGCAATCAAAAAGTGAAAATGCCAAACACCTTTTATTTTGTTTGACTACTTATGGTTAGGGTTAGGGCTGGGTAGGGGGTAAGGGTGTTGTGATTGGGATTAGGGTTTTTTGTGTAGAAATTAATGGATGGTCCCCATTAAGATAAGAATACAAATGTGCGTGTGTGTTTTTCTGCGTGTGTGTGTGTGTGTTTGTGCATGTGTTTGTGTGTGTGTGTGTGTGTGCGTGCTCCAGCCCTAGTGAAGGTTAACATTATTCAAGGGCCCATTTATTGCTGTATTTCTAGTGAGTCGAGCTGTTTGCTTCAGTGTGATTAATGGGGCTCCTGCGTGTTGGGGGGGGGTGGGGGGCAGAGTCTCTGTGGATCAGTAACCCAGGGAAGCCTGGCCGAGGTGGGATGGTCCTGCCTGCAGAGCCATGTTCGCCCTGACAGGGGCAGGGGGTTAGCTTAGGTCACCTCCCTGGTTTCTCCTCAGCTGCTAGTTGCTCATTACCGGCAGAGTTATGAGCGCCCCCCCTGCTTATGGGTACCCTCGTGATACTAGCGCTGAAATCTAACGAGGTAGGATCATTGAGGCCAGGGGGAGGCATTGCGGTAGGACCTGAAGGGTGTTAGAATTGGTTCTGGTGAAGCGGAGGAAGAATGCATCTGTTTAGCCTCCTTCTTAAATGAATATTAACAGAAACGACTGCAGGCTCTCCCTCTCTCTCTTTCACACACACATACACACACACACACATGCTGGATCTCTGTAATACTCGGCATATGCAGGACTGACAGATTCTTGCACATTTCGGGTCATGACTCATCGCGATGTCACCTCTCCCCCCCCCCCACCACGCTGCCCTCTTAGCTGCTGATGGACAGACGGGTCGGCCTCAAAAGGTATGAGGTGGAGGGGAGGAAGGTTCTCTTCTACTTCGACGAGGTAAGCTGAGCAAAGTGGAGTAGGCCTTTGGGGATGAAGGCCCTTAACGGCCTCCCTCGGGTTGTCTTGTTAGATGTTAGTTAATGCCCTCACTTTAATGTAAACAGTCTGCCTCCACAACACTGTGAAATTGTAATGCACAGCTCACTATGTCATGTACTGAATTCCAGTTTTTTGTTGCCTGAACATTGCACAATCACTTAGAGATCTCACAATTCTCACTTTGGTTACAACTAGTTTGTGTAGACATCCAGGGAATATAATTTACTATTTACAGTATTGCAGTAGGGTTTTTATTATTAACCCATGCCTGTATTTTCATTTATGCTTACTTTATTTAGTTAATGTTTATTGTCCAGTTTGTATTGAAGCGAAACATGAATCAGATTCCTTGTTAGTCACCTTATTTGGCCAGTAAAACGGATTCTGATACTGATACTGATACTGATTCTGATCCTGATATTGATTCTGATTCTGATACTGATACTGATTCTGATAATGAAACCAAGCTTACACCCTTGACAAGCCTGGCCTTTCTGACCTTCTCCACAGATTCCCAGTCAGTGCATGACCTGCGTCAGTTTCCAGGCCATCCGGGAGTACATTGTGGGCAAGACGGCACCTATGCCTGTGAAGGTGTATGACTATTACGAACCAGGTTTGTCCTCTCGGGTCTGAATAAGGATGCCATCTAGAAAACATGCTGTGGGCATTTCCTATCCGATGTGTGTAGCGTGGCTGAGGTCTCATGTGTTTGGTGCCCCCCCAGCGTTTGAGGCCACGCGCTTCTACAATGTGAGCGAGAACAGCCCCTTGGCCCGCGAGCTGTGCGACGGCACCACCTGCAATGAGGTGGAGAGCTCTGCTAACCAGTGGATAGGTAAGCCAGCCGCCCGCCACAAGGCCGGACCGGCAGCTGTTAGCTTCCATCGTAGCTGCGGCCCCGAGCCCTCGGCCAGCCGCGAGCCCAGTCACACACGAGAAGGTCGCCGCGGGAGCAAACGGCAGGACGGGCCCGTGCAGGAATGCGAGCTGGCCCCCTGCCTGTGTTTGTGTGCTTTGCCGATGTACACACGCGTCCACGGGGGGGACCAATGTTGCTACAACAAAACGGCGCCATTTGGCAGCGTGGCCTGGGTTTCGTTGCTGCAGTGTTTTCCTGGCCTGCCTGTGAGGCAGTGACCCCCGAGCGGTTGGCTGCCCGAGCGGGGGCCTGGTGTTTGTGGAAGAGCCCAGGCCCTGGGGCGCAGAGGGAGAGCTGTGGCCTCCTTTGCTCTGATGACCCCCGGGAGGTTCAGCCACTCTCCCTGCCCTCCCTTCATCTCTCCAAGGAAGATCTTCTCCCCGCGAGCGGCGCTGACAGCTGCTCCTGCCACCTGCAGTGACGGGGGAGATGCACGGCCAGCTTCTCACAGGGTTCGCCGTTAGAAGCTGCAGCTCGTGGGCTGTAATTACGCGGTGTGGGGGAGGGACCGTGGCCCTTAGACACCCCAGCAGTGTGTCCCCATTGCCGGCCTGTTCAAACGCATCAGGCAAAGCCGAGTGTATACAGGGAGGGCTTCAGCTTTGTCCTAAGCCTTAGTCATTGGCGGGATGTTGTTCCTTCTTATGTCACGTCCCAGAAAGCATGGGGGGGTGTAATGTTGGTCCCTCCATTTGAGGGGAATGGGTTACTAACTATATAAAGCAACTTCCAACTTAGGGAGGCATGACGGTGGTATAGTTGGTTATTTAGATGTTTGATGGTGTGATGGTTAAAGGTCAGGTGGCTGATGGTGAGATTGTTGGTGGTTAGATGTTTGCTGGTTGGATGTTTCATGGTGGGACTGTTGGTGTTCAGATGGTTGAGCACCTCTTCCTTTGCTCTGCTTGACCCACCCAGGATTTGCGCAGGGGAGTCAGTGCAACAACGTCTTCGGCTGTCCGGAGGAGGAACGCTTTGAGCGCTGCACCTGCTACCGGGACTGCGGCTACGATGGCGATCCAGTGTGCGGCTCCGACGGTCAGCTCTACCAGAACCGGTGTCAGATGGAGGCAGCCGCCTGCCGCAATGGGAGCCGCATCGAGCAGATGCCCCTGGCCCAGTGCCCCCAGAGTATGTTTGTGCGTCTATGATGCTCACTCAGCTGGTTCCGGTACCGCTGCACTCAGAACTGATCAGCTGACAGGTGCTGTCACAGACGACGTCACTAACTCCACAGCTACCCCCCCCCCCCATACTCATATTGGTGCGGTTGCAGCTTCCAGTCCTGCATGTTTGCAAGCGCGTGGTGGGAAACATTCATGTCAATGATCTTATTCTTCAGAGAATGCAAAACAAATTCTGTTTTTGATATATATATGTACGTGTGTGTGTGTGTGTATATATATATATATATATGTATATATGTATATATATATACATATATATACTTTTTTTTATTTAAAGACAAAAAAGCAGTGAAACATTTGTAAATAGTTCCCTTTCTTTTTGCTTTTGGCTAATGAATAATATCCTATTAGTGCAGCGTCGTCACAAATTCTGTTTCAGTTGCATGTGAGGAAACGATCATGTTTTCCACAACAATCAAATGTGTTACGCATAAGGATGATGCCGTGAAGCTGGCTGGAATCAGGCGCCCTTACATCTGAGGAGCGTATATGTCGGAGGGCCACCCGCGTTTGTCATTCAGACAGCATCTGAAACAAAGTGCGCCATCTTGAATGGTTATGCAATAGCCAAGCAGTGGATCCTGACAGTCTTTCCATTTGTAAAGGACTCTCCTACTTAGTCACGGCTCCTGATCCTTGGGGAGAGAGAGCTTGCAGTTCATTTTCCTACCACATTTAAAGACTGACTGCCACATTACAGTGTTCAGGCGCTAGCTGTCCCGCGTGAAACACATAAGAAGAGCCCAGGTGCATGCTGGGTATGGCCGGCTGGTGTTTTGCAATTAAGGGAGTGCTGAATGTGCCCAGACAGGCTCCTATGGGGCACGGTCATGTCCTCGATTCCTGGAAGGACCCTGGTGTAAAAACAGCTGTTCAGGTGTGGGAGGCGGTCGACCCCAATCGCCCAGTGCTGCTGTATTAGAGGGCAGCCCAAATGATAGAGTGCAGTGCTTTGAAAAGCCTGTCACATTCCTCTTTAGTGCAAGGGCCCAAAAAAAAAGAAGAAGAGGAGAAGCTCGTTCCCGAACAGGGAATAGTGTATACGAATGTGTGGGTTTGGGGACACCTTTTCCACGGGTTTAACATTGCGGCTTCGGAAGCTAAATCAATAAGGATCAGTGCTTCCCGTCTGTTTGTTTTCGTTGCTGTGTTTGTGTTGACTTTCCTCTACCGGTGAAATGGCAGCAGCTCAGCAGAGCAAACAAGCCCCTGAAACTCACCTCCGGCTCCCATTGCTCCATCAAGACATCTGCGTGGAGGCCGGCGTCCAACCGCAGGCTCTGCGTGAAGTTAACTGTCGAGTAATAAGAATAATAATAATAAGCCTAATATCAGACATGATTCTTTTTGGTGGTGAGCTGAGGAAAGTGAGCCTTAGCCGTGGAAGCGACTGATTTCTGGGAGGGAGTCTGGCCACGTCACTGGCTTTACTGTTTAGGAGCCTGGTAGGTGTTTAGCCAGACTCTGTGTCCTGTGCCTTATGTGTACCACAGGTATTCACACTCGGTCCTGTCACCTGTGTGTACTGATAGCTCTCGCTGTGTATTCTCTCCTGCTGAATGCTCGCACTCTCTGTGTTGTGTGTGCAGTAGAGCCAGCTTCTGAAGAGTGGCAGCCAGTGACAAAGCCTATGCAAGTGCAAGAACCTGAGGCCACACAGACAGGTACAGTACACATTAGAGTGACCTCATAACACACCTCACAGTGACCTCATAGCACACCTCACAGTGACCTCATAGCACACCTCACAGTGACCTCATAACACACCTCACAGTGACCTCGAGACGTTTTCCCACTGCAGGAACCTTTTTCCAGAATCAGAGCCTTTTTCACTTACGTCCTCCATTTGTCCTCTATTTTTAGACTCCATGATTAGTCCACCTGCATAACTTATTCATGCTCCACAGTTTTGGGGCGGCGGTGCAGTTTTGGGTGAATTACACATGACGTTTAGTCTACGAGCTTTGTGCACCTCATCTAGCATGTCAGTTCTTGTTGTGTGGTGGAAAAATGGCACACAGTGGTCACTTTCCCACAATGCAGAAGTACGAGATGGCCCAAGGATTCATAACCAGGAATTAGGTTCCTTAACTTCAGTGGGAAAGCACCTATAGGACACCTAACAGTGACCTCATAGTACACCTTACAGTGAGCTTATAATGCACTCTGCAGTGACCTCATAGTACACCTCACAGTGACCACATAGTGTCCCTGACACTACATCTTATCATCAGTGCCACCCTGGTCAGCTTAGCTGCTGGGGGGCTGACACCCCCAGCTAGTTGGACCAGTTGCATTGTTCATTCATATCACCCATAGGACATGGCACAGAACTGGAACAGTGCACAGAACTGGAACAGTTTTAGTTAGACCTTAACAGCTCTGAGGCCATTCACATTGAACTGGAAGGCTGTAAGTCACATCAGCCTGTGTGAGAATGTTTATGGCTTTGAGACATGTCGTCGCGAGTGTCAGCGTTCATTGTTCCCCCCACCTCCACCCCCCAAGTTTCCTAATGAAACACAGCATGCTAACCAAAGGGTGGACATGGCTGAAACTCCCCTGCCCAGCCCCTCCTGCCCAGGCCTGCTGATTGTGAAGTTCTTCCCGGGCTTGATTACATAGGCCGCCACACGGGACTGTTTGGACTTGCCCCCACCGGCTCGGGACAGTGAGAAGCCGAGCCCTGATAGAGCTGCTGATATAGTGAGGGCTGGGTTCCAGCCGTGTAATCACTACAGCGTGCTTGTGCATAACACCCGAGCCCCATTTAAAGATTCATGCTCTCCTCTTGGCTCTGATTCCTTTGCCAGGACATCTGACTGAACATCTAGAACGTTCCACTCCAAATTTTTAATTTCCATTCAGAGTTTGTTGTGGAGTTCCTGAATTTTTACCATACGGTAGTAAAATGGTTCTGCCGCGGGGCACGTACGTTTAGAAGAATTTATTTGGAGGTGCTGGTATCCAAGAGGATAGAACCTTGTTTATTCTAGAAAGGGAGGCAGATGTGTGTGTGTGTGTGTGTGTGTCTGGGGGGTGGGAGGTGCCGCAGTCACGCAGAAGCATCTCTCACGTGGCCCTGCCTGTGTCGACTTGTTCCCACCCTGCAGCTCGCAGGGGGCGAGAACGCTCACTGCGGGGGAGCCATTAGAATGAAACGCTGGTGACGTGCCGTTACAGCTGCCGGCACAGGGGGCACGGGGGCCGTCCCGCGGCCAAGTCCGTAACGAAGCCGAAATACAATCACCGTGAAATACCACATCTCGGGGAATTCTTCGGCTGACAACTGTGCCGCTATTGTTTACACACACTGAACCAGGGTTGCTGCTATGCTGGAGGTTAGAAACTAGTAAGACGCTAACCCTAGTGATAGATTTCAGGGTCTGTAGGCATCTATGCTGGGCCCGGGCTCAGCTTTCTGTGGCTATTGTGACCCCTACAGGTGAGATTGGTAAAATCATCCTAATATTTTGCTATAGGTGTTAGATGGACCGCACCGATAAGAAGCAATAATAACGTGACCATTTGGCGTACCATGATTTTTAGCAGAAATTTGTCAGTGTATGCTTCACTGTCATGTGACCTTCCAGTGAAAGAGGAGCACGAGTCGCTACTGGAGGCGTCAGAGTACTTCTACGAATACGGCGCTGAGAGTGAGCCCTTCCCAGCAGAGGAGGATGACAGCAGCCAGATGGAAAGACCCCCCGACAGTGTGTCACACACAGTGGACACCAAGGACACCCCTGAGCGATGGTACGGCCGTCTCCTCTCTGTCTGCCACAGGGGTGCTTAGATTCTCATTTAAGTGAACAAGGCTCTGATGACCGAGGGTAGAAAGTTCAGGTCCAGAAAGTAAACATCCAGACCAAGATTTTGTTTCAACCAACCAGCTGTGTACTCTCTCAATGTAACCCTTTATACTCAACTGATTGGTTGAAACAAAATCGTGATCTGGATTTGTACTTTGCGGACCTGAACTTTCCACCTCTGCTGAGTTTGGAGTTTGACTCCAGGACTTCGCTGAAAGACTCTGAAAGTAGCTCTCAGTTTTACCATGTTTTATTCACATTTTGTTTATCTGTGGTCGTTATGTTTATATCAGGTATCCAACCCCGAGTAGTTTAACAGATCAAACAGTTTTATCGCATGTGGAGTTTCTCTCTCTCTCTCTCTCTAACTGACGTTCCGTACGTTAGGAGGCCTACATTCGCAGCATGCCTGTCGTAGGCGTAGCGTACGCGTCTCTGGCAGGCCGTGATGGTGCCAGACAGCCGCGCGTGAGCAGCGCTCCTCATGCCGTGTCCTGTGCTGCGCTCTTTCCCCAGAAGCGCCCCCACCGCCCCGGCCACAGCACAAGACATTCCTCAGCTGTACAGTGCTTGTAAATAAACCACGGTGATGGGAGAGTGAAGAGGAATGGGGTGGGGCTTAGAGGCACGGGGGCGGAGCAGAGCGTGTGGGCATGGGAGGAGCTAGCCCAAACCAATAACTGACCGTCTTTTACACCCCATCTTATCCTCACCGGCAAGCGTCCCTTTATTCACTGTCTGTATGATGTTTCATATAATCTCTAGAGTAAACGAACAACTATTTATGTTTGTAATTATACTTGAGTTAAAACAAATGTCAGTTTGTTTTTTTCCCCCTTTGTGGTATTTATTTTTCGCCTGGCATCTTTGTTTGTTTGTTTGTTTGTTTTGTTTTGCTCCTATTCGTTCTTCTGGCGGACCGTATGTAACCACAACATATTAGAAACTTCAGATAATTTTCTTATACCAAGGATCCTTTTCTAAAAGCCTTGTACAGCTAATCTCTTCAGATATTTTTTATTTAATGATGCTTTTGCTCAAAATCTTATAGCATCACAATGCCGGACAGGGATTTTTATTGTACATTGTATAAGCTATTTTGTTATATTACCTAGTGTCTTAAACAAATAAATGTAGAAAGCGAATGAAGTCTTTAATTACTGTAAATTAAGAATATTGCGGATATAGTGCTTGTTAAGAAAATAAAACTCTGTATACAATCCCCATGTACCGTTGTTTTGTGGCCCCTTCAGCCATGAAAGTGGTCGTTAACTTTCGCAGGCAGATGCGGGTGAAAGCTGGGCCGTGCGCCGGTGCTGATTCACGCTTTCAGTGATGTGTGATCAGTAACCCGACACCCTGACCCCTGCTAGCATAACCGTGCACTGCGGGTCAGACCCTCCGTTTGCCCTCGTTAATAACGCAGAGTTGGATTTCCAGGCCGGCCTCCCGCAGAGCCCGTTAATCATTAATGCATGTGTGTCACTCAGAAAGACGGGCCATGTTTTCAGGTACTAGAGCTTCTGACAGCACACGGCCGGTCTCTCGATAATTCTTCACTGAAACATTCACGGTCTAACAAGAAATTTTTTGTCATTTAGACACGGTGCTCCGTAATCCCATCGGCCCACCTTGCGTGACTGAGCTGTCCCCGAGTTCGACGACCAGCATAAATCAGCTTAAACATCCTTAAACGTCCCTGATTCGTCTCCCGTTAGCCCTTCTGATTGTTTTACAAAGCAGAAGCAGGAATATGCACTTCCAGAGAACCAGGAGCCTGGAATGGGGGTACGGTCTGATGTGTGTAGAAGAGGGGTGATGTTCCTCTCAGACAGTGGATGGGATGAGCGAACAGGAAAGTGGGGGGGGGCTGTCTCTGTTTTGAAAGACTGCTTCACTGCAGATTATGTTACATGAGACTGAATCCGAGTGATGACACAGTTACTGTGCCTGACAGTCACCTGGAAAGTGGCTATTTAATGGGGAGCCTCCAGTGGACTAGAACACAAGTGAGCTCTAAGAAGTGCTTGTATTACATTAGGCCTTATAAAACTATAATATGAACTCGGATGCATTTGTTAAGAATGTAAATAGTTCTCATTACATTTGTGGTCCTGAAGGAGGGTGAATCTTTGACAGTGAGTGCCAGGAATTCGTACATTACGCAAAAAACCCAGATGTTTGCTTATCCGGAAAGAAGACCAGAAGCCCGCCTGAAAATTTCGAATTCGCTTCATACGAAGCCAGCTCCGCTACCTTGCTGGGAAGACGGCTTTTTGTGCACCAAGCGTGAGCAACTGCCTGGTTCAGCTACTCGGCTAGTAGCTTGAATTTCGGAGCATAAACATTAGCTGGCTTGATCTCTTTCTGCGTCTTTAATTGTGGGAGGCATTATTCAAGAAGGCCAGGCTGCGTTCTTAGCATCTAATTGAAGAAGATGTATTATGGCCTTTAGGGTTTAAGGGTACATCTTGGAGTAAAAAAAAAAAATCATCAATGCATTTTGAATTTTCTGGAATTTGAATCTTTAAAATTTAAGCTGAGGAGAGTCACCTCAGTGAGATTCATCGTAACACCTCAGTTCATTTGGTTTCTATGAGCATTTGTACATGTATTGTAGTAAGTACACTGCATATAGGAACTGTATAGTTGATCAGGAGACTGGATCACCGAATGTGAGCCCACCTACCTGTCTGCACATACACCCCACCTCTCTTCAAATAAACCCGCATTCTAGGCCAAATGGAGAAGAATGCTCCCAATATTGCCGGCAGAGAAAAGGGTAAGTTTCAAGAGTTTAATTAAGTAAATTGTCTCTAGTTTTTTAAAAATAGATCCCGTTATATGCTGATTTGAAAACATGCTGATGTAAAAGCTTACAATTTAAGCTTTGTGGGTAATCATCTTCAGTATCCTGTGTAGCCCGTTCGGTTTGTGATTTACCCAGATCTGAAATTAAATATATGTGTTCAGTATATCTATGTGCAACTAAATCTTTAATTTGGATTTATTTTTGATAAGGTATTTAGTCGACTTTTTTTCATTTCATGGATTTATTTCCGTAAACATATCTTGATCCGAAGTGCATATGGTACCATTAGAATATTGACAAATCCAATGAAAATGAGAGTGAATGTAAATGTGCCATATGACTGTGGTCCGCGGAGCCCTAAAGCGGCTCGTGCTGTCGGCAGGGCCGGGCCCAGGCCGTTACGCCCTGCCTCCGACTATTGGGTTCCTGGGGCATGATTTTACGAAGTCGACCAGTCCTGCATATTCCTTCCACGGCAGGATGTGCGACCACAGTGAGTGCAAAGCTGTCACGGCGTGCCATGCGGGTTCCCAAGCCGTTTTTCCGAGCCACCACAATCGCCCATTCATCACCTTTTAACCAAAAATCACCTTATTTAATTATTAAATTGGGTTATTTCTTAGACCGTTTTAATTTGCAAGTGAGAAGCCAAAATTCTGCAAAAAACTGTACGAAAACTGGCAATGAAACTTAAAACCTTCTCATTTAATCCCAGTGACTTGTAATGTCAGCGTTCGGCCACTTGATGGCGACAACAGCACAAGGTTTAACGCCCCGAGCTCTTCGGCGTAGGCGGTTTCAGCGGGCGGTCTTATTCCTTTCAGACGTTGTCTCCACAGTAGGCAGCGATGACAGCATAGCTTTTTACCTATTTCAAGAACTTGATATTTAACTGAAGCAGTTTACTTTCATTTGAATTTGGAGCAGGAGCTTTCGGCATCTGTAATGCTGTTGTGAACCTCTTTAAATACCAAGTCCCTATTATTTTACTTACATTTACAGTTTAACAGACGCTTTCGTACAAAGCCATATACAGCTTCGTTGGCATTTAACACCTTAAATGCATTGTAATACTGTTGCTTCGTTCACCCTCTATTCCAGAAGAAAAATAAACTACACTTCAGGGAAAAGAACCTGACAGGTAGTTATAATACCAGTTTGGCCAATTAGGCCCGATGAATAAAAACCAGCACTCAACATTGTTCTTTCTGTAGGCTACAGTTTCTCTCCCAGGTTTTCAAACTATAGGCTGCTTGGATTTCAAACTGCATGTTCTTCGTCAAGTCCAGTTCATCAATAGTCATCTCTATTCGCAAAATCATTTATGTTCAGAAAAAGAGTGCTGTGTCAAATTGATATTTTTTGATATACTAAGGGGGGAGCAGGGGGGGAGGGTTCATGTTGATTTCTGGACGTCCCGCGTCGTACTTTATGACTCACAGCCATCGTTCTTGGGTTTGCCTTGTATAGTGTTCTCTGTGGACTGCAGTCCGGGACCTAAGTATCATGTAGATGCGAAAATGACTCGCTTCGGGAGGGACAGTACCCCGGCGTACTCGATGCTGGGCAGGATCAGACGCCGCGGTAAGTGCCCTTTAGCCGGCTTCTCGTTTTTGCTTCATGAAATTTGGTGCTTCAAGAACTACGACATGAAATATTATAAACGGTGACATTAGAACCACCTTTGCTTTCGGTGTTTCTTAAGAACGAGCCGTTTTACCGCATAACGTTGCTTGAAATGTTGAAGGTGGATTTTGTAAGCAGCTGGTACTTGAAGTGTAATACTTGATCCAGCGAAGGCAAAAGTGCCTCCTGAAACAGACATTGTTCTCCTTTTTCTGAAAAACTGGATTTTTTTTAACGACCTGCATTTGAAGGTGGTTTTTTTTTTCTAAAAACCACGAAATGGTTGGTGAACCCTGGTGTTGCATACTGTAAATGAATTTCACAACATGAGCTGATCACCAACTCCAGCGTCACAGCGACAGCTAGGCTGACCTGTGGATGAGGGCTGTATTTTGTAAAGCAAACACTCATGGGCAGGGGCTGAGCTTTGAGCACGTCCTTTCAGTTCAGGGACTCAAGCTGCTGCAGCATTGTACGCAAAAAAATGAATGCGTGTCATATAAATCCATGTCTCTTTTCTAGTGGTAAACTTCCAGACTCCAGGACCAGGCTCCTACAATCCTGAGTCAGCTCCCATTGTCAACGGCCAGCGAAGGCCCCCGTCTTACACCATGGGCTCTCGAACCCGCTATCGCACGGTGGACAACATTCCAGCCCCGAACCAGTACAGCCTCCCTTCACTCTTGGGTTCTCAGGTGCCCACCAAGCCCGCCAGTGCCAGCTACACCATCTCAGGGCAGTGCAAGTCCGGGGGGGCATCAGAAGACCTGGCCAAGACCCCAGGCCCCTGCGGGTACAACAGCACCGACCCCAGCGTGTACCTGTGCCGGCAGCCGGCGTTTTCCATGCTCAGTCGACACCGCGTCCCCCGTGACAGGACCTGCAAGCCGGGTCCTGGTGCCCACAACCCCGAAAAGGTCACACTGCACAAGCCTCACCCACCAGCTTTCTCCATGGGCATTAGACACTCTGAATTTGTCACCCCGCTGGTGACAGATACTTTGGACTGACCTGCTGCTCTCTCCGGCTCAGCAAGATTCTGATCCTATTTCCTGTCACGTTTCATAATCTTTTTTCCTGTTAACATTTCATGTAGCAATATATGGGCAGCCTTTTCATATGCCTGTTTCACTGCTCCCAATCACTATTTAAAAATCAGCACTAATTACCATTAATTTTGTTAAAATTAGATTAAAATTGTACAGAACTGCTAAGAAGTTTTTTTTTATTTCATGGATTCAAAATAGTTAGTTCTGAGAAATGCATTATTGCAAACGTATTATATAAACAATATCGTACTTTGAATACTTTGTATCTTTATTTCCACAACGCCGCATACGTCATACTGTCCTTTAATTCGAAAATGTTTTGGATTTAATGCACTATTTAGAAATAGGGCTTCTCATGTGCAAAAATGTAAAGTGAATATAAACAAGAGGGAAATAAACGAGAGCCTCTTGAAAAAGAAAGTGGGCAAAACTTATGTTTACAAAATAAACAGGTATCGTTACTCTTAGACAGGTTTAAGCAAATGTACCAAGCGTTATTTTGTGGTTTGCATGCACTGGTTACGCGCTGGCTTTGGCTGGCAGATCCTGCGCTGGACCCATTCGGGACGCCGAGGCTGGCCTCGCATCTCCCTCTCGGCGCTATATTACAGGTGGGCTCCGCTGCATCGGCGGCTCTGCAAGCCTTTTTGTTACCCTCATGCACCGTTATTCTCGCATCGCTGTTAATATTGGTTATTAACAGCGGAAATACCAAGGTATGCCGCGCACTTGGGGACATCTTAACTTTATTCATTCCTGCGCTTGGCTACGAACCGCGTAACGCTACCTGTATTTATCCGAGTTTGGGTTTTATTCTCTTGCGACTTTGTTTCTGCTGTGAAATCGGAAACGGATCGTGGCGGTTGTACCCGTGGAGGAAACCATTAGCGGTCGGCTGGGTGAAATGAAGCATCCAGTTTGCAGTTTGCGACGGGAGTAGCGGATTTCCCAAGGTGGCCGGAGCGTGTCCGGCGTGCGTGCGGCGTGGCTGCATACAGCCGAGGGAAGGAGACCTCGATCGGCAGCGACCCAGCACACGCTAACCGGTAACCTGTCATTTCGGGAACTTAATGCGATAATCGGCATGTATTGAACATGAGGTGACATGCATTGGAAAATGTAATCGAAGACGATGGTGACCCAGTAACCCCGTTGATTCTACATTTCGCTATCCAGTTTTTCAAGCTCGCTGGCTTTTCGAAGTAGGTCACTACTGACGTCTGTTCGTAGTATATAGGTCCACTGGACAAGAGGTTTCAAGAAGTACTGACTACCACATTAGCCCTGTATTTAAAATGGTGTTAAAATGTATGTTATGTTCATTTCAGTTGAAAAAAATAGCATATGTTTTGCTGTAACTTAAAGAATTGAAATAAGATAGAAGCCTGCAAAGGATATGGGACAACGGATAGAAATGATAAAAAGTTCTGTTCTGAAAGTATGAACATGAGAGAAGTTTAATTAAAACATTAAGTCAGATTATTTAACGAATAGACACCCAAATAAATCGTTATATAGGGAAGAGATCCCTTACTAGAGTTGCTTAAATTTCTTTTACTATAATTACTGCTGTTTCTGTTGTGTTTTATTTTTGGCGTTTACAACAAATGTCATTTATTTTAATAGCTACAAATTAAAACATTTTCTGGTCCCATGTAAACACTGAACTAAGCAAACAAATGCAATTTCTTCAAGAACGAAGCCAAATGTGGCCCTAACAGAATGATTCTGTGGACATACAAGACGCTGACCTAGTTGTTCGACTTTGCTACCTTATTAACTTTTAGTTTTAAATGTCAAAGGTGGTTAACCACATTGTTCCGGTGAAGGCAGAACATGTTTACCTTAATCCAGTCAAATCTATAAAATTTCTATAAATACTATGCAGGAAACGAAAGGCACAAAATTCACTATATTGGCTGCTGGGCTGTTTTAAACCTTGCTTCGGAGGCCCTATTCAGATTAAAATAAGGTTACAATGGTGAATTTTGGTATATATGCTGATATTCCTGGGCAAAAGGAAAAACATCTTCAGACTGGGGATCACTCTTTACAGTATTTCTGTATAACCATAAAAACTATTTTTCTATTTTAGATTAATAAGAAGAATTTAGTTTGGACCTGAGCACCATTTGTCAGCATACACTACCAGCTGTGCGGCCTGAGATTTATTTCCTGCTAGTGAACCCACTGGGTATTTTATTAAACAATTTTCCTAGGCACTTCAGTAAACATATTTTCCTCTTCAGGTAATGATTACAATATAGGGGTTTTTGACTGTTGTCTGGTCAACACTCTAAATATTAACCCATGCTACATTATTTCAAAGAAAAGTTGCAGTTTTTTTTTTTGCGTTGAACAAGGAAGTGAGTGTGGTGGTCATGTGATTGGATGCTGGTGTTAAAGAGGGTGTGGCCCATGGCCAGTGGTAAGTGTGACAGGGGCACTCTGCCTTGCCACACAGGAGAGCGATTGTTTCATCTGTGGACACATGGTTAGTGGCCCCGCCCACGCAGAATTAGGCATTGCGCACCCGGCAGTCTACACACTCAAAGTGAGTGTGATTTACGTAATTGTATCTTGAAAGTTAGAGTATAGTTTGTAACCAGCACAGATAAATCATCATACATTGATACCGGTGAGTTATATTTCACACATTATCCACTTGTACGACATTGTTGTGGATTTTTTTTTTTTAATCTTTCTGATGAAATTTTAACTTTGTGGTAGTAGGTAGTAGCTAAGCATTTCCGCGCTAGACTAAGACTAATTAATATCCTCCTTCCTTTTTATGTTTCCTGATCGTCATAGAAACAGAAGACAAAAAGTAAGTCTTTAATATTCTAAGGCATCTCTCCAGCTGAAGGATAAGTACACCATGATGCTGACATGATTATCATTCTGAGCGAGCAGTAAATGTAATATGCACTAAATGGATAGAGAAATTTGCGTGGACTCATTCGGAAAGCTCTGTAAAAGGTTTGGAGAGACTCTGTAGAGTGGTGGTCATAATATACAGCTGCCAAGTAGTGTGAGCAGTAGGCTACTCTCAAGTTTTTCGCTGTGACATAATGTAAGCTGTGCTTGCCGTAATAACAGTACAGCTGCAGTTTACGTCAAGATCTCAGCATCCTTCGACCTAACTTTTATAATCTAAATAAATAAATATATAACAACATTTTAGAATTGAGTTATTTTCTTATTGCATAAGTGTCAGGAGAGGTCCCTGTCTTGTTCTGTTCTTCCCGCCCTTTCCCTGTTTGGCCTGCGGGGGTCACTGGTCATCCCGTTATGTTGCCTGTGTTCCCCAAGGTTTACCCCTGTTAATATCCTCTTAGTTGCGCCGAGGGTATGGCCCATGCCGCCGATGCCATACTGAGTCTCACTTTAAACATTTACCATATCTGTACCATTTTTTTGTCACCCCACATTAATCATGTTCCTTCTGTTTATGTGCCCTAATTAAGTCCCTGCCTTTAGTGTCTTTCTTCTGGGTCACCCTGCCCGCGTCCAGCCTGGTACCTATGTGCTGTGTTCTTTGCATATCCTGGTGTTTGAATCCCCGGCATTTTACTGATTGTTAATGTCCCACACTTGTTCCTCGTTTATCCTTCATTACTAGAGCCTGTCCATGCCCTGTCCCACTGTCGGTTAGTGTAGGTGTTGGAGCATGTTTTCCCATGGTCCTCGTTGATGCCCCTCGCTGTAAACTGCTTCCCTGTTTGTTAGATAGCTCTGTGTACCCTTGCTGTTCAGTTTCAGTTGGTCACTTCCAGTGTTGTCTGCCTGCTTTTATTTCGACCCCCTGTGGCCTGCCTTTAGTTTTGTTTGTTTGGTGGTTTGTTTTTGGTAATAAAGCTTCCCTTTGACTGGAAAGCTGCACTGTGGACCATTATTCATGGCCTTATATTACAATACGGAGAGATATAATGTGCTCCACCTTGCACATTCAAACTGTGACAGAAATCCGCTGTGCGCCTTGCCATGTGTTTGTATCCTGCAGTGAGAGGTCTTTTTATTGGAAAAGATTATTATACTGTTTATTCATCTGTTATCTTTAGCAGTTTATGTGTTTTTTTTATAATAAAAGCAGGTGTATTTAAGGGGAACAAAAAATATATGCAATGCACTGGCCTGGAAGCAAAATTAATTAATCATTCAAATACTTTAAAATCAAAGGTTTTTTTCTTATTTAAATTGGCTTAGTTGTCACCATCATGTATAAGTGTATGGCCTATAATTTTGATCTTTAGTCATTTGCATAGCTGGAGCAGCTCAGGTTAACCTGTTAGTGAATAGATTGCTAGCTACCACCTGGTACAACCTGCTTTTTGCTCCTGAACCAAACTACAGAAGCCGCAGTGCATGAAAATCCCTGTACAGGGGAGATGCTGGGATCACCACTTCTGACACCAGCAATCACACAATGTTAAAAAATAGATCAGGCAGCTTAGCCGTTCTGAGGCTTAGCCAGACGATGACTGATCCTCTGGGCCATTTCAGATCCAGAAAGTAAAAATCCAGACCGGGATCAGTTGAGTCACAATCACAGAGTGCTCAACTAGTTGGTTGAAACAAAATCCTGGTCTGGATTTTTACTTTCTGGACCTGAAACTGAAACCTCTTTGGGCCCTGTCTGTGTGCTGTATGCATTCAGGCGCAGTCGCAGGATTCGCTGTTTGTAAGGGCAGGCTGTTCACATTAGAACGCAGGTGTACCTAACAAACTGGCCACTGAGTTAATGCTCAAAACAGATAATGTTGATGCTTTATTCGTATGATTTCTGCAAGATATCATAAGCTGTAGTTTAGCTGTAGATGATTCATATTAGATTACTGGTGAGGTGAAGGAATTTCTGTATGAAGATTATTTGATTCACATGCTGTGGGTTAGGATACACGTTAGTTTGTGGGCAACGCTAAATCTTTTTATGCAGATAACCTAGTTTTAGCTAGATGACTACAAGTTTGTTATGTGCTATTTAAGTATTTTGGTGCAAGTTATTTTAAGAAGTAGATATTTTCAAATTCAGATTTCAACCCTTTATGTCTGAATAAATAATCAATCCTTTATTGCTCACGGTCTAACTGTGAAGGATTCTGTTCCATCAGTGCTGCATGTGTGAGTGATCCTCTCCTGTCATCTGGAGAAATGTGTGTGTGTGTGTGTATATATATATATATATATATATATGATATTAGTGCTGTCAAGCGATTAAAATTTTTGATCTAATTAATTACATGGAGTCGCACATACCGTGGTCACCTTTTCGTCAGCCATTGTTAGAAACTGTTCGGCACATGCATCGGAATAGTGCCGTGTGACTGACTTCAGCACAGTTAACGCGAAGGACGTAAGTTTCCAGTCACAATCGATGATGTGCGCAGTAACACCTAGATAGTCTGATTGCTGATCAACGTCCAGTGATCTCCGGTTAGGGCCACATGGTTAGCATGAGCTAAGTTGTCCCGTTTTGATATTTTTTCTGTGTCATACAGCTGATTTATTCTCTGAAGTACTGTACCTCTTGACGGTATAGTGTGTAGGTTGTGTCGGAGGAAGCGATTCGAAATGCATCCATAAGCCCCTTATCTTCCACAACATTAACAGGCCTACAGTCCATTGCAATCCATTTAGATATCGCATTTGTTAATGATTGCGATGTAGACTTACTTAATTTGCGGTGACTCGTCTCAGTCAGCGTGGTTTGGCGGAGCTTGCGGACTGTCTCAGCCGGAGGTGAGGTGACTACCGAGCTCGCTAAAACATGCTTTGAGTTCAGGTGGTATTTCAAACTAGAACTGCTTCGATGATAGGCTAATTCCTTGTAACAAACAACGCAAATGACTTTGGTTTTATCAATGGCTCCACTAGCATCTTTTTTTGTATTTAAAATGGCCCTTTAGCCAGCCATGCAGTTCTTCGTCCTTTTCGTTTTGCATCCTGTTAATTTTGTTACTAGCTTGCTGCAGTTCTACAAAGTGTAACGTTACATGTCTATAGGGGGCGGGGCGCGTTAATTGCGTTAAAAATATTAACGCGTTATTTTTCTGTGATTAATTAATCTAATTAACGTGTAAAATTCCCAGCCCAAATACATATATATATATATATATATATATATACACACGCACACACCCTGTACCATCTGGGCAGTTTGGCATGTTTGGTTTTCCAGAAAAGTGCACTATGCAAATCTTGCTTAACCCATTTACGGCCATCACAGAGGAGTTCCGAGGTCCATCCATCCAACAGCAGATCTGACATCAGTAAAGCAACGACATGCGGGGGTCGGTCAGGCCTGGCAATCCCAGGCTCCCCTCGGCTTTGGCTGATGGCTCTCTGGGGAGCAGGAAGTGGCAGACAGAAAGGCCCAAGGCTTTTCCAAGTACTAATTCTCCTTAAGTACTCTTCCGCTATTTTCCGGCATGCTTTTATCACCATGTCTCTAAAACAAGGCGATTACACCACCAACCGGCTGGGCTAATCTCTTACACTTTGCCGATTTTCAAAATGGCTGCCATGCCCACGCTCAGCACAGAACTGCATGACAACATTAGTACAGTAACCTTTGAAAAGAAACAATATGATTCTTATCGAGGGGGTTATTTCATTCTCAATTTAAATATATTTCGGAGAAATTTCAGCAATAAGAGGCTAGGTGCGCACGCTCTAAGCATTTCCTCCGTTTGCTGGCATCTTGTCAGTTGTCATGTAGATCCGCCCTGGGAACCTATTTCCCACCCACACTGAATTTTAGCTTTTACTGCACTGAACATGGTCACATGGCTGCATGCCCTGACATACCATTCTGCATGTGATGGACATCCGAAGTAGATGAAATGTTTAAATGCTTTAGCATTTCATTTTAAATCAGCAGCTAACAACTGTCACGTGCGTCCCGCATGACATCACGATTACAGGCTGTATGCAAATCAGAGGTAAAGTCAGTAGAACATTTATTTCAAAGACCAAACGCCTACACAGAGGCCCCGAAAATGTCGTGCTGTAAAATGTTTCCTGTTGTTGTTTCTCGTGATTAAGAAAATGTAATTTCAGTTCACAGCAGAGGCCTGCTGAACAAACGCGTAGCGTTAACATGAAGTGTTCCTCCGCTCATCCTGAAATCCGGGAGGCAACTGACTGCAGTAAAGGTGCAGTGTCAGCCTCAGATGGAAGGCAGGCACCCAGGCAAATATCTCTAGGCTTCCTCTGAGACTCCCGCAGGCCGCCTTCGAACCAAGACCGTCTAAAAGCGTCACTTCAGGCCTGTAGCAGCTAAAGCAGTTAGCTGTTGTGTAGAACGATTTTGTTTCATTTTCCAATAATAGTGCATTTGCTTTGTTAAAATTTAGCCCAACCGCCGGCCTGTGCCTCTCTCAAACTGTTATGGGCTGAAATAAAACCATTGTTAGCTGGTTTCTATAACAACAATGGGGTCGGTGATGCTTTTCAGGTATACAATCTCAAGTCATAAAACACATATATGATTATTGCGTATGGTGATGTCATGTGTTTACTGGTCCGCACACAAATGGCTAAACGTGGTTTTTAAAGGGCAGGCTGATCTCGTCCAGTGAGTTAGTAGGACCCCATCCCCATTAACCGCTGTAATTAGACACACTTTATTTCCTGCCCGGGCTTCTGTTTGTGTACTAGAGGGGCGGAGTCAGCAGATGTGCGTTAGCTAATGCGGCACGAGAGCAGCTGGGCAGGGCAGGGCTAATAGACTACCGATAACAGGATGACATCATCGAGAGCAGGTCGGGGGGGAGGGAGGAGGGAGCCAGCCAACCGGCGAGTCAAGCTCAGAAGAAAGGACAGCTGGGAGGCACAAGCTGGAGAGGAGGCGAGAGGGAGAGACCGCCGGCCCGTTCGCTCAAGACAGACAAGGGAGACCCCACTCTCTGGAATATTTTGCGAATTAAAACAATAATTTTTCCTCCCGAAACGCCTCTCCCCCTCCCCCTCCCCTTTCCCCTCATCCTCCCGGCGCATTCCCCTACCAATCCTCGCGCTGAGCTGCTCCCCCGGGCATGCTACTTAAGCCAAAGTATGGCCGCTTTCGCAACGACTCTGTGACCTCCTCCGACGACCTGATGCAGAGCTTAGCCATGAGCAGCAAAGTGGTGGCCACTCCGGTCGTCCCCTCGGGCTCCCCGTCCCTGCCGCTGCCCCCCCTGCAGCCCCTGGGCCGCCATCCCAGCCCCCCCGCCGCCCCGGCCCTGGCCGACTCCCCCGGCGTGGACGGGGACCAGGATGGGACCACTACCTTCTGCATGCTCATTCCCAAGATGCCACAGTGGAAGTTCTCCAACTCTCTGCTCAACAGGAGCCCCTCCAGCGCCAGCTCCAGCACCAGCAAGGACTCCAGCAAGGGGCCCCCCCAGGGCTCGGCGGGGCCCGGCGGGGCGCCACTCAGTGGCCCCGTGGCCAGCCTGGCTGCTGTCCTCAACTCCTGTGACCCCGTGTGTGTCGCCCCGTGTTCTCTTCAGGCCGTTGCCCGGCAGCGAGCCGCCGCAGGCTCCAGCAGCCCGCCAGCCCCCAGTGCATCCGGCGCCGAGGCACTCGGGACCGGCACCGGGACAGGGATGAACCGCAGGGGCATCCGTCTGGTGGGGGAGGACTTCACTCAGAAGGGCAGCTTCATCCACAAGCCTTCTCAGGGCTGGCTACATCCAGACAAGAAGATCACAGGACCCGGGGCCTCCTACGTCGTCCGGGTGAGTCCCTCAAACCGGGCAGGTTCCTGCACTTTACCCTTTGGTTACTTTCTCTAAAAAATTCCTAATTCAGGCACACACTGAAATAGTTATGCGGCTCGACATGACTTTGGTACTCCACTGCACGCTCTCATAAGTCAAAGTAGCCTTTGTTCGTATTTGTCAGGAGGAAGACAGCCTGTGTCCAGCTGTTTACGTTCATGGCAGCGTGATGTGTTGTTTTTGGTAGCTGAGCCCTCTGCTGGAATGAACTTCTTTGGATACTCTTACTCACAGAAATTCATAAAACCGAAATGTACAACGTAAACCCGCATTATTAATAATACCGGAATAACTATGCATTACATAGCTGTTTAGCTAGTTTGCATTTTATTTTGGGATTTGATTTCATTGTTGTAATACTGAAGTAAAATGCATTGCAACATATTGGTATAAGATCACCTTTTAAATAGTACACATAGAGACTCGCAATTGTTTGTGAATCATGGACTTTTGGTATTTGGCTTTGCCCCGTTGCCAGTCGTGCCACTCTGTTGGATTAAATGCCTTCAAAATCTGACCTAAAAGGCAAAGACAGATAAACAGTTCAGGAATTAGACCTATGATTATGTAACAATCAGTTCAAATAAGTACAATATAGTACACATTGATATTCTCCTTGATGCACCAGTATTAGTCATTACTATTTGCGAGGTGTTTGCTTGATCTCCGTTAGGGGCAAAGGTAGATTTCCCATTGATTTTTATGTTCATCTGACTAGTGCAAGGTTATGCACACACTGGTCCTGCAACTGCAACTTTTTATTTAATTGCTTGACTGTCAGTGAAAATCAACATAGTTACGCAAAAGTATCATGGTAGTATCTGTGACGTCACTCATCTGAAAATGAGCATCGCTGTGTACTTATGACACATGCGGGACTTTAAATTCAGACTATCTGACGTCAGTATCAATGATCGCCCTCAAACCGCCGCCACCCCAGATTCACCCTCGCAGCAAAGCGATACGAATCCTTATTATCCTGGGCTTGGGCCGAAGCACGGCTTCTAATCGCATTACGCTAGCCCCATTCATTCCTACATTCAGTCAAATTTAATTACACTCATGTATATCACGTGTTATGGGGAAGAAGCGGGACGGTTATTCTCATCGCTGATCTGCGGTAATAACAGGCGACGTGAGGCTGCCGGCTTTGCGCTCGCATGTCTCAGCTGGTGCCTGGCGGGTTTTGTCCGTGTAGCGGAGTTATTACCACGACCGAAAACTGCCGACAAAATGCAAAACACCGCTTTACGATCGTGCACTTACTATAAAGGGGTGTCGTAAAATGGGGAAATATTGCCTAGGCGTTGTGAGTTAAGGGTAATGATATTTAAGTATTCGCAAAATTCTTAAAAGTTGGGGGAAATCAAAACGTACATCTCGTATAATTTGCACCCATGTACGTGTTTTAAGTTGCCCGCACTGTTGTGCGCAAGTCGCCCTTCGGTCCCCGCTTCCTGACAGCGGACGCCCGTAATGTTACTTCAGCGGCACTGCGCCGCAATGCGCTTGTGAAATTAAAACGCAGCGGTTGGCAGACGGCAGGGATTGCTTCACGCTTCCTTTTATCTAGATTAGAACAGGAGAACGCTCGCTGCGATCAGAGACTTTTATCACGCTTAGGAGCCACTCTAATTTGGTCACTCATGTTTGCAGATAAGCAAATTCATAAAACTGGCTTCCTAAAGAGCGCGGTTTCGCAGCCTCGGAGTCGTGTGCGTTCAAATGCACGCCCCAGTGTTCGCCAGAAAAAGCCTGCAACCGGGGCATCCTGTTCGATCTGACTTAAAAACCACGTAACACTAGTGCTGAATTGGCAGGGCGCTTGCCGCTGCAAACTGGGCTGTGAGTTTCTTGGTTTGTCAGAGTGCAAATTGATGAATATTGATGGTGATGGCGGAGGCGGACAATAAGGGCTTTGAAAGGCAGATCTTGCAAGGTCCCAGTGTAACTCTTCCCCTTTGTGTTCTGATCTTGTTAAAATGCCCAATGCTCTTGCTCCCGGTGGCCTGTATATGTGTGTTGTCCACACTCCAGCTCTAATCAGGGACTAAGTGCTAACCTGTCCCATCTTTATTCTGGCTTTAGCCTATGCATTTGTTTTTGTGTGGTTGTGTGTGTGTGTAGTGGGGGGAGGTTACCCACAGAAACATTTGGTAAACATAACCAGAGGGTAGGGGGAGAGTTATGAGGAAGTCTATAATGGCGTAGGAGCATAGATGGTGCTTCTACTGGTGTTTGTTGACGTGTGCGTCTTGTTTTCTGAAGTGTGGCCACTGCCCAAGATCACAACGTATCCCAATTAATCCTCGGATCGGCCGAAAAAGAAACTCATAGTAATCTTAATGAGACTGTCCCAAGGTGGTTACAGCTTCGGCGGACTTCGGGTTATTTAGTAGTTTTAAGGATTACCGTCATCCTCGTGCAGTTCGCGTGCCGTGTCTGTTGTGAGAGCATAACACTTTCTGCATGCCTCTGTGTCACGGAGGGAGTGTAGTCACTCCTGCTGATGCTATGAGAATGTATAGGTAAGCCAGACCTGCTCCTGATGCTGCTCGGTTAGATTTGTTCAGCCAGGGAGAGGCCGTGCAACTGTGCTGACCGGACCAAGGAAACACAGAGTGGAAGATAATTTTGTTAAAACGTCATTCTTTATACTTTGGCACAAAATGTCTGTGAATTGCCCCATGCCATAAACATGTATATATTGTGCTTTCATTATTGACGCTGAAACAGCCACTAAGGATTGCCACATCTTCACACAAAACAGCTCGCAGCATCCCTGACCTTGCCCTTAACACAGAGTCAACGTCTCAGTGCCCTGGATCATTGCTTATCTCTTCAAAAACCAATTATCCCCCTCAGACCGCCAATCACGACGTCATTCTACCAGAGTTCTAGAAATTAATTCTTGTCTAGAATGACATTGTCATGCCAAAGCATTGTTCAGTTATCGCCAAGTGTCAATCATTTGTACTGTGCATGCGGCTCGTTGCTGTGCCATGCACAAATGCTGTAGGCGATAGAGGATTCAGTTTCAGCATCTGGTTTTTAGCAGGCTGACATTTCTGATTGACATTTAGAATTATGCTTTTTGAAGGTCTTTCAAAGAGATTTCACATTATATTTACGGCATAAAAAGTCTACAAAGTACTCGTGAACCAGAGCATTTGTTCCCTTTTTTCGCAGTACATGGGCTGCATTGAGGTTCTGAAGTCGATGCGATCTCTGGACTTTAACACGCGGACACAGGTGACGAGGTGAGTCTGGGCCTAATAGCTTTCTGTTGTCTGTAAAATCCACAGAGTCCATGAAAGGACAGGGTTAGATCATTTTGTTTTTAACGGTTTCGCATTCCGCAGAAACAATTGCGAGTGAACGCAAAAGTTTTGCGAGGTAACGTAAAACTGCTCAAAAATACTTTCCAGCCCTCTCTCATTATGGGCTCTGTAGAAATCGGATCAGATTTCTCCCACAGTGAAAAAAAAATGTACTTTCAGTCAAATGCTGATGTGTGTAAACACCCACGCAGATACGATTTAGTAGATTAATCACTTATAAGATTTCACTGCTGGAATATGGCTGAGTACAGTTACTGTCAGTGTTGGGACAGTTTATCATGCATCTTCCCCCGGACGTGGTCTTCAGTGAGAATGTGAATGTTTGGATGATAGAACTTTAATAGCTGAAGATTTGCAGTAATATCCCCAGTGGGTTTATGTCTCAGCAGGACATAACTGACTGGCCGTTTTTACGGTTTGTCAGTTCAGTTTCTCATTCACACTTATTTTCCAAAGCGGTGCCCTCCCTGGTAGCAGCCTTGTGCCCCCGTGCACACACACTAAACGTGCAAGCATGCACACATGGAGGTTTATGGCGATGTGCTAGAAAACCGTGCTCCCCCTCCTTACCCGCCGCCACCCCTGCATTCGATCAATACGGTAATGCGAGCTGCAGGGGGGGCGAGCACTAAGTGCAGGCAGAGCAGCTGAGATGGACTGATAGAGATATATATTATCGATGATGCTCCCTAATGGCTGTGCTGCAGCTCATATACAGAATGATGCAAGATGGTGGAAAGTGCATGTATAGTCGGGGTGTGGGGGCGGGGAATGCCAAACAAACAACCAGACAAAACAGAAAACATAAAAGCATCTTTGCCCTTCTTGAACAAACGTCACGGCATGTAGCTCGCTCGCTATAAAACGACGCTTCACCAGAATAAACCAAAATGCAGTAATCGGCTCAGTGTCACTATACGCATTATAATAACAGGCTTCGAAGCAAGAATATCCCGGTGCAGCTGCTCGAGGTTGGGAGAATTCTGGAATTTGGATGTATTCTTGTCTTTGTAAAGCGCTTTGAATTGCCTTCTGTCTGGATTGTGCTATATAAATAAACTTGCCTTGCCTTGGAATAGAATCGGTTCTGACAGTCATACCACCGGACCGAAAAGTAGGATCAGCGTAAGGTTTATGACGCAGAAATTTGATCATTTTAACTCTTTTGATATGGAGAGGATGACACATACGATGTAGTGACGTCTGGGCTTGGTGATGTACAGTTCAACCTCTCCCTACGGGGGGGTCAGCACAGTGAGGATGGTTTATAGACCGGGTCTCGTCTCACCATCCAGATAAATATACAGACATGAAGGGGGGACTCTACCCCCACATTCCAGGCTTTGATGCGGTCCCCAGGCCCAGTCATGGAAGACCTACATTCATCCTCTGTGTGATGCTTATTATTGTATGAAAAACATGAGGAGATGTAGCTCGCTGTCGTCTTAGTTGTTCTACCTTCACAGGGGCTGAGATTCTGAGGAAAAAGAACCTGAAAGTCCTTAATGTAGAGGGACACGCCTTTGCTTCTTAAATATTTATAAGCCACTTGATCCCGACTGAGTCCTTGACACGAGCAGCTGTCACCGGTCCCGCTGGTGTCTTGATGCTGGCCCGGATCAGAGCATCATCGACCGTGTGACTGACAGCCTCCTACCAGCATCTCCCCCATAGCTGCTGTTATTACCTTCAAATCCCCCTTTTGCCTCCTGCCCAGGATTCTGTACTTTACCAGTTCAGCCACCTTAGTAGCTGATTATATTAATCCAGTTTACATATCTTGTTCCAGCTGACTCGTCACGCTCGGACCTGTGACCGTTTGAGCAGTCCTGGTTTCCGCAGCTCTGTTGACACCTACTGCTAAGTGACAGTCACACAACTTGAAAGCTCGTTTCAGAGTTCCGTTTCAGGGAGAGTGATGGAGTGGGCAGTGTGTAAGCATCACCTCCCTCGCTTGACGGAGATGCTTAATGGGATGTATTATTTTTGCTAATGCGTTATACTGAGGGGAAAAACTTTTACGGCTGGATGCTGTTGCTAGGCGCCGACTTACACAAGTGTCTGTCTGGAAATTATTAGTATAGCTCTTGCTGAAAAGTGTCTCGTTACACTGGCAAACAAACTGAACTTGCTGTTTAATCTTAACTATTGCATAGCTTAGCCAGGTAACTCCACATGCCCGCTTGTGTCCTGGGTGTATCCCCTCACTGGCTCCCCACATCACCACCATCCAGCAATTCTGTCTGGCCAATCCCGTTCCAGCCGTTCTCCGCTGTCCTTCTCTGACCTGACACTCGTGACTCTACCTCCCCGCAGGGAGGCCATCAACAAACTCTATGAAGCCGTGCCTGGGGTGAAGGGGGCCTGGAAGAAGAAGGTAAGGACCTCTTAGCACCAGATCATCTAAGCCTGGTGGCATGAACAAAACGAGGAACCCACCTTCCTGTTTTTTGATTGTGTTATCGCAGGGCAACAGCAAAGCGCTGCAGTCCATTATGGGGAAGTGCAATCTGCGTTTCGCAGGCATGAGTGTCGCTGTCAACATCTGCATCGAGGGGCTCAGCCTGCTGATACCCACCACGCGGCAGGTCGGCACCGCGTCGGCCATGTCGGCTCAAACCATCATCCTCTGTGGAGATGCTCGCTGTTTGTTGAGGAAATGACAGTTGGTACAATACATCAGCTATTAGTGGTGTGGAGGCCCAGAGTGGCTAGGGTCCCCAGGGTGCCCAGCTCCTCGGTGCTCCAGAGCAGAGTTTCCCGATCCGGTCTTCGGGGGCCTGCAGACAGTCCGGCTTTTTCTTCCCACCCAGCTTCCAGCAAAAATGCAGACTGTCTGGCAGGGAGCCGGGAGGGATGCGGACTGTCTGTGGGTCCCTGAGAACTGGATGGGGAGACGCTGCTCTAGAGCGACCCCTGCTGTTGGGCAGATGCCACCACGACCCCCACTTGAGCATGATGTATCACTCTGTGTAACGGGCAAGCTCCCTTTGAGTGATGAGGTGGGTGGATGACGTCAGAGAGTGTATATGCCGGACCCCCGGGCTGTGGGTGTCGTGCGTTAGAGCGGGGGTATGACTGGCGATGCCAAATTGGGGAAATGATGTGAGACAGATGAAATGACAATGTGACTTATAATAGCAGGTCCCTCGGGAACCGGGAGTCATATTTGAGTCATATTTCTCATTATGGATTTCCGTCTGCTGCATCTCCCCTTTTGGTGTATGCAGAGGGAAACTTTGTTATTTCTGTTAATAATGTATTACAAAGACTAATTATATTTCTCGCTCCTCCTTCATATCATGGCACTGCCATGCAGTTTTCATTAAAAACGTTAATGACTTCACCGAACCGAATAATACGTTTGACAGTACACGGTTAAATAGTGTCATTTGTGTTTCACGCATTAAAAACATGCAAGACGACGCTACTGATGACAAAAGACAATAGCTGGTCAGATTTAATAAAATAGAGTAATTGCCCATCGATGGTGATTGTTTTTCAAAGTTCTTGTTTTTTTTTTTAAGTTGATTTCATTACACTAAATGATTCATTCACACCTGTAGATTTTATCTTTTGTATTCGTTTATCTCTACCTTTATATCTGTTCTTCTTCTGTCCCTTTTTCGCAGCATCTCTGTTTTTGCCATTAGAGTCTGAGCTGCTGTAACGTCCTAAATTCCCCCCAGGGATCAGTGACGTCGCGCCTCATCTCTGGCAGTGCAGGGCTCTGCTCTGTACTTGTTGCTCTTCACGTGGTAGCACTCCATCCTGCGCAGCTAATATGTCCGTCCCATATGGAGAAGCCGCCATTTCGTTGTGTGTGATGGGGCAGTATCTGCACAAATGGGGGTGATCATCCATGTCGAGGCGACCGTTCCCCACTAAGGTTTAACATGAGGACCAGCTGAATGATAAACGCTCTCGTCCGATGCATGAATTATGTCTTTCTTTCTTTTTTCCTGACTAGGTGATCGCTCACCACCCCATGCAGTCCATCTCGTTTGCCTCCGGGGGAGACACGGTAAGGAGGGTCACAGCCAAGTCACCGTTTCATGGTGCTTAAGTTCAATTCGGTGGCCCTAACTGAGCGATTTTAATTTTTTTTTTATTTGAACTTTTGCCCCCCCTCAATTTTCGTTTTCAGGACACGCCAGATTATGTGGCCTACGTGGCTAAAGATCCTGTCAATCAGAGAGGTAAACGTTCGCCCTGCCTGACCGTTGCATTATGGGAAATCTCGCTGATGCTTAACACTCACCAACACGCTTCTTGGCCCCCGTTTCCCAAGCCTGCCACATCCTGGAGTGCTGTGACGGCCTGGCACAGAATGTCATCAGCACTATCGGCCAGGCCTTCGAGCTGCAATTCAAGCAGTATTTGCACAGCCCTCCGAAGGCCATTCCTGCCTTGGACAGGTGGGGGCACCCTATTCAGCACCCACGGCAGCTGCTGTCTGTGTGCAGTTTTGGTAAATGCATGTGTGACCTCCACGTGCATACAATGCAGTAACCTTACATACATTCAGTACAAATAAAACAGACACGCATGATTTATTGTGACACTCCTGGCATTAGTCAAATACCATAGCTCCTTAAACTAATGGTCTCACCTGTCACATGGTTAGCACAGCTTTAATATGAGGTTTTATTCTCTATAAAAGCTATTTGCCCATCATCCATCCAACCATCCATCCATCTTCCATAATCACACATCCAGTTGATCAGTGTTTCCCAACACGGTCCTTAGGGACCCCAAGACAGTCCACGTTTTTGCTCCCTCCAAGCTGCCTACCTGGGAGCAGAAACGTGGGTCATCTGGCAGGGAGCTGGGAGGGAGCAAAAACATGGACTGTCTGCAGGTCTCCAAGGACCAGATTGAGAAACACTGCGGTAGATGGCCTCATCCATAGACTGTCTTTGTTGTCTGTGGGGCTTAGGAATATTAGGACTGGTGAATCGGCATGGGGCGATGACGAAGACGCCTCGGAGCACGATTACTACAACAGCATCCCGGGGAAAGAGCCCCCTGTTGGGGGCCTGGTGGACTCCAGGCAGAGGCCCACTGGGGCTTTGCTGGGCCACGTTCACTCTCAGCAGACCAGCAAGACGGCACAGGTGTGTCGCTGGCACTCGCTGATCACCAAACATAAGGCTGTATTTGCACAGACATTTTGTACTTTTTCCTAAATAAGCTTGGGCCAATTCAAAGTGTCATGATACCTTTATCGGATGCATGATTAAGTTGCAATAGATGGCAGCCACCAGTGCTATGAGCTTTAAATATGAGCTGACTCATTAACGTTTGCAAACAGCAGATTAGCCAGCAGTGACTTAGTAATTTAACGTTTGTGGGACATCTGCTTTGTTAGTCAGGGTCTTCCTCAAGAAGGGACACGGCACACCCACCTGGGCAGTTGTGTTATGAGGTCCACTGGGACACGGAGATTAATAGTGGCTCAGGTGAGACTCCTTGTGGTGCATGTTGGTACTGCAATGCATTTTTTTCCGGCCAAATGGTCAATAACATACCAGTTTTTTTCATTTACTCTCATGTACTTTAGTGTGGTGTCCTTTTGAGTGTGTCAGTAGCACAAATGGAGAGATTTTCCATCCTTGGTGATTCTACTGAATATATGAATGAGTTTTATTAATGGACAATTTGTCTTCATCAAAATAACACTAGTGTGTGACCTGCTGTTTGCCACATGCTGCCACAGGCCTGGCCTCGGACGGGTACCTGCGTGCGGACACCCGCGCTTCTGGTAGCCATGACTACGAGGAGCACTTGTACGTTAACACTCAGAGCTTGGAGGGCCTGGAGGCGATGGCAGAAAGAGGCAGGGCCGCCTGCCGTCCCGAAAGCCCCAAGAAGGACATATTCGACATGAGTGAGTGTCGCCATCGCCGCTCAGGGGCCAGCGCTACCCCTTTCAGGCTGGGGGTCTTGTACATGATATAGCACAATGAGATTATAAGTGCCAACTTTCTGAACTTCAGAGGTGAGACACTGATATAGCTCTAGAAAAAATTCATTTTCAATTTCACTGTCAACTTTTGGGAATGTGCCTGTGTAATATATACATTTTTTACAAACTGCATCCTGGCTCTTCTCTGCTTCTCCTTGATGAAGGGCTTCTTCCTTGCTTTATGGGTCTTCAGTCCTGCTTCTAGGAGCATGATATGAGCTGTCCTATAAGTGCACTTCACACTTAATGTTTCCCATTCCCTTTAAAGGTAACTTGAGGTCACCCTCTAATTCATGAGGCACTGTCAGATACTTTGATGGTCATCTCTGGCTTTAGGAAGTTGCCTCTGCCCTCTACCTGGCTGGTTTCTGGTCATTCCCAGTGTCTCCTACTTCAGCAGGAGAAGCAGCCTGCTGCACAGAACCAGGATTAAACCAGGATTCAAAAATGCAGATATAAAAAAAAATATAGTGTGGTCTAAAATTTTTCCAGGGCTGTATATATCGAGTCCCCCCCCTCAAAAATTGGGTCTACTACTGGTGCTTGGCTGCCTCCCCACATCAAGTTCATGGAGACAATTTGATGTTAGGGGGTACCTTATTCATCTACATGTAAAGTGGTATGAAGTCCGATTAAATCCAGGCCATCCTGATTCTCATGCCCCTGACCGTGACCCCTGCTCCCCAGGACCCTTCGAGGATGCCCTGAAGCTGCACGAGGCCAGTGGCGTGTCCGTGCCGGAGGACCAGTGGCCCAGCCCTCCCCGCCGGCGTGCCCCCGTCGCCCCTACCGAGGAGCAGCTGCGGCGCGAGTCCTGGTACCACGGCCGCATGAGCCGCAGGGACGCAGAGAAGCTGCTGGTGCGCGACGGCGACTTCCTGGTGCGCGACAGCGCCACCAACCCGGGCCAGTATGTCCTGACGGGCATGCACTGCGGCCTCCCCAAACACCTGCTGCTGGTGGACCCCGAGGGCGTGGTGAGCGAGGCCGTGGGGACCTGCAGACACTTACTATGCTATAGAATGCTTACCGGCATCGACCCGTAGTCCAGCTGTGTATCCTGGGCAGGGTCACGGGGGTGCAGGAGATTTTAATTAACTGATTGGCCTTTGATTAGACATACAGTACCAGTTAAGTCTGGACACGCCTACTGAAAATCTGCTATTGTTCAACAAGGTACCGAACCTAAGCGACCTGGAGGTTCTGTAAGTACTGTATTATGGAAAGTGTCATGAAGAATCATGAAGTGTGATGTAAAGGATGACCTGGCTCCCATAATCCCCCGACCTAAACCCTATATAGCTGGTTTGGGGTGAGTTAGATCAAACAGTACTGGCAAGGTAGCCAACTTGTGCCTAGAACTTGTGGAAACTCCTTCAGGACTACTGGAGAAGCATTCCAGGTGGTAACATCTGGAAGCTAACTGAAAGAATACCAGCAGTCTGCAATGCTGTCATCGAACAAAAGGGGGGCATTTTGAAGAGTATAAAATTTGAGAACATTGCAACATTTGATATGTATTACTTCATTGCCTCAAGGCCTTTTACTATAAGGTAAATATCAGCTAAAATAGAGACAAATGCATTAAAAACAGGTTTGTCCAGACTTTTGACTGGTACTGAATTCTGAGACCCCCATAGGCAGAGCTGGGTAGGGACTCATGATCAGCCTTGGACTTTGGGGTCCCTCGTGATAAATTTTGCCAGCCGAAATGTTACTGCTCTGCACATTTGAGTGCACGTCTTTAGAAAGAAGGGCACCCCCTACTGTGCAGTTGGGATCACACTAATTTCAGTCTTTTCTGCATGAGAAAAGTCAAACTGCACCCCCCCCTTAGGCAGCGGATGGGGGGGGGGAGCTTTGATTTGTCACAGCTGCATTTCGGCTGTATGCTGATTCACATTTTTAACACATTGGCCTTGACAGGTCCGGACAAAGGACATGCTGTTTGAAAGCATCAACCATCTCATAAACTACCACCTGAAAAACGAGCTGCCCATTGTAGCTGCGGAGAATGAGCTGCACCTCCAGCAGGTGGTCTGCAGGAAACAGTGACACCCCGCCCCTGCCCCTCCTCTATAACATTTGTGGTGGTAAGTGCACAGACCAGAAGGGCGGCGATCTTGGGGCGGACAGATCGTTCAGATTTATGCCCTGCACCCCGATCTTCAGTGTCTCCCGGCTCTGTTTTGAGCCTCTCATCCAATTCTCTGCTGCACTTCTTCCACGTCTTGCTGGCAGTTCTACAAAACTTAAAAAAAAACTAGCTGAACGAGAGCTTTTCTCACCCTGTTGCAGGATGTGAAGGATCTCTGAAGGATCCCGAGGAGCATATCTATGCACACCTTTGGCTGGCCCCCATCACTAATGTGGAGCTTCATCTGAGAATGTACTCCATGGCACGCAGGCTCCCCCAGGGGGCGCCACTTCCAGCAGGGCACACAGAACCTCTCTTTGTGACCACGCCAGTGGCAGCGGATGTTGGGAATGCAGCTGATGTGGAGCGATGCAAGCCTAAAGTGCTGCTGGGGAACAGGTGAAAACAGAGCTATGGCAGCTTTGTATTGCTTTTCTTTGCCCAAAGGGATTTGTTTTTGAGGTCCGTTTTGCCCAGGAATCCGGACATGGTGGATGACTCAGAGCGAGAGAATGTCAGTGTCCCTGTGCCGTGACTACATCAGCTTGGCTGTAAAGCTCCCCTGAGTCTGAATGACCGGGTTCCTCTCCCCGGTCCTAGAGCTCACTCGGAGGCTCACTTTATCTACAGCTTATGCTACTGTACCTCTGGAGAGAAACACGACCCCTGTTTCGTGGGCAGCCTTATACAACCAGCTAGGATGTTTTACCATTAGTAACTTAAAGCTTTCCCTATCCGTTGAATTTCATCTGAGAGTTAATGTTGAAAGCCATGCCATGGTTGTCCGTTGTTTATTTTAAGGCAGTATTATTTTACGCTTTACCTCAGGACCACGGCTTCCCAAGCGATCTTCCTTATTTACTGACTCTCTTCCCGATTATAAAAAACAGTGACCATTAATACTGACCAGTATTGCACAATAACTTTGCCAATATCCGGATTCTGTGAAGCTGGACCTGTCATTAATCTGCGAGCCCCCCCCCCCCGGCATAGAGGAGGGCCAGGCACTGCATTCGCGCTCCCCCAGGTGTGTCTGTGAAGATGGCACAAGGGGAGTGAGGCTGGACACTCAAGTTATGAAGAGCAACTCTGCAGGACCATCGTCCGTAACTTCAGCATGGCTGTAGTGTGTTTCCGTTATACGGTTACATTCAGCTCATTCTTGTCTAATTTTCCAGAACAAATAGATCCGGGGTGCTGAGAGGAATCGGCTTCTACTCTGTGCCCTTTTAAGCGTAAATGTTCCATTTTGCCTGTCCTATGACTGGGTCTCTCCCAGACCCTCGCAGACTGCGAGCTTCGAAACCTTGTGGCTAAGCTTACCTCTGTGTGCCGTCAAGGAATCGGAAAACGGATCAAATCGAGTCAGCGTATATATCAATGCCGAATATGCACCCTGGTAACCATACCCCCGAGAAACAGAACAGTGCCTTATTGGTCTCCCATGTGTCCGCCATGCTTTACACTGACCAAAGTAAAATTCCTCACGTCTCTATATATATGCATTTTATGTTTGGCGTAGGCAGTGGTGATGGGAGAGGTGAGGGTGGCCCAAGATTCCTAACGATTGGATTTATTTTGATTAAAGGTAAATGTGTCATTCACTTTGAAAGTCCTGTACAATTGATTCGTTTATCGCACCTATTCAGAAAAAAAGCCGGCTTTCCCATGCTGTGTGTGTCCAGGCTGCTGGTCACCCAGCAGGCTTGTGCTGGTGATGAACAAAATGAAGCATCATGAACCATTTGATGTAGTTTTTTGACATCACTAGCTCTCTGTTCATAAAAGGACACAAAGCGCGCTCCAAAGGAAACCAAGAGCCCCATTGAATGGGGTCAAAACATACCGTAAAAGTCTCATGAAGCTTTATTTTGTACATCACTAGCACCTACCTACTGCTACTACCCCCCGAGCGAAGGAGCTGCTGTTTGTTAGGTGCTGCTGACCCGAAGCTCGCTCGGCACCCGGCCCGGGAAGGAGGAGCCCCGTGTGATGTGCTGAACGCAGATTTCCACCTGCCTGCCGTCTTCGGATGCTCTCACATGGGCTCCTCTTTGAACAAACTGCTATTTTCAATAAAAATCTTCCAAAGAAGGGAAACTACTGTCTTCTACAGTGTGCGTCTAAAACTGCTAGGTACGCGCATAGACGTAAATTATGGGGGCAATGAGGGGGTTTAACCCCCAAATATTCAAAACCAACTAATGTAACACCCAGGACCTCAACCCCCTCCCAATGCTCAGCCCAAAGTTATGCCCTTAGGTACACATTCTGCTTTTGTCTCAGTAATTTTCATGTGACAGCCACCAGGGGGTCGGGGGACAGCCGTCTTTTAGTGAACGTCAGTACCCCGCTCCACATATATAAACGAACTGTGTCATGATTGTTTATGGCACAAGCGACTTATGGAAAATGATGTCCTTTCGCTTGTTATCCAGCAAACCTTACAGCAGGCATCCCCTTTTACTGCGTGATGGGGAAGGTCTGTATTGAAGTTCCAGTTGATTCGCGGTAAATGTGTACGAGAGCATTTTCTCAGGACAGAATGAAAGTGGGTCACCTTTCATGTCGGTCGCCATTTGAGCCCTGTACCTTCTGCACTTTACAGGGGGCTGATGCTTTGGGCCTGGTGGGGGCCGTGGGTGGAAAGGGGTGTAGGGCTAACCTGGACTGAAAGCCCACATCCTCTTCACCCAAATCACCTCACATAACTACCTTACAAGTGCTCAGAATAATTCTAATAATAATCTCAGGAGGAAAAGCAACGAGACGAGAGAAACACACACGTCACTCCATGTTCCCGGTGGGATGAAGGTTCTCCAAATAGCAATGTTTTTTTGGTGGAGAGGTTTACAGCTGTCACTGAGAATTATTGCAGCCGACTCGTATTTTCTTGGAAACTGTTGAAACGGGAGAAATCCAGAGAGAGTGCCGTCTATGGTCAATGGTAAGATACTGGAACTTGAAGCTGAGCACATCAGTTGGTAGGAGACTTGCAAAAATTACATGTAGCGAGTGGTGGTCTATGAGCAGAAAAATCTGTAAAAAGCTTTAAAATGTACGCTGTAGACTTACAAGGCAGCGTGGATCAGAAATTTTCTCGCGACGATGTATTTTAGGACATGAATACGGCTTCTCTGTTCAGACTCTGTGAGCTCTTTAGGGTGATGCACAAAACCATCACCAATCCGTTTCAAACGGAAGCTCTTCTGAAAACGAAGGGGCTTTATATATCACGGCTTGTTTAGTGTTACGCTTATATGCGTTTGTCCCAAAGCGTCTCACTTTACCTTCAGACAAGTAAATAAAACTGCAGGTCATCATCTCAGTTTATTGTAGGGCTGTAATATAAAGGAGGTCAGGCAGAAGGTCAGATCGATGAATGTGGACAATCTTCTCAGGTCTGACGACTAACCTATTCCATCTAACGGTTTAACAGCATAGTCAACTAGTCTGCTGCGGCGAAAGGTTGGTCTTCAGTCGGAAGAGGTTGTGGCGTCTGTTTGGGGGGTTGGGGGAGGGGGCGTTTCAGCCTTGCTCTTTCTGTGACATCTTGAGGATCTCCAGTAACAAGGCCTGCACCTCCTCATCCATTTCACCCTGAAGAACACACGCCAGGTCAGACATACAGGGACGTTCATCATGCTATGCTGCTAAATGGCCATGTGCCAGACACTAGAAGCAGCTCTCCTCAAACACAGGCCGAACGAGTCCAGACCCGACCCGCTACGGCATCAGACTCTGAAGATCTGAGCCATTTTGTATGTAGGCAAGTTGAAGAATCAAGTCTGTCCATCCACCCATATTCTGAACTCTATTCCAGCACAGGGTCATGGGATTAACCTAACCCTAACCTAACCCTAAGCCTAAGCTCCCCATCTAAGTATTCCTCCCAGTTTATCTCCCGTTGATTCATGCCTGCCAGCCGCGTGTGCTGCTGACTGACCTGCACGGCTGACAGCAGGTGAGCCCGGTACACGGACACCACTGTCCGGTGCTTCTGCTCCCACTCCTGCAAAGGGAGGAGTCAGGGCTCACACAGGAAGCACTACTCACCATCGGAAACACTTACTAAGAACCCCATTTAGTACTGAAACAAATCACACAAATCACAAGCAAACAGTCACTTTGCCGTAAAAGATGTCACGATTCATTAATGATGAACAAACATGATAGTATTTTGCTCGTGTTATTCATTACTTGTCCCTGAGTAGTTCCTTAATAATTCACAAAGGCTTGCAGAATTAACAGATATAGTAACAAAAAACATGTATCACAATTCATTA
The DNA here is from genome assembly GCA_026780845.1 of Petrocephalus sullivani. NCBI lineage: Eukaryota > Metazoa > Chordata > Actinopteri > Osteoglossiformes > Mormyridae > Petrocephalus > Petrocephalus sullivani. The sequence continues at coordinate 4,975,216 of JAODKM010000032.1, read as the reverse complement.
ATGATGAATTAAAATGAGATCAGTATGTAACTAAGACTGAGTTTGTGATATATATATATATATATACATATAAGTATTGGCGTAATATAACATTATTTGTGCCCCTTCAAGTAAAGTCAGCTAAATGCCGTAAATGTAAGTAAAGTGTTACCACTTTTTCTACAGCACCTTTAAATATACAAAAATGCTGATGACATTTGGTGTCTGATTTCCAAGCTAAAAGAAGATGCAAGGTATTCCTCCCCCACCGAGCCGAAACCAGCGCTCTGTCGCTCATGCCTGTCAACCGCGTGGGCGGAGACCGCCTCCATACGGCGGCGGTCGAAAACCGTCCTCTGCTGCCCTCACCTGGAGCTGCTGCATAAGTGCGGCCACACGGTTCTGCAGTGCCACCTGCTGGCTGGAGGAGCCTGAGGCAGACAGGCCCAGAGGGGGGGAGAGCGCTCCCAGGGCCTCTTTGAGGCGGAATATTTCCTTGGACAGTTCTGTGATCTAGGAGAGAGGAGGGAGATGGGCGGGTCAGTGATGCAGGGTGCCTGGCGAGCCCCAGCCTCTCCCCGCTCCACGGCCTCACCTTGCGGTCCTTCTCCTTGATCAGGCCCTGCGAGTCCTGGATACCCTTGTGCAGCTCCTGCACTTGGCTGGACTGGGCCTGGAGGTCAGCCAGCTGCTTCTGGGCGGCCACCAGCTGGGCCTCCGCTGCCTGCCGCTCGCTCTTGTTGAACAAGGCCTCCCTCTGCACCTGGAACACCTGCGGGGCAGGGTAAGGAAGTAGGACGAGGGTAACATGAGGAGGCTCCCGGTGGGAGGCCAGAAGAGGCTTCCACGCCGCTCACCACAGACCTCTGTGCAGGTCTTCTCATGCTTGCGAGCGAGCTCTGCCATCTGGGTGCTCAGGGCGTTGATCTCGGCCTGCAGGGAGAGCCGCTGGGCCTCGTGATCCTCCTTGGACACCAGGCCCTGCTCAGCGGCCCTCTGAGACTTCAGCTCCCTCAGCTCGGCCTCCCTCTCGCTCAGCGCGTCCCGGGCTGCCAGTGCACTGCTCTCGCTGTCCTGCAGGGAACGCTGCAGGCCTCCCTGGCAGACGGGTTTCGGGAAGGAGAGGAGATGATATATGAGGACGTCCATGAAGTGCCATTCGCATCCTTTATCATTCTTTCCGTTTTGTATGTTATTTTAGATGTTTTTAACATGTACTCTGGGAGCTGGGAGGTCTCTGGGTCCCCGAGGACCGGATTGGCCAACGCCGGTCTATCTAGTCCTCGAGTGAGGAACCCTCAGTTTCCAGCAGAATGCTCATCAGACCACAGCAGGAAGCCGGATCTGATGATGGCATGAAGGCCTCACCACAGGCGTCACACCGAAAACCTCGGCTCTGTGCCAACGTGCCGCCCGACAGAAGCTCACAACCTCCTGGCCTCTTACTCTCTATAGTACCAGTCAAAGGTCTGGACCCACCTACTGAAAATCAACTACAAGTTTCTGACCCTAAGCACAGCTCGAGGTTCTGTGAGTCCTGTATTATCTTGTGAATAAGCAGAGATGGCCTGCCCCCCCCCCGCCCAATCCCACGACCTAAAGCCTCGAAGGGTAAGAGCAAGGTAGCCAACTTGTGCCCAGAACTTGTGGAAACTCCTTCAGGACTACTGGAGAAGCATTCCAGGGGGCAACATCTGGAAGCTGGCTGAAAGAATACCAGCAGTCTGCAACGCTGTCATCGAACAAAAGGGGGGCATTTTGACAGATCTAATTTGGGAACATTTTGAGATGTTGAACACTTCTTTTGGTCAGTGCAGTAGTTGGTATGTATTATTTCATTGCCTTGAGGCCTTTTGCAATAAGGTGGATAAAAGCTGAAATAGAGACGAGTGCATTAAATGCAGGTGTGTCCAGACTGTTGACTGGTATATACCTTGATTTTTTCATGATCCTCTTTGGATATAAAGTCCCGTTTCATGGTCTGCACTTCCGCCTCCAGCCTGGACACTTCCTGCCGAGTGTGTCCATGCAGGTCTCTCTCTGTCTGGAGCTCCTGAGCAACTTCCTCCAGCTGACTGGTGAGTGTGGACAGCGCCTCCTGGTGCTGGGACAATGGTACTGCATCCTTCATTTGCAGGGCGTCCTGTGCCCGTCCCTCCCGCTCTGCGCACAGGCAGTCAAGGGCCTGAGCTGCCTCCTGTCGCGCTACCTCCAGCTCCTCTCTCACCGCGGCCAGAGTGCTACTGGCTGACATAGGCACGGAGCGATCTGATTGGATAGAAGGCATTTCATCTCTTCTGACTTGAGAGCTCGCCATTGGCTGTCACAGAGGCACGCATAGAGACACATAGAGGGACTTACCGGATGTGATGGAGGGATCTGACCCCTCAGAGCGCTCCTCCTCATCCTCATCTTCCTCCCTGTCGCCCTGCGGTGGGGGCCGCAGCCTCTCCAATTCCAGCAGCGCGTTGTTTAGCCGCAGTGAGGCCTCCGCACGCTCCCTGGCCAGCTGCTCCAGTTGCAGCCCCATGGTCAGCTGCATCTCCTCCAGCTCAGCCCGGGGCACGCACTCCTGGAGCTCAGCCTGCAGCTCCTTCACCTTTCCCTGCAGCCTGCGCGCCACCTCTCCTTCCTGCTGTCTGTCACCTCCTCCCTCGCTCTCCCCTGGCGCCTCCCTCTGCTCCAGGGTGGACTCCACCACTGCCACTTCCTCCTTCTGCTTCTCCGCCAGGGCTGCCTCCAGCTCTCTCACCCGATCCATCAGCTGCTGCGTGTCGGGCTTCTGGCCCTCGGCGAGCTCCACGGAGAAGACGCCCACCTGGACCTGCTCCTTCAGCTCCTCCAGCTCTGCCAGGGTGTCGGCCAGCTGCTGCTCCATCTCCTTCAGCTTCTCCTTCAGCTGCCCCGCGCCCCCCTCGCCATTCTCCTCCTCGTCTCCCTGCTCCTCTTCCATCTTCTGAGTGCATCTGAACAGAGACAGGAAGCTCTCCTCAGTATGCTGCAGAGGTGTCAATTTCAGGTCCAGAAAGTAAAAATCCAGGCCAGGATTTTGTTTAAACCAATCAGTTGAGCATAAAGAGTCACAGTCACAGAGTGCTCAACTAGTTGGTTGAAACAA
>JAODKM010000032.1:4953873-4965098 GCA_026780845.1 Petrocephalus sullivani | reverse complement strand
CAGGTCAGTGTGTTCCGTACAGCACTTGGCACAGGTCAGTGTGTTCCGTACTGCATTTGGCACAGGTCAGTGTGTTCCGTACTGCACTTGGCTCAGGTCAGTGTGCTCCGTACTGCACTTGGCTCAGGTCAGGGTGTTCCGTACTGCACTTGGCTCAGGTCAGGGTGTTCCGTACTACATTTGGCACAGGTCAGTGTGCTCCGTACTGCACTTGGCTCAGGTCAGGGTGTTCCATACTACATTTGGCTCAGATCAGTATGTTCTGTACCGGTTTGTAATTATATAAATTTGGTCTCACCCGCATGATGTAGGGCTGTCCGGCTGAAACTGTCTGTGGAGTCCACAGGCACCCTTTCCTTTTAAAGCAGCAGGATGAGGGAGATGAAAGAGTTTAATGGACATTTGTACCCGTCGATACATAGAAACCAGCGTTGCCTTTGCTGGATGGAGACTTCTGCTAGATGTTTGAAGCAGCAGTGATAGCGGTTTGGACGCATTCCCCTCAGGCTATCCCGCAAATACATATGCGGCTGTCTGCCCCCGGCTCTGGCTCTCTTATGAGGTCACGGTAGGAGTAGCTGAGGTGCTCACTCACCTGCAGCAGCCTCCTCACGCACTCAGGGTGGCCGTTCTTAGCTGCCAGGTGAAGGCCATTGAAACCTTTTCCATGAGAGAAAAAAGAGATGAAAGCAATATCTCCTGCTGTCTCGCGGTAAGTGCTAGTTCCGATTGGCTGGACAGACTGTGGGAGGGACATTCTAAACTCTACACTGCTGTGATTGGTTGCTTCTCCTGGGAGTCAGGAGCGATGCACCCCTGTCTGTATGGATTAGGATCTGTTCCTCTGAGCTCTCTGAGAAAGTGGAACGGGAGATATGTAAGATGGCCCTCAAGACCGGCGGCCGGAATATGAGCACAGCTGGGTGACGTGACATACCAGCACTGTCTGTGGCTGTGACATCCACATTATGAGAGAGGATGATCTCTATGCAATCCAGGCGGCCCTGGGCCGCACACACGTGGAACCTGACAAGAACACAGAGCCATACACTGCAGCGCCTGGAGAACATCAGCTCACCTTCTCAGTGTTACTGGCTAACGGGTTCCAGAGTTGGAAATTTCAGGTCCAGAAAGTATAAGTGTTGCAACCAGTCAGTCACAGAGTACAGTCAGTCTCGCTGGTTGAAACAAAATCTTGGCCTGGATTTGTACTTTCTGGATCCAAACTTTCCACCTCAATCTACACTGCACAGAGTCAGCATCTAAATGAATTAGGATGCATCTACTCACGCCGACTTCCCCTCTCCATCTAGCTTGGAAGCGCAGAGTCCTTTTTTCACCAGCAGGGCGGCGACTTTTTCCGGGTCATTCTGCTCCACTGCCTGCAACAGCCTCTCGTCGCTTTTACTCCAGTCCTGGCTCTGAGACAGCACGAGCGCAGCATTCAGAACCAGGTCAGAACTTCACGCGCAACTAGGCTGACTCCACGTCGGCCCACCAGCCAGCACCACAGCACACAAACAGCTGGAGGCGTGAATTAATCTGGAGCTCCACGTTTCCTGCCATGACCCAACAGGTCGAACCCGCCAGCCGTCCCTTGGCTGTCAGTCATTCTGTCCGCAAGGTTGAATAAGTCTAACGAAGCTCGACTCACAAGCGCAATGTTCTGGAAATTTTGTTCCTGGCTTAAGTTCTAAGGTTAGGAGGAAAACAGCAGGAGGCAGACCCTGGCCGGCACCAGGCTCGCCCCCCCCCCCCACTGAGATCCCGGGCCGTAGAGGGAGGTACGTACCGCAAGTCCGCAGAGACACGGGCAGAATCGCTTCATGAGACACAGCCAGGACCGGAGATCCATAGAGGGGGCGCGCGGGACACGGAGCGGCAGGTCCAGCGCTCACGGGAGCGCACGCATCGTGGCACGCCGACTAGGACGGGCGCGCTGGCACGCGGTCGGAGCCCCGCTTTGCGGACCGCTGCAAAGACTCTCTGCCCTTCACACGCATCATAACCCCAGAGACGGCCCTCCTGCACCCACAGCGAAATTCACACAGACCGAAATAACTCTCAGGCAGCAATTTAAAGTGCGCTGCCCCCCCCCCGCAGGCTCCCAGGAGGAGTCACTGGTCTGAGAGAGACTCAGACATGCCGAGACATGGAAGGCCCATGGATACACCCGGGTCCTGTGGCCTGGATGCTATGCATTCTGAAAGATGCGTCGACAGCCTCCCCAGAATGGCGCAGACACACACAGACGCATGCAGACACACACAAACGCATGCAGACACACGCAGACGCATGCAGACGCACTGGCTCCCCTCAGCTCGGCTCTCACATCTCAGCTATCCTGCTCAGGGCTAAGCACGCATACTGCAATCAGCACATTCACACACACACACACACACACTCCCTCCTTCTGCATCCTTCTTTTTCACATCATAACCTAATACTGTCTCCTCACCCCCCCCCCCCTCTGTCCCGGCCCTCAAATTTGTTTCTGTCTGTTTTCTCCCCCCTCTCAGAGCTCTATCTGGGCTAAATGCACCCTGAGCCTGTTACTATCCTGACCTGAAAGCTCAGTAAAACAAAGAACCAAAATACGGCTGGTGAAATCAGGGTTAGAAGAGGAAAGGTTAGCATGGTGGCATGAGCACCTGCTCTTACCTCTGGAAGCCGATTGGTCCGCATCGATGCTAGTGCGGCACATTTGAGCGGCATAGGTCTTATGCATTATAATGGTAGTGTTTACTAGCCAGTATAAAAGCCAGCACATATGTAAACTAAGAACAGAGCGTCCATAAGATGCATTGAGAATTGGGCTTTGCTTTTAGCATGGTCTGGGCTGATTCTGCACTGGTGACAATGTATTTCAAAACTATTAGGCTAAATAAATTGAATTCGGTAGAAGGCTACCGCACTCACTAAGGCTACATTTCAGTGCAAGAATAAAGGTGACACGCAACACGAAGCACACTGCAGAGGAGTCCGTATAATGCCATTAATAAGGAAGATGGCCCGTCCAGGACTGAGCTTGAGCCAAGCACCATCGCACCTGCAGGGGGAAGGCACCATTTGCCATCCTCTTCATACAAATGCCAGATTTCCTGTCAGAAAGTGATTAATTACAAGCCCTGCACAGGCCTATGAAGACAGAGGCGCACCGGGGTGATCTACATAAGCAGGCCAGGCCCCATGGGCTTTAAAAGCCTATCCCACACAAAATAAATAAGTACGGGCGATACTCTACACAGGTAAAGGAAACCAAGTGTAACCTGAGAAGTAAATGAGGCTATAGTTATAACCACCATTCAGCCCTTATAGTGAAAGGGGCAACTGATCATGTAAAAAATAAGTACCTTAGATATTAATAAAAGATTTACGCCACATTAGAACACTTTCTTGACTTATGACTAAAAATATTTTTTAAAAGATAATGATGTTAAGTCACATGTTATTTCAGCAACAGAAAAATCATAAATTTTCATTTTTGATTAGATGCTCATTTAAACTTTTACTTTTGAGCTCATGAGGCTCACAAACGTGTCATTAATGCCTTAAGTTGAAAAAAAAACTGAGGTGTATAGTTTAGAGCTGACTTCTCTAAACTGCATCTATATATCTAACAGTTAGATTTGTCTGAGCCAAGAAGTGAGGGGATTATGGGTCTTGCGCAAGGCCTCGCTGGTGACATCACTCCGCCAGCCTTCCACAGTCAACCTTCTGATCCTAACCTGCTGAACTACACACTGCTCCACCATGAAAATGTTTTATTTATAAACTATGAATATGTTTTTATTATAGTGGGTAATACTGTTATTGTGATGGCTAATGGTTTTGTATCGATAGTAGGTACCATCCCCACAGTAGGTTTGAGCCCTGTTTGCGATTTATTGATTAATGTTGATTAGTGCTATTACTTGTTCAGTAGTGGTAGTAGCAGAACAATGTAATCAGCCAATATTATGCCCGACCCTAGCCCCCCTATGGGAGTTCCCGGCTTGCCACCCATATTGTGAATAATTCAGGCCTGGCAGAAGTTTCTGGTTACCACCTCGGTCTGTAGGCCTACCTAGAGCGGCTCACAGCTGCTCAGCGTTACAGACACCCGGTTCACAGCCCCCCGACACGAGACATGACACGGGAGCGTACCGGGTGCTACCTTACAACGACTGAAAAGTGGCAGCTACAGAAGGACTTTGCAGATACATTCAGGAAAAGAATAGCTGAAATGTACACATGCAATATTTTTGTTTTGTCATTTTTTTCATTGAAATCCCCTAGATCACTATGGAATGTAACAGTGCCTGTAAAAATATGCAAGTGTGAAATTCTTCATTTCTTACTTCTGTCTTTTTAAACTTGGCCTTCAGGCTTTTCATGGTCTCCCCAAGCAGTAGGTTTTCACACTCTGAAAACAGAAACAAAACTCTATTACCGTGTGTTATATTTGCTACTTAACGTGACAATTACTGATATTTTCTCTTTCGCATATTTTGCATTTAAAAATCATTTAAAAAATGTTGTATTACCTTCAGTTGATGCATTAGTAGTACTAATATACTAATATATAGTACTATGTTCACAGCACGCAAGAAATGTTTGGCTGGTGTTTCTTTACCGTTTCGCAGAGTTGGTGAATGTCGCAGAGTCCCAAGTGCCTTAGCCTGTGTCAGAAATCGAGCCTGTTAGATTTATCCGGCCCTGGCTCCAAGTTCCACCAATCATCTAGGAGAAAGGGGCCGGCCCGTAAACTGAGTGGCAGGTAAAGCTACGTCATGTATTTCGCATAACAGTGGTTAATTAACATGATAGCATGATTCTATTTAAAAAACGTGATTCTATTAAACAGCAAAGGTACTACGTCTATGTAAAATTTCTGCACACTCTGCAACTGAAATCAGTATAATTTAGGATTAATACAATTATTTAATAGTTTAAACATTATTTATTTCATTATTATTAAAAGTATATGTTATGTTTTGGAAGCAACCGAATACATAAAAATAAGGCAAATGTTATTGAAAAGCGTGTAATGTAAAGTGGAACGTGACACCAACCGTGAGCCAATCAAATGAATGATACGATCGACTGGGGCGGGGTTTCTTAACCGGATGTTGACGCAAGTGTTCCCGGAAGTGTGCTCTGGCACATTTGTGCTGCTGTTAGAATAAATACATTCTATATTTTCCTACGTTGTCAGCTTTGTCGAAGTCATGTCTGAACGAAAGGTTTTAAATGTAAGTTCTTTAAAGTTTGTTGCTACAATTATTAGCTTAATCTGATTTAAGTGACTGGCAAGACTCGTGTTAGCTTTTTAGCTAACTAGCTTCTTGGGACAACTAAACAGCAAAGATTATTCATTAGCGACAAACTTAATACAAAATTATTTCGAAAGAATTTAATTTTCTTTCCGCTCGATCGGAAGGTATTGATTTCGTTAAAATTAAGTGCTCACTACGGCCTTGTACTAGCGGCAAGTTATTGCCGTTGTTAATGTTATTAATGGCAGGTAGCAAATGTAAAACGTAAAGTGTTCTGTGGTGTTTAAGCCATAACTGATGCCGAGCTGGAAATGTCAGGTATTCGCTATGATAAATGCTGTGTGTCGCTAGAATGTCCGTTTCTTGTTGTAGAAATACTATCCACCGGATTTCGACCCCTCAAAAATCCCCAAACTTAAACTTCCAAAAGACCGGCAGTATGTCGTAAGGTTGATGGCACCCTTTAACATGAGGTAAGATAAATTAATTAAATTAAGTAATATTATACAGTCTTTTGTGCAAGTGTCAACCATTTTTTTGTGTCCCACCTGGCTAGAAAACGACAACCCCACTTGTGCGTCTTTTTACAGTGTTTGTCTTGTAAGGACCAAATCAGTATTAATAGGAGGGAGTAGATGGTATTCTTGCTCAACCTTAAGGAACCCACTGATGAAGGAGATGCTGAACTTTAACTGTCTCTCAGGTGTAAGACATGCGGAGAATACATCTACAAGGGGAAGAAGTTCAACGCCCGTAAAGAGACCGTTCAGAATGAGCTCTATCTGGGGCTGCCCATATTCCGCTTTTACATTAAGTGCACACGTTGCTTGGCTGAAATCACCTTCAAGGTAAGAATGCTGCAGCTCTCCAAACTAATGTGTTACTCCAGTGTTTCGCAACCCAGTCCTCAGCCGGTCCACGTTTTTGCTCCTTCCCAGGTCCCTGCCAGACAGTCCATGTTTTTGCTCCCTTCAAGCTCCTTGTAGGAGCAAAAAATGTGGACTGGCTGTGGGTTCCCAAGGACTAGATTGAGAGACACTGTGCTGATCTGCTGTTACGACTTCTCTCTGCCACATAATATACTAAAGTCTAGCATGTGATTCAGCAGTAAAATATCTGCTGTGTTTGGGATGCTCACCAACCTGTCTCATGTTCTGCAGGTGGTCTGTATGCCTTAACAAACAGCTTTATGTGTGTGTGTGTGTGTGTGTGTTTCACTTCAGACTGACCCTGAGAATACAGACTATGCCATGGAGCATGGTGCCACACGCAACTTCCAGGCGGAGAAGCTGATTGAGGAAGAGGAGAAAAAACTGCAGCAGGAAAGAGAGGAAGAGGAGCTTAATAATCCCATGAAGGTATGTTGGCACAGCTTCTAATGGTCACTGAGCTAAGCTTAACAGTGCCGCCACTTTCACCCAGCATCTGAGTATAAAATGTCACCTTTACAGAAGCCGCTCTGCCTTGGGCCCTGTTTTCATCACCAAGTGACTCTAACCGTGGATGTTTACGCTGAATTTACAGAATTGTGGTCACACCATTTTTTTTCCTCTTTTCCTAGGTTCTTGAAAACAGGACTCGTGACTCCAAGATGGAGATGGAGGTTTTGGAGAATCTGCAGGAGCTGAAGGAGCTGAACCAGCGACAGGCGCAGGTGGACTTTGAGGGAATGCTGGGCCGCTACAGGGAGGAGGAGAAGCGGGAGAAGGAGAGGCAGAAGGAGGAGGACGAGAGGGAGACCCGGTGAGTGGGGTGTCCGGCTCCAGCCGGGGGGCTCAGGCAGCAGCTGACATGGCCCCCGGCATGCTGCTGTAATTAGTCGTGAACGCGTACGATAACTTTCTGCAAATGTCTCCAGGCAGCTTGATTACACCACAGCGTTTGACAGCTTAGGATACCGTACAATTTAAATTTTGCTATAATATTAATACTTAATTAGTTCAGACTAAGTATCTTGCTTAAGAGCATCTTCTGGGACAAACTTTTAGTGCAGTATTTACATTTAGTCTTCAGCCAGCTTTGTCAGTTCCAGCTACTTCAAAAAGCTCTATGTCTTTTACTCTACGTAGTTTTTTTCCCCCCAGATTTATAATACTTAATGCATTTCGGTTTGACATGATTGTTCTGGAGCTACAGGCAGGATCTGAAAGTTTATCATCTGGATAAATTACAAAACCCATCATTTGTGTGCTAATTGTAATATTGTATTTTTATTTTATTGTCAGTCTTTCGTTTATACTTTTCTCTATCTGTTATTTTGCTGCAGTACAGCTGCTTTTTCTCCCAAAGCAATTTAAAAACACGTAGTTGATCATAATGTTGTTCTGTTCTGTCACTCACTCTTATCTGGCGTTTGGTAACGTAGTGCAATGCTCGCCACTCTGGCACCAAAATCCTGCGAAGGGCGGTAAGGGCCTTCTAAGTGAGTCCATGGAAAACTAATTTGGCCTTTACTGGTGATATTCATCAGTCACGCCTGTTATTGGGAAGCTGGCTTGTGTGTCACGTTTGCCTCTGGATTCCCTCATTCGGCTCCGTTCCCCCTTTGGCTCTGCTTACACTCACAGACGTGTCCCGCGAGGTTTCGGGAAGGCTGTTTGCCCTTGGTGCTTTCTGTACAGCCGACCGATGCAGACAATGCACCACCGACCCGAAGCTGCTGGCAGGGCAGCCCGTGTTTCTTGTACGAATCCCGTTTTGTTACCTCGAAACTCAAAATCATCAACCCTATTTAGCAGCTAATCTCTTTAAAAATATTTTTCATGTTTATTTTCTTGGTCAGAGTAAATGTCTTTTACATTACTGACAGTACAGGTGCTTTCACCAGCGCTGAATGTCTGAAAATGTATTTAGCCAAAACCACAACTACATTTAAGTGGCCGTATTGAACATTGTGATTATATGGAAGCCATTGGCATTACAAAGCAAGGTTGACAATGCATGCTGGGCGCGTAACGTGGGCTTGATGAATAAATCTTGTCATATGTAATATGAACATCTGTAGACAATTTGAGGAAGTTAAGGTCCAGACACAGTGTAGAAATTTTATAATAATGGCAAAGCCTTGTGAATTTCTCATCCTCATTTAAAGTGTAGAAATTTGTAAATTAGCCCTTTTCTCTCCGTTTAGCTGAGCTTGTCCAGAGTCTGTGCCTTAATGCGGGACACTCGCTATGCTGAAGTCCCTAGCGACGGTGCTGTGCCTTTCCCTGCGATTTCCCAGAGATATGCTGGACAAGGCCCTGGTCAAGAGGCTGCGGGATTCCGACTCGGACTCCGATCAGGAGCGGGAGCAGGCAAAGAGGAGGGTGCGACAGCCAAGCAGCGACAGGCCTACGGACATCCTGACCGCCGGCGCACAGGGGCAGGCCGAGTCCAAGGTACGGGAAGCAGCAGTTTGTGCCGCGTGTGTGCAGACGGAGGTACCGCCCGTCAGCGTGCGCGGCAGGGCTGAGGGCCAGTGCTTAGCCTGCCTGCTTGTAAATCAAATGGTCGCTTCAGCCCCAGATGGGGCCCTGCTGTTGTGCCCCTAAGTAAATAACTTTAGCTGAATGGCTCCAGTAAATATTTTGTAAGATGCGGTAAGCTGGATAAAAATCCAAGTTGAGAAGCATATTAGGATCATAATGGCATGAGCACGTTTATAGAATGGACTCTGTATCTGGGCATGTGATAAGATTCGGTGGTTGAATTAGCCAGGATATTAAAGCAATATGCTCCACTTCGTTTCCAAATCGGCCCCCGGCGACGGGTGGCGTTCTGTCGCGTCGTGTCCCCCGAGATAGATGGAGCGGCCAGGAGTCGCCTGGAGAAGGAAATTCATTCTCAACGTGGCCGACGGATGAAATACAATTTCGCAGTATGGCCGAACTTTATGAAGCGTAATCCACCTTCAAGCAGTAATAATGTTTTATGAGAGAAAACGTTGTCCGTTTGTAAATGGGATATTGGATTGTTTAGTGATGAACAAAGATGGATTTAAGAGAATTTATTTTAAAAATGAGCAGTACTATGGGGAAGCCCATGAAGATCAGATGGAAGAGACATGAAATGTACTGTTCCACCCAGATCATCTTCCCGTGTATTTGCAGGCGCTGAATTCTTCTGGGGGAGGGGTGAAACGTTCCCGAGTGGAGACGTGGGAGAGGAGCGTTGGGGGGCTGGGCGGTGGGCCACTGGGGGCGCTGGTGGTGAGGAAAAAGCCAGGACCTTCAGCCCAGAAACCCACCGCTCCAAGTTCACAAACGGCCGATTCCACTCAGCCAGGTTTGGGTGTTTTTTTCCCCCCCCAGCATCCCCCCTGCTTACACACTTTGCAGGAGAAGTATGATCAAAAGTCAGAATAATTCGGCGTTGCTACTTTAGCCATAACGCTGCATGATTCACTTGTGATTCGCCCAAGAGCTGAAATATTTTCACTTACATAATTTCTGACAGTATAATTATAAAATGCTGACGTGAGACATCGTACCGAGGGATGTTTCTCAGCATGGCGGTGATGTCGCTAATGAAAATGGCAAAATAACTGTTACATTCAGTTGCCTGTGGATTTTAATATCTTGATAATGCAATGCAGTTTCTATGTTTTAGATTGTTTCCGTGTTTTAAATGGTTCTTCATATTAAAATTGATATGGCACAATAAAAACTAGACGGCAGCCAGTTTGGGATTCTGTGTCAGGTTCCTGCTAATGTGATGGTTGTTTCTTCTGATTTTCCATAAATGTAATGGAAAACACAATGCATTAAATTAACTTCCACTGGTAAATATGCATTTACATATCTACTGAGACATAGGATTATATGAGACATACTAAGTAAATAGGCTTTTGCACGGATTATAGCATGTGTGTGAGATGCAATAATCCTTTATGGAAAATTAGCTAGCAGAATTTATTACCAAGTCATAGTCGCTTTAAGACAAGTTAAACATCTTAAATTTCACTTCACAATGTTCTTTCTAAAACACTGACTTTTTTTTTTATTTATTAATCCTTTTCATGATTCGTTACTTAGACAAAGCCAATGCAGTACAGCCAGATTACCACCAGGGGGAATATTTACATAACAAACCACAGGCTGCTGTGATTTATAAGTTTCCCTGGATTTACGGCTGCTTTCACTGGGTGATGAATTTGTGTGATTTCCACACTGGGTTAATAAGGCATAGACGGTGCAACAGGAATTTTAATGTGGTTAAAACGGCAGTTAATGTTTTGTCATAAATAAACGCCTTTGCTTATATTGAAAATCTTCCATCAGTTTAATTTTTTCATGCAGTTTTTCATGCAGTCCTCCTCCTCCTCCTTTCAGAACCGAGCCCGAGGAAAGCAGCTCCCCTTTCTGGCTCCGGCCCGCTGGGCTCCGGTGCCGGCAGCTCCTCGCTCAGCTTGCTGGGAGCGTATTCCGACAGCGAGGACAGTGAGTGACTGAGCCGCGCCTCTCGGTGCGAGGCCACATTCGCTTTGTCACAAAGAAATCGGCGTGTGGAGTGGGGGGCCCCCTCTGAGCACACATGCGCTGTGCTGTATCGCAAACCCCTCGGGATGGGAGGGGGGCAGCTCTCTTGTGACTTTTTATTTTGTTTTTGTTCTTGATTAAATGTTCTTAAAGAACTGTTTGCTGAAAGAGTCGTCTTGTCTTTATTTGATTGATGGATTGCTTTAGCGATGCCGCGCCGAGTTTCTGGCTGGACGCTAACCGCTTGTTCACAGCCGCTGCGGTCTCTGGGGCCGTCCGCCTTTTCCCGCGGCTTCCTCGCCGTCACACGCATTTACCGCCAGTGTCTTTAATCACAGCGTCCTCTGATACCGGGGCAGTGATGGGGCTCTCAGAGCCGGGGGGGGGGGGGCCTCGTGACTTCACCCCCCCCCCCCCACCTCCCCCGGGAAAGGGGGAGGGCATGGCTCTGGGGGGGGGGCTTTTATGGCCCCTTGTTTGGCTGGGGCCGCACGGGGGCGGGTTTCGG
>JAODKM010000032.1:4940531-4953773 GCA_026780845.1 Petrocephalus sullivani | reverse complement strand
CCTACCGCCCCCCCCCCTTTGTTCCCCGTGTGGTGCTTTAACCAGCGGGCGCAAGAGGCGGGGGAGGGATGGGGGGCGACAGGGGCGGGGGGGGGGGGGTCCTCGTGACTTCACCCCCCCCCCCCTACATCTCCAGGGAAAGGGTGAGATCATGGCTCTTGTGGGGAGGCTTTTATGGCCCCTTTATTGCCTGAGACGCCACGGTGTGCGTTATCGGGGAGTACTGCGGGGGAAAGGAGGTGGGTAAAGTGCATTTGGCGAGGGGGGGGGGGCGGGGGTTTGGGGCCGTGCGGAGACACTCTCTCCTTTTACTCGTGCAGCATGTCGCATGTGAAATGGGACGGGGTGTGTGCTGTTGGTGTGCCAGGCTGACAGTGTGTGAATGGATGTGCGAGACACACACTACATGTGCCCCCCCCCACCCCCCATTACCCACACTCTCTCACCCTCAAGCCTTTACAAATGACAGACTGGCTAATTAAGCCATGCAAATCAGGGGTGTGTGTGTGTGTGTGTGAGTGACGCTGGGCGGCAACTGCACGCTGAAGCACGTGTAAACATATGGTTTCGTGTTAATGCATGACGCGCTGAAGTGGTTAATCGCATTGTACAGAAATGCATCCAGCCTGAATTGGGCTGGTTCTTCATGCAGACCAGATGGTAACCAGCACACTTTCCTTTTATATTAATATTAACGCTTCTGGATGCTGGTGTTTGGTAAAAACCTTCGTATTACTGCATCCCCTTAAGTATTGTGTGTGTGTGTGTGTGTGTTTTTTTTGTTTTGTTTTTTTATGTGAAACAATGCTTCATTGAGTTTAAAATTTGGCTTGTTGAGGGGAGCAATTGTTTTTCCAGCAATGACTACATACAGAGGGTTTCTCTTTGGTTACTTGTGACAGATAAAATACTTCTTGCTGCGTCTTTAGGGTTCTGTAATGGACCCATCCGGAGGCCTTGGCGATACTGGGACATGCTCCAGATGTATAGCCTTATATTACAGGATTCTTGTGGTAAACTGGCCATATTTGGTTACCAAACACTGTCATTTATATAGAGTATAATATAAACTGTTGCCTTCATGTGCTTGGGTTTTGAGCGTCCTCTGTGATTGTCTCCCACTGCACCGCATCATGTTATTTTTATATATATATATATATATATATATATAATATGACATGATACTTCCGATTGACTGATTACTGATTGATTAGTATATCAGTTTAATCATCGTTAATCTGAATGTCACTATTTGAATCGCTTGCTCTCTGTTCTCACCTGCAGCTGTAAGCCGTAATCACATGGTTATCACATGGTTATCACATAGTTATCATAACCGTCTTTCATGTCCAGTCAAATTTATTATCCCGCTTGGGGAACTGTAGTAGCAGCCCGGTGTTAAAGACAATCAGTCCATCATGAATGCAACATAAACATATACCAGATGGAACACAAGGACAACATTACTGTGTGGGTCTGTATAAGATCACTTCATGTGAAGACAAAATGAGTCAAGTTGCAGAGTGCAGAAACGATTTGGTACCAAAAGTCTGTCTTTGGCGATTATGTGTGTGTAGAGTTTGTAACACTCATGGGAAACCAAGCGTTCTTGCAAATATACGAACAAATCTGGTGTTCATCAGGACAGCGGTGTTTCTAAGAAAGATAGTGTTGCTTATACTGTTAGAACCGGGGAATATTTAAAGCAGTTTTTACTATTTCTGGTTCTGGATGGCCAGAATCCAACAGTTTGCAGACTGCCCTGCTCAGACACATCTTAATCAGCTATTTACCAGAAGCTGTGTTTGAACAGGGAAATCTGCAAACTCTCTAGGACCAGAATTGGGGAACCCTGATTTCAAGGGACATTTAGTATTTAATATTTAAATGAAAAGTAAGCCATGGAATTAAGAAGTGACCAGAATGATTGTGGAGTCACCTTGTGGTAAATCCATCCTTTGTAGCCCTGCAACACAATCACAAGTGCGGTTCCATTTTACACGCTTACTGTTCCAGCACAGATGGTGTGCCAACATGTACTAAATCCTTATTCAATGCTTATTCAGAAATGACGTAGTCAAGTACTGAAGGTGCCCCACTGTGCTGCTGCCTATTGTGGCCCTACTGCCAGGCACCATTTCTTAGAATAGGAATGTCAACATGACGTCCTGCGAGTTCAAAGGAAATTGTATTAAATGCATCCCTGACTCGGAACATTTCCCTCTCACTGGGGAGCAGCGCCGTTCTGCAGGAAAAAAAGAAATCATCTAATTTTCATATTAGTGTCAGCTCTCAGTTGCTGTGTGTAACTTTGGAAAATGGGAGCTGTTTTCTGATTTCGGTTCCGCGGGTCTCTTAGGCTTATGAGTGGATAATGTGCCGTACCTCGTATGACGGATATCAGTGGAACTACAGGCGGTGATTCATGATGGAGGACAGATGACACGGAAATGCGCTGTATTTTCTTAAATGTATTTATTTGATATAGATTCCTACTTTTGGCTAGGACAAGGTATGACACTATTCTCAGATTTCTGTAGAACTGCCCTTTAATTGCAAGAAAAAACCACGCAGGCAGAGACAGTTGCAACAATAAGTACATCTGGAAGTAGATATGGCTGACCTTCAGAATGACTCGCGGCTCATATTGCACCTTGTAACAGATCATTTTGTTTGTTAGTGTTTTGCCTGGCAGCAAAGATCTTCTCCACCACGCCGCTGGAACGCCTTTCAGAGCCCCTCGCTGTCATCGGGACAGATGAATAATCTAGTTCTCTCTGCATGCCGCTATCTATCATATGTGGCTATCTGTGTTTCCCTCAAGAGGGCTTCAGACGGTTAATACTAACGTTCGACTGGTTATTCTCAATTTCCCAGCTATTGTTCTAGCTCTGGCTTACAGTTATATACAATTACTTGTAATTTTCAGTCATTTGTATAGTTTGAAATGTCTTCAGGGATATGATGCCCGTCTCTACATGCCAGTTGAGCTTTCGTGAGTTGGTTCTCCCCTGCCTTTATATGGTCCACTACGTACATGAGTATGTGCATCTAAATTATATAAATGCACCATGCTGCTGTTAATGGAATCGATAAAATTTATCAGGAACATCTTCAGATGACCGTTGCAGATATGGAGGTAGCGAGTGCCAAAAATACTGCCCCTGTAGAGTGTTGACACTAGAGTCATAATGGTCTGTTGAAGAGTATCCATTCAACAGCCTTATTGAACTAGTTCCAGGCGACCGGTTCAGAAAAGCCACAGTAGACATTCTCTGTAGATATCTTCACCTCTGAAGTCTGGCTATACGACTTCCCTACATGTGGTTTAGCAGTTTGGTTATTTTATCTTATTTGTCACAACCCAGTATGTGCTGCTTTTCAGTTTTAATCGCCCCCGATTGTAAACTTGAATGCATTAACTGTTTAAATCATATTATCATACAGACAGGTCAGGAGTGGTCTTTTTTTCTTATTTGCTAGTTGAGCAATACTCTAGGGAGCGGAGCAGTCTGCATAATAAAGCAGTTTCCGCGCAGTCTGTGTGGGAAATCTTACAGAGCTACTTTGTTGATCTAGTCACATAACAATGTGCTCCCCCAGAAGAGTTCAGAGTCTCAGTTCCAAAAAAGGGCACCTGAACGCTGACAGAGGCTGGGGATCCGAGTTCCCAGTCACCCACGCCGCACCCCGGTGTCGAAATGCAAAAGGGAAAAGCCTAATACCAACAGACAAATGTCAAAACAGAAAGCAGTCAAGCAAAGGAAATGCACCCGCAGAGCACCCTAGGGAGGAGCGAGCCTCTCCCTGAGCCTGCAGGGCTAGGGCCAGATGTAAACAGGACATTAATCTTAAATCGCACATTGACCCAGCCCTGCCGCTAGGCTTTGCATCTATCTGGCAGTTACTTATGAAACAGCAATCGATGACACCTGTATCTGCTACACAATACGACGAAACATTTTACATTTGTAAATGTGGAAAAACAAAGATCACCGCATATTTTAATATTTACAAACTATGTTTAAAGTTTTCTCCCAGTCCCCTTCAAAATGTATTGTTTTCGAGTCTCGGAAATTTGCGACATTCCTGCCTTTCAGTTAGTCGACCTCACTACATCGACGGCTCTTCACGGAAAGTGGCCGACCGGCTTGTTCTTCAAAAGCGCTTCCCATTCCATCCCTGGTTCCTTCTGCTCTCCATCCACCTGCCTTCCTTCCCATCTCTCTGCTGTAACCCAAGATCCACTCTCTCCGCCAAAACCGTCCTGCTCAACAGGCCCCATTTTACCATCTCATCCCTTGATCTTCTGCCTACTGACTTCCAAGCCAAGGCACCTTTGGAGTCCTTGGCTCCAAGAAAGTCCGTGTTGACAGAATAGAGTGGAAATAAGCCCTAGACACACAGCCTTTTGGTGGTGCATCAGAACCTCATGTCTTGGGCTCATTCAAATGTCTCCTCTGCTAAGGCAGCTTTCAAAATAATCTCCAGTCTGCTGCCAGTAACTTATATCTCCATTTCTTCCATCCACCTTTAGCCTATAAGTCACCTCTGGCAAAGGATGGATTTTATATTCCTATATATAAAGAAATCGTAAATGCCTTCGGCATCTATATTCCCATTAACGAAGAAATGTTCTCCTATTTATATCTACAACGACAAAACATCCATACGTAATATAGAGAACATCTATTGCAAATAAACAACATTTCTAAGTAATTCGAGGAAGGAAACGATACATTTTCATAGGTTCTTACTGAAACAAAAGCTCCATCTGTAAATCAAACTGAATATTGTGAATTACACAGAAGGGCACATAAGTAACTAACTGTATTTTATTTTGTATTAAAGATCCGTGCGCGATTTCTACGTGGAGCCTCTGGCTGTTATCCAGGAGACTTTTTCCAAGCAGCTTCTGGCAGCCTCTCGCCGAGATGCGCGGCGCCGTTCCCGGTGGGAGGGGGCCGGATTGTTTTGGCTTTAATCGCAGTTGTCCTTTGTCCCTGACACAAATCAACTGATACCGACAAGACGGCGAGCGTGAAAACGAAATTCCTCCTCCGCTCTTATTTCCCTATGTGTGATAGGCCTGCAGACGTAAGAATTAAATGTCGGCGAACAGGAATAAGGGAACTCTCCTTTAAGCGGGGGGGTGGGGGTCTCAGCCTCGCTTGTATCGCATCTGAGGTCATCGGCGCTCGCATCGCAGGCACACTTCTGCGGGAGCCACTTCCACACTCCCCTCTGGACAGAAACTGTTTTTAATAGTCAAATCAAATAAAACACTATTTTTGCAATCTGTTATTAGGACATCTGGAATGGAGGACCGGAGTGTCAATCCATTAGATGCGTGAAGGTTAGTACTGAAGCACTAGGTTTGGGTTAGTTAACCCGGGATCGGTTTGCAAACACTGCAAACGTGCTCTAACTCACAGATGCAATCGCTCGGCTGTTTGACGCCGCTGCGGGCGCTTCCGAGCCGAGTCCCCGGAAGGAGCGGGGCATCTCCTTACTGCAGTCTCTTTGGTGCTGGGGGAAGCTGCTGGGCGCTTTTTAAACTGCGATCTTCTGATAGTTACACTCGTGTCGTTGCAGTGCTGAGCCGAAGCTGGGCACGCAGTCCTCCCAGAAGAGCGCAGAAGCCTCCTGGACATAAAAAAAAAAAGTTGGCAAATCGGACATGCTTGTAAAAGGTTGGTAAGAGCATTAAACTGAGACCTTTATTGTAAAGCCATTATAGAAAACGGGGTCGTGTTGAATACGTAAAGTCTGAACATTAAACAGTTTATCCGTTCAACTCCTTTTAAGGAGCATTTTTGTACTTTTTACATCTCATTTTTACAGTCTGGTATTTGTAGGGTTTCTAACTAAGGAGTGAGCACTGTGATTTTTTTAAGGATGTCAGGCAATAGCTCACATTACCATATTAACAGCATTTAATGATAACCGCAATTTTAGTTTTAATTACGGGGGAAATGAATGGCAATTAGCCGTCTGGGGCGTCAAACTACATTCTTCTTTCAAAAGCGTTATCGGGCTCGGAAAGAAGGGGACCTTTTATAGAGGAAAAAGGCTGGAGGCAAATGTTGTGACAGGCGTACCGATAACAGGAGATGGGGACAATGGAGCGCTTTGGCACGGTTCACATTTAAGAAACATTTATCTTTTTTTTCTTTCTTTTTTTGGCAGGGCCGTTTAAACAGCTGTTATTAATAAGTATATGGAGATGCACTCCGAAGTCGTTCCCAAGCCCCCAGTCTAGACATCTAGCATTTAGCGGATGCGGGGATCGGTGCCAGCTGTCGGGACTGCGCGAAAGTGCGGGCGGCGAGGTGCGCGTCTCCGCCGAAGCCTGAACGCGTGGGATCAGCATCCCGCAGCATTTCACATTAAAATACAGACGGCGTCTTCCCCGCAAAGAAATCCAAGTTCTTTGATCCGGGGTTACTGAAATAAGGCTCACACTTTTCCCATCAAGTTGTCCGCGTATCTCCGAGGGCTGCCGTGCGCGTATCTCCGCGGGCTGCCGTGCGCGTCTCGCCGGACAAATGGCAAAGTGGCTGAAAGACTACCTGAGTTTCGGGAGCAGGCGTGTGCCGCCCCAGCCACCGAAACCAGATTACACCGAGAGCGAGATTCTCAAGGCGTATCGGATCCAGAAAAGCCTGGACTTCGAAGATCCGTATGAAGAGTCGGAGAAACGGGCGCGGAGTGAATCCGGAGCGGCGGACGCGGCGCCGCCGGGCTTCGGATCCCCGCTGAAGTGCGGCACTCTGGACGTGAAGATCATGTCTCCCAAACACCGACTCATCAAAGTGGAATCGCAGGACCTGGGGAGAAGCAAAATACTGCTGAGCGCTGTATCTATTGAGGAGCCATCCGTGCCGGTGAGTAATTATGGAATGCAATTACGCATAGTGCATTTTCCAGAGCAATTTAGAGATGGGGATTACAGCCGTGCGTGCTGCAAATGGCGTTCCTTGTCATGGAATAGTTCTACACACATTTTAACTTTACGAAATGAGCCTTGAAATGGAAAATCCTGGGTTGTCTTATTCACGCTGAGATGTGCTTTAACTGGGTAATATCTGCGCGGCCGAAATTTCGATTTTAATAGACATTTTCGCTTGGAATACAATATAAAAACATTCAGCAGGTCATTAAACAATTCAAAATACCACCCAAGCCAGTTGGAGGTTACCGAGACATAAAATAGAGCTCTGCGTGTATTTTCTTTATCACCTTTAAAGGGATAAAAAAAAAAACTGACCAGAGGTTTTTTTTTTTTCTTAGCCTCTTCTACGAGAAAAGCATAAATCAACGAATTATTCTCTGGCGTTTAAATTACGCCTGGCGTAACTGATTTCTAATATGAGAAGGTGGTGAACGCAAATGATTTTTAATTAGAGATGAGACGGCTCAGTCGCTTATCTTAGGTTGGAGCTGCGTGTTCTGATAAATAATGAATGAAGTTTGGATTTAGGGCACTCTGATAATTGTGCGGGTAACACTGGGACTGCTGCGCGCTCCCATGAGGTAAACAAAAGCTTCATCTTGTCAATTGCAAAGTCTTTATGATGCTGGCAGATTGTATAGTCACTTCAGTTATGTGTGATGGATTGATTCTTTTTTAAGTTGTATTTTCTTTCAATACAAAGTCAAGAATAGAGCTAACGGGGAAAAAGATCTCAAGCATTTCTTACCATTGTGTATAGCCGTATGATCACACACAGGCACATATTTGTATTCATATCTTTGCAGGGACCATTCATTCATTTCTAAGGGGAAAAACCTTGATCCCAACAATGACACCCCTAACCCCTACCCAGCCCTAACCTTAACCATAAGTAACACATTTAGCATTTTTAGTTTTTTCAGTTGCTGTCAGATTTTTTTTAAATAAAATTCAGCTTCCCCTTGTAGGGACCTAAAACATGGTCCCCACAATATCGGAAGAACACATTTTTGGTCCCTACAGTGTAATGTATACATAACTCACACACATACACACTGTGGGACAGGGCTGCTCACACCAATCCCGAAGCAGGACTGCCCTGCCTACGGGTGGGATGGTCTGGGTGAGGTTTGCATTGCTTTCTGCTTGACGGAGACTCTGCAGCATGGCCCCAGCAGCAGACGGAATCGCACACGCCAGCTGCTGCCCAAGCCGCATCCCCACGCCCGTGTTCCTTGACTGATGAGCCCGCTGATAGGGCAGATTTGTGAAAAGTGCTGAATGCTTTGCTTCTGTGTCTGTTACACCTGACGATACGCTCGGCCTCCAATGAGAACCGCGGCTCCTTCAGATCCTCGCACCCATTAGCGATCTGTGCAGCTGGCTGCCCAGTAATTTGTCCCTCTCCTCTACACTCTGGGAATGGATATTAATTAATTGCAGCTTTCTGCTATCAGTAATGCTCTGGAAACGACTGGGAAAAGCACAGGGCGTCTAAGCATAGGCATTTATTGCTAGAGGTTTCTTGCCGGGATCGGTTTAATCACTATGGCTGTGTCCCATGTGCTTTCCCAATATAACTGTAAGTGTCAGTCAGACGGCTTCTCTCACTTTCTGAGAGACTGACATTTTTGTAAAGCATATATATTGACGGGTTCATTTACATATTAGCCCCAGAGTTATCGCTCATGGCTAAAGGAGAGTAGTGTGTCCTCACAGGGGGGAATGCTTCTGTAATGAGGTCTGGCCGGTCATCTTAACAATGTGTGTACGGGCCGCGTGTTCTAATTATGTTCTCCGTTTACACCTGCAGCGTTCTGCTGTTGATGTGTTGCCACGGTAACGTCCTGCGGGAGACGGAACATGGCCTAACGGCACGGTCTCGTTTCTCAGGTGATTCCTTCAGCCCCCGTGGCGGGCGACACGGATTACTCTGACCCCTTCGACGCTCGTTCGGACCTCAGGTCCGAGCCTGACATGGAGCAGCGGCCTCAGCAGAACAATGGCTACATGGAGCCGTACGAGGCCCAGCGGGTCATCACAGGTGCACACAGACTTTTCTGATCTCCTTCCTAAGACCTTCCTTATCCTGGTGCCGATCACTTTGCACGGCCCCTGTGTTCATGGCTGTAGTGCCTTTTCTGATTGGTCCTGGTCTGGCCCAGCTTTTCTGATTGGTCCTGGCCCGGCCCGGCCCGGCCAAGCCTGCCTGTGAAAATGGCCGTAAATTCTGGTGTTTTTACATCGGGCTTTTCGGTCCGTTTATCAATTTGAGGTGTTACTCTTGGCCGGTCATCCATCCTGGGTGTTTTCCAAGTCAGGCCCGTTCGTGGTCACTTTGTCTCAGAACTGTACGAAGTCTCTTCGATGGCAAACTCAGTACCACTAATCCCAGTTAGACCTTTAGGTTCTGTAAACTAACAAACAAACAAGCTTTGATGCGTCATATGGCTGTTAATGGAAGCAGCCCTGAAGTGTTCCAAACCCTCAATTTACTCCCAGTTGCCAGCAGTAGTTGTTACCAGCTTTGCCAGCATCTCCTGTTATGTTTGCAGAAATAAGCAGGATTTGTTCCCCTAATTAAATTTGCTGGTGCTGAATATATTTGCTGAAGGCTACCATCTCTCATTATCTCGCCTTCTTTTTGATGTTTGCTGCAATAGTTCACTGTGGATAAAAGTCTAATGCACACTGTTCCAAGCCATTCTCCTGTTGGTATTAGTGTCTGTTTTCCTGTGCTCAGAGATATTGCCTGGGTTCTGGGGGGAACAGTCTCTCAGGGCCCCCTGTTCTCCCTCTATAATGATAATGCCTTCCTCTTGAACACTAGCTTCTCCATCTTGATGTCGTCCTATCTCTGAAACGTCCAGTGTGGGCATGAGCACTGGAATGCAGTGGCCCTGTGCTTGTCTGAATGGCTTAACATCAGAACAAAACCCCTACTCCCCTCTCCTCATCCTTCCACCTCTGGGTCTATCCCCAGGGCATCCTCTGTTGCCATAGTTACAGCAGGGGTACCCAATAGCAGAGAATCTTCTAAAGGTTAAAGTTCATCTCTCTCCATCTGCCCCTTGTTCTTTTTCTCTGAACCCACCTCGGGCATCATTCTCTGATGGGAGCTAATGAATGTCAAACGCAACAGGACGTTTATTAAAAATTGGAGAGGTAAAATACTTGATTTACATTCTAAAGTTTTTATAAAAAAATTTTAATCCCTGCCATACATCCGCCCAGTGGCCACTTCATTAGGTACACGAAACAAGCATCGGTTATGCCCTACTTTTTTCCTCCAAATCCATTTCAAGGGTAGACAGGCTGTTCAGAGTTGTGCTGTTTCTGTATGCCACTATACTGAGCTGTCATTTTGCCTGTTGGCCTTCCTGTTAACTTTAACAACCATAGACCTTTGACCATAGAAATGCCACTTATTGAATGTTTTGTCAATTGTGTAATTTCGGTGAAGTCAAGACACTGCAGTGCATGAAAATCCCGGTAGAGCAGCTGTTTCTGAGATGCGGGGATCACCACGTCTCGCGCCAGCAATCACACCACGTTAAAAAATAGATTAGGCAGCTTAGCCATTCTGAGGCTTAGACAAACAATGAATCATCCTCTGGGCCCTGTCTGTGTGCTGTATGCACTCAGGTGCAATCACAGGATTCGCTGTTTGTAAGGGCAGGCTGTTCACATTAGAACGCAGGTGTACCTAATAAACTGGCCACTGAGTTTGTCGATCTGTGAATGAAAGGGAACTAAAATGCAAAAAATCCCTCACTGTGATATAATGCCAGAGCAGAGGAAGGCTTTGATACTTACAGTATTTCTATGCTTAAGAGCTCAGCACACATCCACCTGAAAGATGACTTCCTTAAAGTCTCTCAGCACGAACAACAAATTGTTTCTTGTTCGAATTCTGAATCCGGTGCCAGTCAGCAAGCGGATTGTTCCGTTGTCATAGGACGGGTTTTTAGAAGACCGGGCCACTCATGGAGAGGCTGCTGCCGCCACCGTCATCATGACACCATTCTCACGTCCCCAGAGCTGCAGCGGGTTCCGGGGGGAAGCCACCCAAAATGCGGAGTCCAGCTGTACGACACCCCATACGAGGAGCAGGCCCCCGGGGGCGCCGCTGATGAGGGCCGGGAGAGCCGGCTGCCACGGGATGACGAGCGGCCGGCCGACGAGTATGACCAGCCGTGGGAGTGGAAGAAGGACCACATCTCCAAGGCCTTAGCGGGTATGAGTCCCCCCTTCCCCCTTCTGCCTGACCCCACCTTCCTCACATAGCCACGCCCACCTGCCTGACCCCGCCTTCCCCACCTAGCCACGCCCACCTGACCCCACCTAGCCCTGCCCACCTGGCCCTCAGCTGCCCCACCCCTTTCATCTTCCATTAGGCAATGTTCACACCAAGACTAATGGAGTCCTGAGTCTGCCATTTAGCATCTAATGACTCCCAGTCACACAATTTTTCTGAAGCATCATGCTGCTCCAGCAATCATGAGATCCATTTAACTCCATTGACCCTACAATCCCTGTGTCTTTTTTTCGGTAATATAGGGGGCACCATTGACAGTGCTGAGTCCTGCTGGTAGCGGATAATGAAAGCCCCATGGTTAATATGTAAACGAATCCGGGGACAGGCTGTGGGGTTACTCTCACCCTGTGGGTTGATTGATTAATGGATGGTTGATGGATGGATGGCCCCAGGTGTGTGATCGGTAACTGTGACTGCTGGCGGTAACTTTTATGCAGGAAAACTTGAAGGATGGCTGGGACTCGGCAGAGTCTGAGGGTGATGCTCACTGGAAAGTATAGAACCAACACAGGAAACGTTCTGCAAAAATACTCCGGGTGACATGCCTGTTGCGTGTAAACAAGGCTGTATTAAGTGGAGAGAGCGTGGTGATGTCTGGCTCCCGCTGTTACCGCTGTGGGTGTGGGTGCCGTTTCCGGCCGCCGTGTTACCTGATAGGATAAGTGCACTGGCTTGATTGTGTTGCTATGCGACAATCTCTTTGAATATTATGATGACGACCGAGTCGTCATCATAACACCTGCTTGTTCCTTAGGTGGCCTCTGTAGTCTACATGATCCTGTCTGTCTGCCTGCCTGCCTGCCTGTCTGTTTGTCTGTCTGCCTGCCTGTCTCTCTGTCTGCTTGCTTGTCTCTCTGTCTCTCTGTCTGCTTGCCTGTCTCTCTGTCTCTCTGTCTGCTTGCTTGTCTCTCTGTCTGCTTGCCTGTCTTTCTGTCTGCCTGCCTGTCTGTCTCTGTGTTTGCTTGTTTACTACATCATAGGGACTGAATGCCCCCACAATGTGGTAAAACCTGCTACTTTTTAGCTTGTGTGAGGAGTTTTCCGGGCCCTGTAATTTTATAAAAATCTGAGTATGTAATCAGAAAACTACTATTTTTTTGGTTATTTATAGTTAAGGTTAGGGCTAGGTAGGGGTTAAGGTTGGTTAGGATTAGGATTATGCCCATAGAAATGAAAGGAAATAAATGAGTCCCCGCAATAACAGGAACATGTCAGCTGTGTGTCTGTGTGTATGTGTTTTTATTTATGTCTGTCTGCCCAGCGCTGTAGCGCTGTGTGTGTATCTCCCACGGCTGTCCTGCCCCAGGCCCCTATGTGAATGCTCCCTTTGATTCGGGGAAGACGGTGGTATTCCGGCAGGCATGGCGTCCGCACATGTAACAGGTGGACGTGTGTCAGCGGCCAGGCGTGTGGCAGGTGTGCTGGGGGGCCGCCACGTGTCCCGCGGAGCCGTGTGGCACGAGCTCTGAGGTGGGCTAAGTGACGGTAAATCAGCATGTCCATCCCCCAGGCCCGTGCCCCCCCCCCCACTCTCAGTCTCCCAACCTTTCACCCCCGGATTAATTAATTTCATGCTCCCGTGCGTGTGACTGATGAGGTAATAAAGGCCAGGAGGCGGGAATGCGCCCCAATGGGATCGATGTCGTAAAGGATACGTAGCCGAGACTGAATCTCCATGGTGACGGTTATTCCGAGAGCCGCCTGACATATCCAGGCTGCCGGATGGGATCGTTTACGAGATCATTAAGAGATGTTCCGGGAAGTGGAACGCGTCACTAATTGCTGGGGAGGTCCCCCCCCCATGCAAGACAAGTGTCATTTTTTCAGAGCAGGTCTTCAGCCCTGGAGCGTGGGTCTACATTACAGCCTCTTCAGCATAGTGCAGGAAGGAAGAGTGTGTGTGTGTGTGTGTGTGTGTGTGTGTGTGTGTGTGTGTGTGTGTGTGTGTGTGTGTGTGTGTGTGTGTGTG
>JAODKM010000032.1:4901537-4916509 GCA_026780845.1 Petrocephalus sullivani | reverse complement strand
CTGTCCAGTGTCTGTATATTACACCTCCATGTGCGACCCGTCCGTTTGCTACGGGTCAGCAGCGTATATCACAGCAGGCTGGATTTTATTCAGTTTTGAGCGGTTTGATAACAATATGTTCTGGGTGCAGTGTGTGAGATAGGAAGGTACCCATTGTGTTACAAATCGCTTGTATCACCGCTACCGGGTTCGAGATATGTGCCTGTTTTCCCGGCATGACTCAGATTAGCCTTTTTTTAGAGCTGGGATGTTTCAGTACTGCTTTATAGGGGGATGTCTCTGCGGGCAACAAAGTCCAGAGCACACGGCGATGATGTCATTCTGATGGCGGAGGGGCGTGCAGGCTGACTTATCTTTGTGGCTAATCATGAGCTAATCATGCAGCTTATTTAAGGGACGGTCTTGAGAAGTGCCTGTCACATAAACGAAAGTGGAGCAGGGGAATTCCACACAGAGGGAGAGAGCGGACGCGATTTTGAGAAACGGTTCCAGTATCTGTTCTGATTACCTAGCAAGAATGGAAGCCGCTTGGTGTATGCCATTTTTGCTGAACCCATAGTTTGTGGCCCGTTCAGAAGGATGCCGACTTTAAGTAATCGAACACTGAGCTCAGCAGCATTAAATGAAAACAAACCATTGCTGATCAAAGGAAATCGGTAATTAGACAAATGATTAGCATATACATACAAAGGGCCTGTACGAGCGTGTGAAAGGACTATTGGCTTTGGTGTCACAGATTTAACAATGTCACTTAATGCAAAATTCAGGCCTGCGTTAGGGTGTTTATTATGAAAAGTAACAAAAATGTTTCCCCCCCGCACAGAGTTAAACATTCAGTGGCCAGTTAATTAGGTACACCAGCTTGTTAATGCAAACAGCCTATCCTTACACCCATTCGGCTGCTCCGCATAGCTTCTATAAGTGTGAGATTACTGTCTGGCTAAGCATTAGAATGGCCAAGATGCATGATCCGAGTGACTTTGATTATGGTGTGATTGTTGGTGCCAGATGGAACAGTCACTTTCCTGCGGTTTTCACACATTGCATTATCTAGAGTTTGCATAGATGGTCGGTTAGAAGGTGTGATACGCAAAAAACACACAGTCGATGGCATTTCTGTGTCACTGGGAGAATATCCAGACTCATTAAAGCTATCAGGAAAACTACAGCTGCTGGAATAAAGGCTCAGTGCAACAGGGGTGTGCAGGAAAGCTTCTCTGAACACCCAACTGCTCCTGCAACGGTCCTGGGGGCAAAGCTCTGTTCTACCCAAATTGGTTAGGTCCACCTACCAAAGTGGCCGCTACGCATACATTCCTGTGCAGACGGGGATATTTCAAGCAGGGCTTTAATAATCAAAGCCTTCCTTTCAATGTATCTAGAAATCTGTCTCTTCAAAAAATGGTGCTTCTTGTGTCGGAGAGAGAGGAAAGGAGAGGGCAAAGAGAGTAACAGTAAGATGCCAGACAGAAGATGGATGGGGGGGGGGGAACGGGACTAGGAAAGGGCTCGGCAGTTTTATTTTCCACACTGGTATTTTCATTTGCTGATTGCGGTCCACAGGAAATGCCCACCAGAATCAGAAGTTTCCATGCTGGGCTTATAAGGTAAAGCCCTTCTCTAAATATAGCATACAGATTTGGACAGTTTGTAAAAGTAACTACTGGTATAGACTCCAGACTAATGTTCTTATCAGCACTGTCGCTGATCTTTTACTTTAAGTGTAACCTTCTTTATCCGCACCCCAACCCCCCCCCCGAAGGTGTCTTTGGAGCTCATCTGCCGCCTATCCTGTCAAACACGTTAATAGGAATGTCTCCAGCAGCTGTGTGGAATGCAAGACGTCAGGCTCGCACGCCGGTTTGGATGCGGAGCAGCTGGCCCAGGAGGAAGGCTCACATTGGTGCCGTACCCACTCTGACCAAAGGCACGGCTTAGATTTATCGGCCAAATAAATGTGCCCTCACAACGAACACAAAAACGGTGCTGTTAAATTGCTAGACACTTAAGTGTAAAATGAAGAATACCTGGATATAGGTGAGTGGGACATCGGGTTAAAACTGAAAAAGTGGCCTAATAGCTAAAATGTTGCTCTGTAGTACTTTTCAAAGTAGATAAGGTAGATTATTTTTTTTTTCATACAAAGTCCTTTCTGACAAACACATCCGGCAAATATTGAGTTGCTATTTTGGCCAGAAGCAGTACTTTATTATACAAAAAAGGCTAAAATGAATAATTGGTTAGACAGCTCTTTCACACGCTTCTATTTCGCCCCGTCAGAGACATTTCGGCGTGTTTGGGTTATCGTGCAACGGCCTGTATAATTCTGGAGTCTCACGCCACTCAGCCGCATTTGCGAACATATGTTTGGGCAGACGAATGATGACTGTAGTCTGTGAATTCACAGACAAATCACACAGAGCCAAAGGGAGATGATGTCTTTAATTTAGCCATCTGATGAATGCCGCGGCATGACACCATGCGTCCCCGATGGCCTGGGGCACTTTTTTTTTTAAAGCAGTGATTTCGTCATCATCTTCCTTGAGCTGTGTTGCAGTCTGAACAGGTTAAACACTAAATTAAGGAAAATGGTTTTGTGTGGTGCTTTTACCACCTTGGCGTGAGAAAGCCTGGCAGGTGTGCGCAGACCACAGATGGATTAGGAGCGAAGGGCCAGTAGGAGCCCAGGAGCAGTATCAGATCTGGTCTGCAGCAGCATGGAAGCGTAAACATCCTGTTTAAACTGGGAGAAGCCAAGCGGACCGACAGGACAGAGCCAGGGTCCCCCGAAGAGAACGGGAGGAGGTACGGGGGCTGACTGCGGAAGCTTCTCTAAACGATTCATGCTCCTTATAGTTGTGCATAATTATCTGAAAAGCGATAAAACAAAATAGCATCAAACCTAATAAGCCATATTGTAACTGTACTGCGGTTGAGCAGGAAAAACACAGAGCAAGAGGCTCCCATTCTCTTTCAGACTTTCAGGACAAGAGGGCAATTTTGCTTTGACAAGAAGGTTTTTCGTACAGCATTAATGCTATTCAAAATGTTTTTGTTTGTTCCAGGAACATCTCACTGCACGTTCTAATTGTATAACTGTGTATGTGACAAATAAAGAATCTTGAATCTTGAACACCTCCACTATCTTAACACCAATGGATGCTCCCCGAACCCTCTCAACACTGAGCTTCGGATATTTTTATTACTATAATTCTTACCATTGGCGTTTTCCCCAAAAGGATCGGGGCGTTACACCGACGATGACTGTCACTGAATTCAGCGAAACTTTAGACGGCTGTGAAACGACGATACTTTTGCGAAAGGCGCTCCAATTATTAAGCGTATCTGCTCCTCTGAAATCAACATCTCCCTCTTGTGGATCAATGTATGATTACAATAATAGGGATAACACTATGCATTAGACAAAACCATTTACACACACTGAACGCAAACAAGAAGCCTTTTCATACAGTTTATTTTAAAAAATGCACGAATATGCAAAAAATGCACTACGTACCATTGCTGGTTTTTCAAACTAATCGTAGAGTTATTTTACAACAACGATAAATCAAATGGAACTCAAAGGAATTTCAGGTAGACTACAATACTTTTCATAAAGGTTGTCCCATTTATTCGTTGTATCTGATCTTGTAAAATCAACATCTCCCTCTTGTGGATCGACGGACGATTACAATGAAATAGTCTGGTGAACGTACAAGAACACGAAGCGACAAAAACTGGAAAACATCCCAAATCTATTTACATTTTTTACATTTTTTCCCCTATTTTAGACATGCATGAGTGCGTGTTATAACAGCCAAAAAATAAATGTCTAGGATTTGTTACATGCATGGATATTTATAACATCATTAGCTGTTCTTCAAATATGAGCACACAATCATCAAAATCCAAATAAAGCCTATAATAAAACCAAGACAGACAAATATGATTTGTGATATTTTCGTGGCATGTCCTTATCACCTTCAATCGATGTTTTACTTATGATATTTTACTAACTATGCCTATTGCACGTATGTAAGTGTATCAGAGTACTTAGCTGTGTTAACTGTACATGTCTGCTTAGGGATGTGGCTCTGGGCAATGATGTTTATTGGGTTAAGAGCATCATGACTGGTTAAATCGAGTAACAAACTATAACTCAGTCTGTTGGCCATTTAACTAATATAAATAAACAGTGTTTCAAAAGTATTCAGCTGAAAATAAAATAGTCTCTGTCGACCTTGGAACTCGGTGTGCTGTTTTGTGTAATTTGTGAACCAAAAGATCAGCAGCGCGACTGTTCCAACGTGCTTGAGCGAATGTAGCCATATCTCACATAAATCACCCCGTCTCGCTGTTACTCAAGTGACAGTGCATTCCATACGTAGGCAAATCGTTAGGAATGTGAAACCAAAATCATTCATCCATCCATCCCTCCGTCTGTTCATATTTCCTACCAGTACAGGGCTGCAGGGTGAAACCAAAACGAGAGAAAATGAACAATAACATAGTAAACTCCAGAAAATGATTGACTCTGATCAAATTTTACAAAAAATGATTAGCATGTTAGACAAAGAAAACAGTTTATGTGGATGAAAAATTAAACAAAAAAATCAGCCTAAGGTGGGTGGGAAGACAATATATATATATATATCTACTTCTCTCATATCATGACTATCGTAATTGACACATAGAATGACCATAGCAGGTTATCACAGTACTGAAATGCAGTTTAATCAGCCAGGACGAATGGGACGAGGGTGGAGACACGCACACACCTCCTATACCGCAGTCCGGTCCGGCATGCCGCCGCTCATCGCCGTAACTGCAGGCATCGTCCAGCAGCTTAATGTGCTCAGATGAGGCTGATGTTTGCCCAGGCCCAACCGCCACACTCCTCCACAGGTGTCTGGTCAACCAGGAGAGATGCAGCAGAGAGACAAGGACGTGAGGAGCACCCCCCCCCCAGTTCTGCTATAGGGGGCATCTGGTTTAATGGGAAATACCTCAAGGAAATGCCACTGATTGGTAACCAGGACAAAGGCGAGGGAAACGAGGGAAAAGGGGAAAAGAGGAAGCAAGAATGCAAGAGGACAACGGAGAAGAGGAACCGAACCGTCCAAGGTGGACCAGCTGTCCCCCTCTCCCCCCAGGCAGGCTGACATTACAGAAAGCAAGGTGTAAACCTTGGTCAAAGCCAGAGTCCGTCAGTGAGCCAATTCTAAAATGAAGGGCTCACATTCTGAAGCTATACTGAGCACCTGTATTATGCATGTGTGCATATCACTGAAATGAACTGTGATGGGTTACTAATGTAAGTGTGCTGAAGTATGCTAGCAAATCGGCTAACATTAGTACTCCTACTGCTGCTACTTGTTGCTACTGTGTCATTATTATTGTCTCCTCACTGAACCACGTAAAACAGTGAGCTATGTTTACACGTCCCGGCACTCGCCAACTCCATGCAGTCCATGCAGTATGGCTGCTAATCTCATAGGCCGATGTGCAACCAAGTGGAGAATTTCACTTAAAAGTCAAGCAGCTCGACGCGGAGAAAGAGAACAGCGATTATCTGTTTCTGAGAAAAGTGCCTGGCCGTGCCGTCTCGCCGTTGTTCCTTGCCGACGTGGCGCGCGGGGCGGCTGAGATCACAATCAGCGCTGCCCACGTCACGGTGCCGCCCCACCTCCCTCGCGAAGCAGAAATGTGCTCAGCGCACTGACGTCCGAGGTCCCGGCCCACCAATCAGCCGCCAGACAATAGGCCGCCGCCTACTTAGTGAAGCCCAGAAGGAGGCGACAGATGGAGAGGTTAGCGTTAGCGCGTGCCCGCACTCCCGGGCCTGTTGTCTTCTGCTGTTTTTGCTTCTCGAGTTCCTTAAATGAAGATCTGAAACTGCCACTATTGTGACACGTCCACTTATTTTTTTTGTGCTTTTTAAAATTCAGCTTCACTGTAATTGTAGTACAGTCACAGCCTGTGGTTGACATGTTTGTACTATTTGCATTAGTCGCACTTATCTTTGCACTATTACTATCTGTATTTTGGTGAGTGTCGCTCAGTGCCGTTGCCTGACACCCTCCATGGTTGGGGGTTTAAATCCCACTTCCTCTGTGTCTGTGTGGAGTCTTCATGTTCTTCACGTGCTGTACAGGCTTCCTCCAGCAGCTCAAAGATATGACTTTCAGATTATTGGTATCTCTAAATTGCTCCTAGTGTGTGTGTCCTGTGATCTGAGCCTGGTATCTAGCCTGGGGTGTACACCGGCCTGCCGTACGATGCTGCCTGGGATAGGCTGTAGGCCACACCCTGCCATCCTGTTCTGAATTAATGGTGATGGAAGACTGGACCTTCTGTATAACGCCATTAAGAATCTGGGTGATTTATCTCTGCAGCATTTACGTGGCACCAGGGGCGATTCCGGGGATTTTGAAGGTGCAGGGCACATGACGGGCGTAATTCATTCAGAGGGGCTGTCTTTATCATTAGCCAGTTACATGTTATGAATTGATAAGAGAGAGGGGAGGAGGCACTTAAGGAGCCAGTCAGCTTTCAGTTGGGCCCAGTGCCTCTGTGGCTCCACCCCTATATATCTCATGCTTCACCTGTTAGCCTAAACCAGTGTTTCTCAACTTGATCCTTGTGGGGAGCCCCTGACGGTCCCTGTTTTTGCTTCAGTCTGTGGGTAACCGAGGACCGGGCTGAGACACACTGCTCTAAACAAAAAAAGATATTCCTCCTCCTACATGGACACTGCTTTTAAGCAGCTTTGCGCATGCTGGTGCAAGGCACGCTGGTGGGCTTCACCCAGGGGCAATGGCTGGGACAGATTTCTCAGGGTAGCCCAGGACTGAGAAACACTCACCTCAGCTGCAGGCCACATCTTACTATCTACTGAAAAACACAGTGTGTCACAATCCAGTTTTAGTGACGTGCAATGACCTTTTGGGGGGGGCAGGTGCTTGATCGGGGGGATGGGGGGAGTTATCCCTCTCGGTATATTTCCGCTATTAGGTGGGGTCCCTCTCAACAAGTCTCCGTGATCAGGGTGTGGGGGGGTGTTCGCTCAGTGAGTGTCACTAGCAACATGACAAGGGGGGCACTTTCATTCGTACAAGCAAAATGGCCAGGTGCCCCCACCCCCCCCCCCAGCACCTGCCTTCTCCAGACAGCACATACATACTCAATATATAGAGTGTATGAGTTCCAGTCTGCGATACTGGCTTCCAGAGCCATCAATGGACAGGCAAGCATCTCTATCAAGAGGCTGTTTAAGGCCTACTCCCGATCTCGCTCCCTTCAGTCAGCAAGCCAACCCCGCTTGGAGCTCCTTCCACCACGTGAGAAATTTTACTCCAGACATGTCTTATGTGTGCTTTCCTGTTAGTGGAATGAGCTGCCAACCCACATTCATCAGATTCCCTCTCCACCTTCAAGACCCACCTGTTCCAGGAACACCCCCACTACCTTAACACCACTCCATGCTCCCAGAATTTTCTTATTGTTGGGCCTCATGCCGACTGAACAGTAGTCTTATTCAATTCTTGCTTTATTCGGATCTTGTTGTGTAGCTGTTACTCTGATGCTGCTTAGACTCATATCTTGGCGTTCATCGTAAGCTCAGCCTAGTTGCATTTATGCCTAGTTGACTTTTTGACAACATTTATGCTTGTAATGTGTTAGTTACCTTTCCTGTACATCGCTTTGAACAAAAGCATCTGCTAAATAAAATAAATGTACG
The DNA here is from genome assembly GCA_026780845.1 of Petrocephalus sullivani. Classification (NCBI taxonomy): domain Eukaryota; kingdom Metazoa; phylum Chordata; class Actinopteri; order Osteoglossiformes; family Mormyridae; genus Petrocephalus; species Petrocephalus sullivani. Next base: position 4,908,768 of record JAODKM010000032.1, on the reverse strand, counting down.
TGTAAATTCCCTATCATGAGTCCATGATTGCCCCGTGTTTTATAGGGTTCCACCCAAAGTCCAAAGTGGTGCAGCTAGGCTAATTGACATCTATAAGTTGCCCATAGAGTACAACTGTGTTTGTGTGTGTGCTTTGTGTGCATGTGCCCTATGATGGATCAGTATCCCGTCCAGGGTGCCCCCCTGCCCTGTGCCCTGTGAAGGACTGGTATCCCATCCAGGGTGTCCCCCTGTCCTGTACCCTGTGATGGACTGGTATCCCATCCAGGGTGTCCCCCTGCCCTGTGCCCTGTGATGGACTGGTATCCCGTCCAGGGTGTCCCCCTGCCCTGTGCCCTGTGAAGGACTGGTATCCCGTCCAGGGTGTCCCCCTGCCCTGCGCCCTGTGATGGACTGGTATCCCATCCAGGGTGTCCCCCTGCCCTGTGCCCTGTGATGGACTGGTATCCTATTCAGGGTGTCCCCCTGCCCTCTGATGGACTGGTATCCCATTCAGGGTGTCCCCCTGTCCTGTGCCCTGTGATGGACTGGTATCCCATCCAGGGTGTCCCCCTGCCCTGTGCCCTGTGATGGACTGGTATCCCATCCAGGGTGTCCCCCTGCCCTGTGATGGACTGGTATCCTATTCAGGGTGTCCCCCTGCCCTCTGCCCTGTGATGGACTGGTATCCCGTCCAGGGTGTCCCCCTGCCCTGTGCCCTATGAAGGACTGGTATCCCATCCAGGGTGTCCCCCTGCCCTATGCCCTGTGATAAGCTCCAGGCCCTCCTGCAGCCTCAATACAGATAAAGGCACAGAAGATGGTCCTGGATAAGTTGGTGAAAGCTGGATGGACAATTGTTAATCAAAGCAGAAAATGTTATTTGCTAGCAGGTCCGTCTTCATAAATATGTCTGTTCAGATTAGTAGAATTAATGGGTGACCCCAGAAATGACACTGGAGGCTGGCAACATGACGCTGGTATAGGGAAGAACCCATCTTACATTCTCTTAATGAGTTGATGGCTGATTCATTTAAATAGTTAATAAGCCAATAATGTTCTGTGTGACTGTTTCTGCGCAACACAGAGCCTCCGCTGACTAAGTGCACGTCCGGTAAGTGCGTCATGAGCAACGCTGCCCTACTGATTCATATTTTTAGATATATTAAAATAGCTTTCGCCGTAGAAAAAAAAATGCTGCAATTTCTAAATGGGTATGTATGATTATTTCTCGTAGGGTTTCAGAAACGCACCTGTCATTCTTCTGGTTCTGTCAGATGCCCCTGAAAATGCAAACAATGGATGAATTGTGGTCGGTTTTTGCATAGATCCAAGCAGATAGAGCCCCAGCCGCCTACAGTCCCTGAGAAAAGGCCGCTGCCCGGTTACAGTGAATAGGAACGGGGCCAGCAATGATTTTTATTTCTATGTTCCATTTCATCAGCTGTGAATCTCCAGCCCGAGACCCTTGGCCAATTTTGGCTCCATTGTGATTTGTTTTTGCTTATTCTTTTTTCGGCTGTGCCATACTTTCGGGAGAATGAGCTGGCCGCTTGGCAGTGGCTTCTGCCCTGTACTGCTGGAAGGAAAACACACAGAGGAATCAGACTCGATCGCAAACTCCCGCTGGTGCGGCTTTCACAATACTGCTCTGTTTCGCGATGAATTATACAATACTGCTCGGCATACAACAATCACCCTGGATCCCATCAAAAGTCAAGATTCCACAACACTGTTTGGTACAAAGCCACACCTAAAATAAACCTTTATTTTAACATTAATGATACTGACAAAAATGTCGATAGAAACGCGCGGGATATATGTTGTGTGTGTCCGCCTCTGTAGTAAGAACGTTGGACACTTGGATGCACAAGGTTATCCAACCTGAAGTCCGGGGGCCTCTGCTAAAAAGCGGCATCAACAAACGTTTGAAGTCTTTTACTGTTGCCCAGCACCCCCCCCCCCCCCCCAGCTGTGAATAGTAGGAGGCCTTTGAGCATGTCAATCATGCTCCATCCAGCAATAAATACAAAATGGTAAATGGGAGCACATGGCACTGAGGACACCCTGAGTACGTCTGCGGTGCTCTTGTGAAGACTGTGTGACGTGCTTTGGGAGAAGGCTGGTGTGAAAGCCCATTTCCAAAGCAGCTGGGACACCGTGTCAAATGTAAATAAAAACAGAATGCAGTGATATGCAAATCATATAAATACATATTTAGTTGAAAATAGAGCATAGACAACATGTGAAATGTTGAAACTGAGGAATGTTATTGTTTTATGACAAATATATGCTAACGTTGAATTTGATGCCAGCAGCCCATTTCAAAAAAGTTGGGACAGGGGCAACAAAAGACTGGAAAAGTTGTGTAATGCTAAAATAAAACACCTGGTTGAATATCTGACAACCAATTAGGTTAATTGGCAACAGGTCTGTAAGATGACTGGGTATAAAAAGAGCCTCATCTACGGTACATAATAGCATTAAAAGACTCAAATAATTGAGAGTAGCCTCTGTATGCAAGTGACAAGGCCGAAAACCAGTTTTGGAAAGCCATTGTCTTTGGGTCCTCAGGCGCCATTGCATTAAAAACAGACATGTGGAAATCACTGGATGGGCTCAGGAACACGTCTGAAAACCATTGTCTATGAATGCAGTTCATTGCCGCATCCACAAATGCAGCATGAAACTCTCCCATTGAAAGAAGAAACCATACCTAAACATGTTCCAAAATGCCACTGACTTATTTAAGATGGACTGAGGCAAAATGGCCTAACGAATCAACATTTCAAGTTCTTTTTGGAAATCATGGATGCTGCATCCTCAGACCTAACCTACAACCTCGTTTCCAAAACAGTTGGGACACTGTTTTGAATTGTAAAAAATGCAATGCAATGATTTGCAAATCATCTAAACCCATATTTAGTGTAAAACAGTACGAAGACGAGGACTGGACCAAAGACCGGACCATCCAGCTTGTTATCAGTGGACAGTTCAAAAGCCAGCATCCGTCATGGTATGGGGGGTGCATTCGTGCCCATGGCTTGGGTAGCTTGCACATAAGGGAAGGCATCATTAATGCTGAATAATTTATACAGGTTTTTCAGAGCAACGTGTGCTGCCATCCAGACAATGTGTTTTTCAGAGAAGGCCTTGTATATTTCAGCAGGGCAATGCCAAACTGCATTCTGCACATATTACAATAGCATGGCTCCGTAGTAGAAGAGTCTGGGTGCTAGACTGGCCTGCCTGCAGTCCAGACCTGTCACCCACTGAAAACATCTGGCGTACCATGAAACGAAAAATATGACAACGGAGACCCAGAACTGCTGAGCAGCTGCAATCCTATCAGGCAAGTATAGGACAACATTTCACTCTCAAAACTCCAGCAACTGGTCTCCTCAGTTCCTAAATGTTTACAGCATGTTGTTAAAAGAAGTGGTGATGCAACTCAGTGGTAAACAGGGCCCTGTCCCAACGTTTTCGGACACGGTGCTGGCAACAAATTCAAATTAAGTATATATTTGTCATAAAACAATACAGTTTCTCATTATCAACATTTAATGCTGTCTTTGTTCAATTATCAATCAAATATGGGTTTATGTGATTTGTATATCATTGCATTCTGTTTTTATTTACATTTTGCACAGCGTCCTAACTTTTTTGGAAACAGGGCTGTATGAAAATAAATTCAAGCAGATCGGTCTAACTCTGGGATGGTGCTGTGGTTAGCATGGTTGCCTCTTGTTTCTAGAAACCAGGGCTCGATTTCCTGCTCTGTGTGTGTGGATTTTGCATGTACTCCCCATGGATTTTGGGGTTTCCGCCTTGTGAATGGTATATGTGCCCTGGAATGGGTAGCATCCTATCCTGGGTTATGCTCCATATACCTCTGAGGTTGGAAGTCGGAGCTGGAGTTAACTGGAATTAACTGCGTACCAGTACAGCAATTTGGAAAGCCAATACCAATTTTAAACAGGTTCATTGTTAGCCATTGTTAGCAATACCAATTAAAGATAAAGACAACACTTTACAGGGTATTTTGCACATACAAACAACGTAGGAACATATCCACCGAAATATGTTGACAGTACTGTTTGTATGACGATTTAATGAGACACAAATAAGACGTAAGTGATTTATATAATGGCAGCTTGAACTTAAATGAAGGGTGCAGCTATCTTTAATTTTGGGGTGGGGGGGGTGCAGAGATTCCTCCAATTTCCAGTATAAACTCTGACTTTAGGAGGCGTTCCAGTTGAAATTTTTGACGTTGAACTGGGAAATTCTAGTTTCCCGGTTCAAATGGAGCGCTCCATAAGTCCCTGCCATGCTCCTGCTGATTCTGGGATAGGTTCTGGACCCCTGCGACCACGTGCAGGACAAATGGTATAAAAGATGGATGAATGGACTGACCCTTTTGTTATGGTACTAGGTCTAACATAATATTACGTAGGATTGTTACTCTTGAAGTGAACTTAGGTTGGGGTCTGGATGCCTCAGTACTGTTTCTTCCTATGTCTTCCTAAATGCCACATCACAGCATCAGCGCCCCCTTCTGGATGGGATGGCTAAGCGACCTGCTCAGGTTTGTTTGAGCCCCTTCATTCTCTCTTTTTTTCTGTGTGCACCCTGCATTTTGTCTTTCTGCCTCTGCCTACTTCCCTTTAACATTATTATTTTTCGTTCTCTTTCATCCTGGCTTGATGGCTTCTCCTCTGGCGCGGAGCTTGTGCCTCTCTATGCTTTATACTCTGTATTTCCTCTTATTTGATCCCTCAATAGTTAATGATTATTTCCCCTGGAAAATGGGTCCACGTATGAAAGGACAGTTTTGTTAATTTGTTCTGCCCCTCGCTGAAAACTAATCAAAGCAAAAGCGAAAAAAAAAACACAAGCATGAAAAAGGAAGACGTTCCTTGTCAGTTCTGATTCTTCCTGAACTGAGTTGCTTAATTTTCTGGAAATCACCCTGAAATAATTTTAATTTTCTTAACATTATGGAAAATATTTATAACCAAAAATATTTCCTGGAGATTCAATCTTTATTACATATACATATCTATATTCTACATTATAATTATATAGAAATACACACAACCCTGCTGATATTACACATTCATCAACAAGAGATTTACACCTAAATTAGACCAACCAACATAACACAGAGGGTTAGTCCAGTCCACTTGAATTTATTTTAATGTATCGCCCTTCCAAACATTCTCCCAAAGTGCTTCACAAAGCTTTAACACGAGCAACATAAACATACTCATCAGTGTATCATCAGTGTTATGTCCGACAGCACCATAACTGTCTATATCTCGTCTACATTGCTGCTTAATTCGTGAGGCTGGGCTTGTGAGGCATGCTATACTTTTGGGGTTGAGTATACATATTTTCCCACCATCCCAAAAATGCTACGAAGTTTCCCGTCCACCTCCCATTCCCCTTTGGGTCATCGACCTTCTCGTCTGTGAGTTATCGACTGCCTCGGCTCTCTTATATTCCCTATGATCTTCCATATCCAGTAGGATTAAAGTGGGGACATTCCTGGGTCATGGAACACCAAGCGACACTGATAGTTCATATTACAGTACCATTTTAGATATGCTAGATGTGGCTGAGTATATATTCCAGCCTGGGTAATACTGTAATCTAACTGATATATGGACCAACACATAGACACCAAACCGTTTGTGTTAAGGCCAAAGGGGGAATTGGAGCACAGTAAGTGTTTTAAACAGAAGGGTGAAGTGAGGTGATGTACTTCAGTTCACTTTTACTGAAAGGCCTTTCTGCCATGTCCACTTTTACTGGCATGTACCACCCTCCTACACATTTATTCATTTTTAATCTCTTCTCATCTTTGCTCTCGCTGCCTGTGACCCAAAGCTTTGCTTCCCAGTGCAAAGGGCAGACCGGGGGGGAAGCAGACGTAGGAGGAGGAAGCACTAGTTTTAAAGCCCAGCTGCAGAGACAGAGAGATGCACTGAGATATGAGTTTCACTGTTTCACTTGCTGGATCCTGCATACAGCCATTATAATGATTAGGCACTGAAGCTCACGCTAACCTGCACTCATTTGCAAGTACGTATTTACGTGCCTGACACTAGTGTGGCGGCAGTACCCTGCATTGCGAGCATACACTTGTCAAGAGGCCAATTAGGCATAAGGGTAGCTAGGCTGAGATTCCAGTGAATGACCAATAATAAGTTTAAGTTCGCACTGGATAAAAAGCTATACATCACAAAGAACATAGCAAGAACCGAATAAGAGAGATTTTCAAATTAAAAAACTGCAAAAAAGACCGCCCAGGGTACGCAGGAGACCAGCAAAGGGGTTACAGAAGGGGACAAGCGAGTGGCTGGAGAGCTGGCTGAGGTGTTCCTGTCGCACACGGCGTTTCTTGAGAGCTGAGAGGGATTCTGATGATTTGTGCAAAGTGAGAATGCATGTGAACAGTGCAGGAGACTAATGTACACGTGTTTCAACCATTTAAAAATCTGTTTTACCACATTATCCAACTATTTCAACAGTGCATCCATATTCTGCAAGAAATTTGCCGGACTACAATATTTATTCTGGAAAAAAATAACGCGAGAGGTTCCACGGAACTTTTAATTATTATTATTAAGATATTATAAAAAGAAGAACGTCTCCCGGATTCATTCTGTTAATATTAAATACTTTGCTGTATATTAAATACCAATTTCAAACAGAATGCCACTAGATACACGTCAGCCGAAAACTGCGACGAAGTTTACTTTCGTAATTAGCGAAACTTAACTTGTTTTCTTGTAATAGTGTCAAAGATATTTTTTATCGTGAAGCTGCTGCTCTCTGCCATGCACGGAAAGCGCAAGCCGCGCTGTTTGCTGTCCGCGCTGCTCCCAGCAGCATCATTACATGTAACGTCGCACCAATAAACCAGGCGGCTCGCGGAGCAGACCTCTTCAACATCCGGGCATTGAATAAGCCTGCGCAGAAACGGAATGGCGGAGGTGAGTGAACGAAAAGGTTGGGGAGGATATTATTGCTGAATTGTTTTTACAACAGCGCTACGTTCAGCGGCTCGAGTCGCGCCGGGGCGTCGATTACATTTCCGTCTATCGTATCAGCTGTCTTCAGAGGGGCGTGTGGAGTCGGGGCTCGGTATCTGCAGGAGTAAAAGATGGGCTATTCGCCCTGATATATTCTCCCGTCTCTGGTCTCTTTGCATTCCCCCCCCCTTCTCCTCCTCCTCCTCTCCCCC
>JAODKM010000032.1:4880089-4901498 GCA_026780845.1 Petrocephalus sullivani | reverse complement strand
GGAGCCGCGTGCCGGCCGGCCGGCCGGCGGCGCGCGCGCGGCCGGCGAAGTTCCTGCGCCGGGCATCCGTCTCGAGCCGCGGCGTCTCGCGCGGCGTGACGTTTCGGCCGGAGGCGCCGTCGCTTACCGCCGGCTCCTTCGCGGCGATGACATCTTGGAGAGAAGGAGAAGAAGGAGGAGGAGGAGGAGGAGGAGGGGGAAAAAAAACCGGAAAGAAACGTTCAGCACCCGGGCTTTTGGGAAAGCGACTTGGTTAGCGCCGCGAGCCGCGCGCGCCGGGCGGGTCGGGCTCCCTAGTAACCTGGTCGCGGTCAGGCTGAGTCCCGCGTCGCGTCCGAAAACGCGCTTCGCCTCTCGGTGCCCCTGAAGTGTGCCCGCGTGCACGTCGGCGCGCGCCGCGCGTGACTCCGGGCACGGCGGCATTTAGTAAGGCGTCGAACTTAAAACTCTTAGTGGGAGTATTGTGCTAGTCTGCCATTTGGGTTCAAGAGAAGCCTACCTTTGAACTGTCTGCGGGGAACCTTTCGTGTTTCTGCGACCGTCTTCGGTCTGTGGAAACAAATTTACAGTGTTAAGTGCGTGCAAACTTCCATAATGGAACTGAACCCCTCAGTCAAATGCATATTAGTATGTTTTTCATTGAGCCTGGAAAAGTACGCTATGTTATGAAAAAAGGCCCTAGTGTCCTACTGTAGAGGCATGTATAACCTTTCCAGTTGAACCTTGAACTTAGTTGTTACTGTCACGGTTATCCTTTGACTTATTCTGGGAGTGTTACTTGGGACAGTCACATCTGTCCTAGACGGCAGATGTGTAAATGTAGGTATCAGTGTAAAACTTTTGAGACTCAGTTGTCAACATGTTTATATTTCCCACTCATGGTGAATTCTTTTGAAATATGTGGCTCCCCCCTCAAAAACGAGGAGAAATTTGGGAAATATCTGCATATGATACTTATTTTTTGTGTGTTTTAGTCATGATTTTATCATGTGCAATCCGCCAGATTAAAAGTAAGGGAATGACTAAATATAAATAATTTCTAATGGAAAGATTTTTCTTGTGATGTGTATGGCAATTTGTAACAAACGATAAACGTGCTTAAAATTTGTTTGTCCACAGTGTGGGTTTTATATTCTGCCGAAATAGACTGCTGATGACTGCTGACCTTATGGTGGCCTGGTACTGGAACGTTGTAGAATAAACTGTGATTTGTCAAACTGTGAGTGGGCTCTTCAAACCGGGTGGAACTGGCAGAGGGGTGTTTGTAGAATGGTACTGATGACCAGTATGCAGGAGCTACCTTTAATTTCGGTGAATATTTTATCATTGGGTATGCAGCAGTATCAGCGGGTTAGCAAGGCCTAATAAACAAGCTATACGAGCCCACTGCTAAACAAATAAATGTTTGTGACAATCATGTGGTTTTTATAATGTATATAAGATGAAACTTCTCCCACTTAACCTCTGTCTTGAGAGAGTCAAATAGGAAAACAGCCAGGCAATCAATAAATAAATAGGAAGGGATCAGCCCTTAACAGACTTGTAGTCCTCATCCTTCATCTCTGTCTGTTCTAGGCGGTTCAATGGGCTCTGGAGAACACACTCTCAGTTTAGTGGAGGTCCTCAGCCACAGCTATGAAGCGCGAGATGAGCAGACTCCCGGCGGGGGCAAGTCCCTAGAGGAACTGGAAAAGACACTGGGGGCCAAGCAGGTATGGCCACTTAGGGGGCCTCGGATCTCGCGAACAGAGCATTTTGTCTGGGAACCCAAACCACTAGAACTGAAGGAAGATTTTTGTAATGACTTTTTTTTTTTTGTAATGTGTTGTCTGGTCAACAGGTTTGTGCACGTATGTAGAGGTGTCTTGTAGGTGGGTGTACCGTTATACTGTTTAATTCTGTATATGCATATCTCCGCTTACTGATACACATTTCTGACAATCTGTAGGTGGGTATATAGTAAATCATTTTTTAGAGGTGCGAATATGACTTATACCCACGTATACTCACCACTACATCTCTGTGTTTATGTATAGTATTATAATAGACATTGACTGTGTGCAAATTCAGGGCCCGCATCCTTCCAAGAGCACAGTTTACAGAGGTATAGCCTTTGTAGGCTGTGTTCTTTGAAGGTCAAACCAAAAGTGTTGTCTAATGGGACGGGTTGGTCATGCCCACAAAGCATCTCTCCTGTCGTCTAACCGGGACACACCCACTTTACCTCTGAGCAGTGAGTCTCGGGATATGTTCGGCTGCAGTGGATCCTTCGGGGGGATTCTTCACGACTTGAACAAAGGAAGGTGCATTTCTTGACTGCATTTGGAGAAGCCTTCAAAATGTGACGCATTCGGCCTTCAGTTGCAGCCTTAGAATGACTCAGCCCCTGGATTCGGACAGAGCCATTGACACACATGGGCACACGTTTTGTGGACCCCTTATGTTAATTATTTTTTCCTTTTCCTGATATGCATAAATATTGGGGAATTATGTTAAAATAAACCCTTTTAAAATAAATATGTTGTCTTTGCCATTTTGCAGTTTCAAAGGCCTGCAAGAAGTAATACCTACCTTAAATTTCTACTTCTAAGTGTTTGTGCACAAGTTTTATTCTTGTTCCTCCCTTGCGTAGGGTGGCGAGATGCCTCTGGAAGAGCTGCTTTCTTTGTATGGGTACGAGGTGTCAGAGCCCATTTTAGAGCACGACAGGGAGCCCAACGAGCTGACGGCCACCCTGCCCGACATGACACTGGACAAGGTGTGAATACTTTCTCATAACGTTCCTCTTGTGTTCCCAATATGAGCCCCTTCTGTGTTGGTGACTTCACGTGAGTGTGCCCCTGGGGCACCACACTGTAATCCTTATCTCATTCATGGCAATCTCGAACCCTGTGCTTCAGGGTAGCCCTCAGATCACTGCTGCCTTAATTGGATAAACATGGTTGAAAGGACATCCAACAATCATGGAGTCATCCACGCTTTGTCATGTCTGCCGTGAGCTTTGAAATCCCAACAGTTTTCCACATTAGCCATGCAATACAATGAACCTTGTAATCTGTATTGCCTTGCAAGAAAACCGTTACTATGCCACAGACACTGGGAAAGAGTTGTAATTAGGAGAGATCTCCCAAGTGTCTATGCAGATAAAGGCTCTTATAAAATCCTGGAGATGCTGCTTTGTCTCTGGTGTCAGCTGATAGTTGTGAATGAAAGTCCATCAGTGGGACCACATAAATTCTCTTCTGGAGAAAGGTGGTAGCATTAACTGGGCCAGTTCCTAAGCAGTCTGCAGAATATGCCAGATAGTGTTTAAATTGCATGCCAAAAATAAAATGTTGCATTTTGGATGAGATAAATGACAATCAACAGACCACAGTTTGCAGGTAAATGTGCATTTGTTGCATGCCTTTTGTTAATTTTATTAGGTTTAATTTCATTTGTCTCGCAGAATGCCATTCTGTTCTGTTGAATCACTGCTTTAACCGCGAGTAACCGCTACCGCTGGTTGATTAAGTCAATTTCTTCACATTTCTGAGAATTATTTGACTTTTGAAATTGAACCATGTCTTGATTACGAATATTGTTTAGGTGTCATTGACTGATGCCTGTTCATAAGACTGTTTGGCAACATTCTGCACACATGTGATTGAAGTGTACTGGAAGCAATGAGACCAGGGCTGCTGGTTCACAGCGGTGTTCGGTGTTGTGTGTAAAGGAAGTAATCTGCCTGGCTGGCATTGTACTGGGGGATGGCCTTCAAAGAGTTTGGCCAGGGAGCTGTGTAGATTGCCAAGTATGGTGCTGTATCGGCGTGGTGGTCAGGCAAGCTATGTAATTAAACCATGTTTTGATCAGTGAGGTAAGGAAGTAGATAATGGTGAAATCTATTTCAGCTCTGTGTGAATTGCTTCTAAGACGGTCAGCGTCTAAATTTACCATCAGAAATCTACGTTTTTGGCCTGCACATCTAGTTGAGTAGGAGTGAAATTGGTCTGACTTTGATTCATGGTGAGTTATGCTCTCCAGGATCAGATAGCAAAGGATCTGCTTTCGGGAGAGGAGGAAGAGGAGACTCACTCGTCGGCTGATGACCTCACCCCTTCCGTCACCTCCCATGCCTCAGACATTTTCCGGCGCCACCTGCGTGGTAGGACACGTGACTCCCACAATGATACTTCCTGTTCATTGGGAACACAGTGTGCTGCTTATTCTTGCTGTAGGAGTAACTGTTATTCCAAATACAAGTAGATGAACATGGCAGTATTATTAGAGGAGGTTTTATGCTTGTGTGTTTCTTCTGTTTTTGTTCTGGCATATGGATTAGAATAAATACAGAAATGATTCGCTCTGAGCGTGATTGATCTACTTCCTCTCAGAAGCACAGAGCGTTTTTTTTCCTGTAGTCACCCAGGTGTGATACCCAGGTGTAGCAATATGCTTCTACCTAAGAAATAACTAAGTGCTATTTCTTAGCCCAGTCCCTCGGAGATAAGGACAAGGAGAGCTCGTCAGACGCGGATTCCGACAGTGCCTCCATTCAGTCCGCCGACGGCCGCAAGGTGAGGCACGGCCGAGATGCTCAGCTTAGAGTTCAGCCTCAGTGGCTGTTCAAGAGCACGAGGGGGGCAGTCAGTTGGAGAAAGGCAAAGCTGGTATTAAAGTTCATATTATTGCAGGACATAAATGCATGTTTTGTCTGACTTTTTTTAAGGATATCATGGTTGGCCCACAATATCAGGCCACAATCCCTCCACTCAACACTCACTTCTACCAGGAAAGAGGTAACCACCTCACTCTCTGTTCCTCTTTTCTCTTTTCATTCTTTGTAGTCTTCATGTTCTTTTGTGTGCATTTACTATACCACCTACCATACCTTAATCTTAAGGTTTTCTGCGCTCTGATTCACAGCTGTTAATCAGATATTAAATACTGCTGGAGTGTTTTCCTCGGCCTTGCCATATGCCCGCCTGCTCTGGCTTTGCTGTTCAACCCTCCCTCTGTCCTCAGCCTATGAGAATGAGGACCAGCTGCTATGGGCCCCGGGGATGCTGCCAGTCGAAGCTGTGGAGGACTTCTTGTTGCAGGCCCAGAGGCAAGGGGGCCAAGAAGGAGTGGCTGAGACCCCCACATCAGGGGACATTATCAAGGACAATGAGCAGGTGAAGTGCTGCTCTCACTGTGCTGTCCTGCACAGGCAGTTGTCATTCCATGTGTGTGCCTGTGCATGTATATATGTGCGCGTAATACATACGCATTTCCTGTCTAGGTTTTTTTTCTGTTCTATATCATACATTTTTCTGTAAATACTTAAAAAACGAAAAATGCATCACGACAAATAGGATTCGGAGTACCAAGGCAGGGTTCACAGAAATTCTTTGAATCTTGGATTCTTCAACATTGGTGCTATTTGGAGTGTTAACAACTTAACAAAGACTAGGCATTCAGTTCCAACACTGTGTGCAGAATTATTAGGCAAGTATGTATTATGCTTGTGTCTTCTTTTCCGACCATTAATTTCAGTCTGGATAAATTGTCGGATTTTCAAATATAGGGCATGCTCAGTGTTTGGTCTGAATACTTTGTTTGGAGTAAAACTGGAAACCCATAGATATTTCCATGTGCAGAATTATTAAAGAAATTATTATTACTATTAAAATTGGCCAAGTGCCAGTTAGAGGGATGCGAGCAATCAAAAATGCCAAATGTTTAAGACAAAATCATCATAAATTCAAGTGCTTTGTGGCTGACAGCCAAAATAGATAGAAGCATGCAGAGAGAAGACGACACAAATCAGCTGCCAAAAATGTGTGTCAGATTAAAGGGGAGACCTCAGCATCAAATTGCACCACTTTTCAATACTGCTATCTGAATGCGGAAGTACTAGGTGCAATGTGTCACAAAGACTGAAACATGACCGCTACTCAATAAGGGACACAAGCTAAACATCGAGAATGGGCACAGATAAGAAAAATGAATAGAATAGATGAGTGATTCTTGATGGACCAGGTGGGTGAGCCTGTGGATGGACAACTTCTTCAAGCACTAACAAGGTGGTGGAGGTGTGATGAACTTGTAAGACCTTTTTCGACCTGCTGATGTGGAAAATTTAACCACATGATCTACTGCCAATTTCTAGAAGATTCCTTCTTCAAACACTGGTATAAGAAGAAGTCGACAGCTTTCTAAAAGGTTATGATATTTGAGCAGGAAAGTGTTCCTATACATCAAAGTATTTGATAGATTGGCCAAGAAAGGTTTGAAAATTGATCGAATTATGACTTGCCCTCATCATCGTCTAACTTAACTCTGATTGAGATCTACTGCTCCTTGTTATAGTATGAGATTTACCAAGGCAACACGCAGAACACTTCTCACAGCAGTGTCTGGGAGGTGGTCCTAACTGCCTCTGCTAATATAGGATGTGATCAAGTCAAAAGACTTGATTGGTTCAATGGGTAACAGGCTCATGATGGTCATTAAGAAGAAAGATGGCTATACAGGACTCTAAACTTGGTAAAATGGACTATGTAGAATGACTGCTAGTTTATTCCTTATATAGCCTGAATTTTTTTTTTTTTTACTTCTGTTGATGGTAAAGAAAGAACAATCCACTTAGTTTCTGATTTCCTAATAATCATGCCCAATGGTAAGTGTTTTTCTTGTATTTTCACTTGTGACAGACTAATGTAACACTTCCTTTCTAAATAAATTAACTAGGAACAAAAGAACTTCTGAATTCACTTTTATAAGTCTGCCTAAGTTTTGGCAGTAAAAATGATCTTCAGGTATAGCACTCTAATAATTCTTGCGGAGTGTTGTGTTCTTGAGGGTTTGCTTTAATTCTCCTGTTCATCTTCAGTTCTTTTGTCCTTCATTTTCTTTCTTTGCCAAATGCTTCTTGTGCAGTTTTGACATGTGCTTTGGGTCATTGCTGACGGATGAAGTGTTGCCCGTTTGGTCATAATCCTTATGAATTGGCATGTGTTTGAAATATGCTATGATACCAAATCTCAACTGAAATTGCTAAAGGTCTCCAGCAAAGCAACCCCAGGCCATGAAACTGTCTCCTCCATGCTTGACCATGTCAACCACCCATGCGGAATTCGTGTTTGCTTGTCCAAAGACCATGCAGTCACTTTAAGAGTACAATGAAAGCATAGATACAGTTTTGGTTTTTAGATTGACATCCCTAAGGTGTGACTGGTTATATACCTTTCTGGTTAGGCTTCAGGTTTAGCACAAGCATCGAACAGTGTTTCCCAGTCCGGTCCTCAGGAACCTACAGTCAGTCCATGTTTTTGCTCCCTCTGAGCTTACTGCCAGACAGTCCACGTTTTTGGAGGGAGCTAAAACATGGACTGTCTGTGGGTCCCCAAGGACCAGATTGGGAGGTACTGCTCTACTGGATAATCATTATATCGGTTCTTTCCAGTGTCTCTTCACTGATGGGTGTTTTCTACATTGCAGGCTCTTTATGAGCTGGTGAAATGCAATTTCAATGCAGAGGAGGCCCTCAGACGTCTGCACTTTAATGTCAAAGTGTTTAGCGGTAAGTCAGACTGAACCTTCTCTTCTCTTGGTGTCAGCCTGTGCTTTTTTTTTTGTAACTGGAGTTTAATTGCTCTGAACGGTTTATTCCACCACAGTGCCTTTGCATTCAGGGTGTTTAATAAACCCAGCACTCCTTGGTTACAGACACAGGAAAGGCTCAGCTTCTTCAGTGTATTGTCCACTTCTTGCCCCTTTATCCTACACTGCTTTACTGTGGCTCTCCTGGGATTTGAACAGGCAACTTTCACCTTAAGAACCTGTGTGCTTAGCCAACACACTACCTGTTGCCCCCTTCATTTTGATTGCACTGGGCACATGAATATACGTCTCGCATTTTAATCTCCTCAGTCTTCTATGGCAAACCTGCGCTCACTTGTTCAGCAAAAGCCAACCGACGGCAGCCTAAGGCAGTAGTATTGTTCCATTGATCCAGCCACATCACAGTGCATGCTCACTAACACCTGCCTCCCTTTGGGTCCCTCCTTGCCTAATAGTGCCTTTTTTTTTTCAGAGGAACTTTGTGCCTGGAGCGAGGAGGAATGCCGAAACTTCGAACACGGATATCGAGTCCATGGGAAGAACTTCCACATCATCCAAGCGAACAAGGTGAGAGTGTTTGCCCTCAGGTTGGCTTTTCCTGCAAAGCCTTGATGCTTTGACATAGCGTCGACCGTGTATGAACATTCATGGCGATTTCTCAAACTGGGGACGGAAGCAGCTGTTATGTGTTGCCTATGACTTTATTTTTTTCTTTCGACATTTACTACCTTTTCTGGTCTCAGAAATAATTTCAGTATTAGTACTGTGTAGTCACAAGCCAAGGACTACTATTGGAAATCAAAATTAAACCAGCTATTTAGATGTTCTATATTAGAATATTGAAATATAGTGGATTTTTCACTGTGGGTAATATTAATTTTAAAACTAGATGTGTGCACTACACTTAGAGTACTGTTTCCATATGAGCGTTTGGTATCACATTACAGAATTAGGTTTAGATATTGACATTAAAATACTGATTGTAGGCAGAATTAAATATGAAAGATAATCCCAATTTCAGATATATTATCATCTACCATTGTATTTACAATACCTGCCTTTATCACTACATAATTATTTTAGCTGTAAATACATGGGCAAACTAACTAAATCTTAGAGACAAATTAATTTATGGTTGGAACAAGAAAATTGTCAAGATAAAGTTGTTGTTTTTAATATTGGAAATTGACTGATCTTTCATCTTTTGTGCACAATTTGTTGCTTTGTTTTATAACTTCAGTGTGTCAAAAGTTAAAAAAGGACAGTTGCAGTGCTTGGAGTCCTATGGAATTAAATACTGTGATCCAATTTCTGGGCTAATCTGTATAAGAAAAGGGATTGGCTTGTGGAAGATGTATACTTTCGCAATATTTTGGAGCCAATTTTACTCTGTATATGGTAAAATCATCCTCGTAAAGCACCTGCCACTGTTGCAGGTAAAATCTTGAATAAATTTAATTCATACTGAGGTCTGTTACCAGCCACGAATCAAGTGGAACCCGCTGACATTAATCTATCATCTGGCTCCAAAAAGTGTCACTCTGTGTAAAATTATTCCCCTTTAATTTTAAATAGTTAAGAGCCTTTTCTCTTTGTATGCTTGCCACATGTGTGTAGGCACTTTGGATTTTAATGATGCGGTTTTCCCATAAGCCTCGGTTCCAAAGCCATGGAATGTCTCTGTAGCTTTCCTGCTATTCCAGAGTTACCCTAGTGCAGTGTTCCCCAATCTGATCCCCAAGGACTGGGTTGGGAAGCCTTGTCCTAGTTATCCGTGTTGACTGTAAGTTCCCTGGTACACAGTATGTGACTGAGATAACGGGTGTGTTTGACTGTGTAAGCGGTGGTTTTGATTATTGGTAAGTGGTTGGCCTGCCATATCTTTCTCGTCTTTCCTGCATACTTGCCTTTTAATACCGTGCCGTTTCTCACACATTGAGACATTTTGGTTAGGGGAGAGATGTCCAGGCTTCAGGTCAGCATCAGCTGGAGGCTATAACTCTAGAATTCACAATATTTTGCATAAATCTTTTTCAATCATCTCCTTGTAATATCAAAATTAGGGGTTTTATTAAGGGTTAGAGTTATTTTAAATCAAGAAATGTAAGTAAATGAGTAAATAAGTAAGTGAGCAAATAAATTAGTAAATGCCAAAATGTCAAGAGATGTGAAAACAGCAAAGTTTCAGTAAGAATGATCACGGCAGGCTTGTCTGGGTGTGACAGCCGGCTTCATGAATATCTCATGTCTCCGCTCTGAGCTGGCAGCCATCTAGTGCATGTAAAGGATCTCATTGAGCACTATGCAGGGTTTTCTGTGCCACCTTTCGTGGTGTAACTGCTGCTAGTTATATTCCAACGACTGTGGGAAAACGTCTTTCAGGCAGGTTTCTCTTATTTGAGTGTCTGCTGTTTTGTTAGGAGAAGCTGACAGTCTGTGATTGCACTGTAATATACCTCTACAGTGTTAAGATTGCCATCTGCTTTCCGTGGTCTCACCGTGATTGGCTATTAAAATTGTTCAATCAGATGTTTAATGGGGATTTTTTGTGTTGTAGAGATTGACTTGTCACCCCTTAAACCCTGACCAGACTAAGCAGTTGGAAGATGCATGGATTAGCTTGTCACATATGTTGTATATCAGTTATTTGGATATGTGTATATATACACTTTTTTATGATTTACAACTGGGTTTCATTTTACTGAGGGCAGAAGCATCTCATTTGAAATGTCTTTGATAGCTATTTAGCAGAGCTCATATACGATATGGGCCCTGTAATTATAATCTCTGCACTGAATTTACTCCACTGTATGTGTTATAAGATGCCTTACATACTTACTGTAATCTGCCTGAAATAAACAACAGGTTGGTACTAAGGGTGCTTTTCTACCGCACAAAGTTTGGTACTTTCGGTGCGATACTTTCG
The DNA here is from genome assembly GCA_026780845.1 of Petrocephalus sullivani. NCBI lineage: Eukaryota > Metazoa > Chordata > Actinopteri > Osteoglossiformes > Mormyridae > Petrocephalus > Petrocephalus sullivani. The sequence goes on along the minus strand of JAODKM010000032.1, from coordinate 4,890,982 downwards.
CTTTTCCATTGACTTCTGGTCGAGTACCAGTACTAAAAAGTCAAGTACCGAAAGTGCCAAACCAGTTGGGGTACTTCTTTGGTACTTGCAATGCTTTCGCTGTGATTGGTTATGCAAATAGCCCAATTCTGAAACACAATGCGATCGCCGTCTTGACAAACGTACAAACTCAGAAAACAGCAGTAAACGAAGTTAAAAAAAATAATAACTGGGGTTTGGTCGGAAGAACAGATACAACAAAATCAGGACAGCTTAACAAGAAATGTAAAAAAAGTGTTTTATTTAATATATAGTCTACTACTGCAGCGCGGTACTGGAGAGTCTCCAGATATAGCCATGTGATTTTGTAGTAATAAATATTGGGGTATTTATAAGTTAGTTAACATAAATGAAAAAAATAGTTAACAAATTTGTAACAAAGCTGTCTAGGAGTGATTTAAATAGCAAGGGTGAGGATGATTATGATCGTCTCGAAGAACGCATAAACAGCGGAGGTAAACTTTAAACTGATTTAAAAAAACATATTTTGGATGTAAATATGATTAGCAAAGCCTTTTCCCTATGCCAAAGTAAAAATGTTTTAGCAAAACATTATCCCCATCTGTATAAAACCGAAAGTAATTAAAAGTCTGATCTTAATGTAGCTCACTAGTGTTGTAAACTGCATGTGCACAACATGCGATGTTATTTAATATCCAACATCGTTCAGCTGTATACTACAGCCATTGTTCAAATCCAGTACGAAATGCCCGGCTTCACGTTGTGTTTTTATTCAATGGCGGTACCAGTTTTTACGGCAGTGGAAAAGCATTTTGGTGAAAGATACACGGCGCTGCGCAGTGTGACGGTCAGTCATGGGAGGTTACTGATGATGTCATTTGGCGCCAGTACCAGCCACTGAGACAAATTTCAATGATGATGTAGAGATCAGTGTGCTGGTAAAGAACTAGTGTGTGTGTATATTCACCTGACTTTGGTGATAATCTGGTCTTGTTGTTGGAATTTCCTGTGATAATGGCAATGGTGTGTTTGCTGGGAAATGCAGGATTTAAGACGCATGTTGAGAAGTTAATGCTTTTTTCCAGGTGATTGAACAGTCAAATAAAACAGTGTAGCATGTTTATTTCTTGAAGATGCCTCACAATCACCAACAATGTCTTCAAATATTGGTAGGAGTTCTGGAGGTTATATCGTCATCCATATCTTACGGTTTCTCATCAGTAGTGTTAAAAATCAAAGAAGTTATAAAAGCCTTTCTGCCTTTGCACAGTAAGCCCATGAAAACAGCTTAAACATACCAATTTCATATATTACTAGATTTTATATGCTTTTACATCATCTTACATGTGGCTTTTCATAGTGCTGCCGTGAGGCACAGTATTGACAGTCATTCCTGTTGTTGGCTGGGTTCTCTTTTATACACTTTTTGTTTTTGTTTATTATTTTGTGGACTTTTTAACCTTTGGTTTTATAAGTTATAAATTCTGTAACATTTATAAGTCTTTTATAAGTTCTGTAACATTTATTTTATGCAGTTAAGAGGTGCCAGGTGCATTTTATAATGGGAAAGCAATTTAGTTAACAACTAAGCACTCCTGTCCGTATAACATCTGATAGCTATGTCACCTTTACGCTGATTGCAGGTGTTCTGGAACCGGTTTTAACATGTGACGAATAGCAGATCCGCAGCCCACGGTCTAGAGCAGTGTTTCCCAATACGGTCCTCGGGGACTCGCAGTCGATCCATGTTTTTGCTCCCTACCGGGACCTGGGAGGGAGCAAAAACGTGGACTGTCTGTGGGTCCCTGATGACCGGATTGGGAAACACTAGTCTAGAGAATTGTACATTCCAGACAGGGCAGCATGCATTTTAGCCCTCTGGGCAGCTCGTCAGATCTGCAGATTGTAATTCCTCCAGGTCTGTGCCCTTTAACTGTTGTGTAAATAATTTCCATGGCAACCCTTCAGGATAATGCTGCTAAATGAATGGACCATGCCAGTTGCTGGCAAAGGGAATTATTAATATTATTGCTAATGATAAATATCAATCATTTTTGTAACAATATTTTGTGTGCAGTGAAAATATCAGACCCTCCTCTGTGAATATTAAGGAAGTGTTTGTACCTTCGCTAGCTGCTCTGTAGTAGCACCGTCCTCTCCATCCTGCGTTCCCTTTCATGGGCCTTATCTGTTTACTTTTCTTCTGTGCACTGGTACATGCATATTCGTCATCTCTATTTCCTGTTTTCTCATATTAATTAATGTGTGCTGACATTGTGTTCCTTTACTTTTGGTACAAAAGACTGTTCTGCCGTATTCTAAATAATTTGGTGAACAGGTTTATTAGAGATTATACTTGTTGCCTTTGACGCGCGTCAAACATTAAGGAAAGTTGTGACGAAACTGGGGCCTCCCCTCTCTGTCTGGCAGGTACGCACCCGCTCCGTTGGGGAATGTGTGGAGTATTACTACATGTGGAAGAAGTCGGAGCGCCATGAGTACTTCACACAGCAGACCACAAAACTGGGGCGTAAAAAATACAGCCTGCAGTCAGGCGCCATGTGAGTAAGGAGGCCTGGGGCCAAATCACCGCTGATGACTGACTGGCGCTAATATCTCCTCTGCCCGCTGTACCGGCAGCTGGCTCTTCATTATGTACCGTGGGTGTTAAAGGGCATGTGACTTACATGTGCTTTTTATCTCAGCCTGCTGGTGTTAAGCTTATTTTCTGTTCGAGCACTGTGTATGTCTATATGTGTGGTTTATGTATATTACCAAATGTCCCCACAATGTGATAACAAACCTCTTATTTTGATGTTGTGATGACCACCTTTTCAGCTCCCAAGACGGGAGTCTCAATATTCTAAAAATCTGTGACTGCAATCTAAAAAAAGAGGAATGCCAAAGGTCTTGTAGTTCATCTGGTTGCTTATGGTTAAGGTTAGGGCTGGGTAGGGGTTAAGGGTGTCATTGTAGGGATTATGGGCTATCACATAGAAATGAATGGAGAGTCCCCACAAAGATATGAATACAAGTGTGTGTGTGTCTTGTAAATAATAGCTGAAAGCCCACGATTTCTAAAATGCAGAAAAAACTATTGTAATACAGGTCGAAGATGACATCAACTGCATAAAAGTGGTCAGAATAGCTGGTATAAGGAAATTCCAGCAGCCTGGAGCTGCAAAGAGATCAGAGCAGTTTCAGCTCCTGATTATACTGCTTTTATTAATGTTCTGCACAAAGTTCTGCAGTTGACCTGTATTTTTGTGTTTCTGATGGTGCCGTTTGTGTCTTAGGGAGGATGGGGAGCAAGATGGTGATGGTGCGGAGGTGGAGGGTAGCAACCACCCTCTGAGTTCGCCGCCTGGAGCCCTGGCCACCTCTCAGCTTGGCCCCCCATCTCCTGCAGCCGTCCTAGATCTGGAAAAGCAAGGTAGGCCTCACCCTGTCCTTTGGGAACCTTGGAAGCACGTTCATCAGTACTGCCCGTTTAGGTTGTTGGGGGTGGGTGGGTGAAAAAAGGAGAAGCTTTTGTGATGTCAAACACTTAACACAGACCATTCCACTGGTCACGAGAGCTCCAGAGCAAACTGTCGCACTCGCACACTGAGGCCTGCAGTAAGCTGAGAGAAGAGATACTCTTGAAATGACCCAGGCTCTGGCGCGGTAATAAGTGATGCCTAGGCCGACACTGATTCTCTTTCTGCTGTGGATGAGCTGATCCACAGCTACACAAACTAAGATAATGATAAACGTAGATGCTGAGTTTGTTTCCTCTTCCAGTGTTTTGTAAAGCTTTATGTTGTCCCTTGGGTTGGTACCGGCATTACAAATGTACCATAATTGATGGTGTAAAGTACCATTGGTGTTCTTTGGAAGGACCCTTTTAAATGTTAATTAAGATACTTTGGCCTTTGACCCCCCCACCCCCAGTTTATTCAAGTGTGTAGGTAATGATTCGTGATTTGTTTACCAAACTGAAAAATAGTGACGAGCACTGCCAGCCGGCAGATTACCGTCTTGGTGAATCGCTGCCTTTGTTTATCTTGTGGCCAGACTCTGACACATAATTGGTAAAACAAAAACGCCACGGTAGCCATTTTACTCATACTCCTCCGTGTTTGCACGTCATCGCCCAAACGCGTTGTATGTGACAAACTGCACTGGCGCTGCAGTCATGCTGCGGTCGCTGCCTGCCGTTTATCTCCATGAAGCAGTGCATTCCTCCACCTGCTGTGTAAATGTGTAACTTTGAGTCTGCACCATCTGCTCTGGAAGTCCCTCACTTTGGGGGCATGAAACATGTACAGTCAGAATCTGAGATTAGGACGTTTTTGGCCCATGCCATGTGAGCCGGGACACTGTGGCACATGAGGCATGTGTAGTTTATCAGGGTTAGTTTGAAGGTGAAGAGACACCTGGCTGTTACTGTTCTTCTCCTTCATCAGTTTTGTAGCTCTTTGTGAGGCCAGCAGATGCAGGTGGCACCAGGCCAGGTCAGCGGAACGCTCCTATGTGACATGCGTGCTGCTGACGCTAACTCCCTGTGACACAGTCCCCATTGGCTAAATCCTTTGCTGAAAAGGAGCCCTGGGCAGTTACTAAGTGGCCTGAGGGGACTCGTTAAGAGAGCAGACCTCGCATGGCAACCGCATGTTTTGCTTGGTCCTCCGTTCCTCAGTTCTATACGGCCGAGCCCTCTGTCCACTGGCTTTCATTTAGCTGTCAGCCCAGTGATTTACCTTGTGTAAAGGTTTCATTATGAATCCTGGTAATTTAAATATATATATACTCATTTAAAATGTGTTATCGTTAGCAACATGGCTTTAGGGTGACTCTTCCCCGAATGATAAATACAGAGAGGTAAGAGGACTGTGCTGTTTTCATTTTTATTTTATTTGATACTTATCAGTCTGTTATCCTAAAGGGTGGGATATTAGTGTTTTATATATTTTAGGCAGATTTGTGCCTGTATGTTACCTCACTCTAGTTTATGTTTTGCAAATGTCTTCCCATGAGCTGCCTGGCTCCCCGACGAGCCTCGTTCTTACCTGGATATAGAATATTGCTCCTGATAGCGCCGTCAGAATTTGCATTTCCTGACAAACCCTTTTTGTTTTTTTTTTTTAGTGAACAAAGAGCTCATTTTATATTTATGTCTCAGATTAAATATTTTGTCAGCTGCACTTTGTTGCCTTCTTACATTGTGTTCCCAGTGATCTAAGCACTGCTCATTATGAGGACAAGGAAATTAATAAATGTAAAGCCCAATGGAGCAGCGTGTGAATTAGGGGGAACCCCATATACGTATACGTGGTATTTCTAACCCATGTTCTTTCCATTCTATCATTCCTGCTACATTTGGTTTAATTCGAGGTTTGTGTTTAGCCCATCTGAAGAGCTGCATTATGCTGCATACCTCATTTCTGTGTTTACCCATTTTGTGTGTGTGTGTGTGTGTTCATATTCTGGTGTCGTCTGCGGATGCTCGTTGCCAAGAGGAGAGCCTGGCGTTTGCGGCTCGCGTGCAGGGCCGTCCCCGGAGGAAGCGTACACCGCGCTTTCTCTTAAAACCCTGAGCTCACAGCACACAGACCGCTCACAGCAGGCATATGCTCACAGGTAAAGGCAGAGGTAGCGAGCGCTGGGGCGCAGGCTTCACTAACCCACACCGCCCAGACTGGGCCTCTGTCCGAGCATTTGCTGGCACCACACTAACCCTAACCCCGCTGTTATCCAGACTGACCTCTGATTGCGAGTGGGACACGGTGTTTGAGTCGGTGCAGGGCTTGTCGGCCTCACGCAGTTTGTTGGGAGCAGCTTGCTGTGGTTATGGGTGCCAGTGCAGCTTGGCTTAGATGTGCGGGATGTACTTCTGCGTCTCTGTTCACGCTGTGTCCCTCCGACTCATGTGCAGATGCGGAGCTGGGAGGAGGGATTTTGGACCTGTGTGGGAACCCATGCCCGAGCCCTCCCAGAGAGCCTCTCTTCAATCAGCTCTCCCTCTTATCCACCAAGGAGGACCCTCCCCAGCCTGTCGAACACTGTCCTGGCCCCACCGGCCGCCTAGCCCCGCCCCCTGGCCCGCTGGCCCAGTGCCACACCCCACAGGGACCCTATGACAGCGCTCTCCCTCAGCCACCAGGACCTGAGCTCCTGGGTCCTGGGTTTTACCAATTGCAGCTGGGGCCGTTTGTCTCAGACGGCATGTCGACGGAGTCCAGTGCCACCAAGAGGCTGCAGGTGGGCTTTTCTCTGCCCTCGCCACCCCCGCAATCACCTGCTGTTGCCTCCACGGTCTCCGTGACCTCAGAGTTTGGGGTTATCAGCAGCTTCCTGTGCCCCCACGCCATGCACGGCCCTCCTGTGCGGCACCCGCGCTCCCTCAAGCAGTGAGCGCTGCCGACGCTTGCTCCCTTTCACTTAATTCCTTCCAGCCCCACACTTCGCAGCCCGCACTATGGGACATGCACGATTCGTCGTACAATGAATATGGACTAACATGACTCAACTACGAAGTGCAAGCCTCTAAGTTGAGGTGACCGTGCCCTGCGGCAGGTTACCCCGGCTTTGAGCCCTTCTGTTTCTCTTGGGCTGGAAAGTACCATGCAGCAGTTGGGGAGGTTTGTCCCAGGAGAGCATCTGCCCTTCAGCTCAAAGAAGCTCTAATCTGGGGATTCACCCATACATCTTAGAAAATGGGACTTGGAGGTCCTGAACTGCTGCCAAGGTGATCTCAAGCAGCGGGGTTGGGTGCGCCCAGCAACACCATGAAGGCAGACTGCTTCTGGCTCGAGGATTACATCCTGTGCAGCTTATGGACCTGGGATCTCCCGTTCTTATCCTTAATAGGGTGTTCCCAATCGTAAAACATGCTGACTCTAAACATTATTATGAAATGAATTGATAATCATATGCACCTACAGTATGCCAGGTTGAGTTACTGTCACAGCCTAGATAGTGCTGTGGGTTAGGAGGGCAGTTCTGAACAACCACATTTATCTGGTACTGAGGCTGTGGATCATGGACATTTTGACTCACTCCATGTATTCATTCTGGTAACTTATTTTGTAAGGGGACTTTATCAGATGAAAGCTAGTACAGATTATGGCTAATATATATTTTTCCTTTTGAATATGAAGTGTTGGGTATAAACACAATGAAACTTACTATGTGTAAATTGCATTTTAGAACTTTACTTTTTCTACTTCCCCGGACTTTTGGTGGTGTTCTCCTTCAAAGTTCAGTTCCCTGATTCTCTTATACAGATCCTTTCCCAGAATGCTCTGGCAGCTTCTGAAGATGAGACACATGCCAATGTTTTACTCGCTGACTCAGGTAACATGGCTCTTGATTTCTTTTATTTTAAATTTTTTTTTTCGTGTGTCTTTTTAATTTTATTTTTTATGATTAGCTGAGGTACAGCTCTACTGTGTGTCGAGCGATGATGATGTCACACCTTAAGGCGTGAATTGCAATGCCAATAAGCCGCTCAACTCGTCTGCCTTGGCTGTGGTGGAAGCTGGCCTGCCCCCCCTACCCCAGAAGAGAGGGACCTTTTCTCCCTCTTTCTTTGTATTATTGTGGGTATGGCCGTGTTTTTCCTATCCTCAGCGTTTTCCAATTTTTCGTTTACAGTTTCTGACAAGTTTTTTTGTTTTGGGACAAGGGTTAGAGAGGAGAAACACTGCCTTTATTCTTTTTTAGCAATTTGTATTATATTGCATCCGTTCTCGTTGGTTTGTCATTATATTTTGTAAAAAAAAAAACAAAACGGGAAAAAAATGAAATGGCACATTGAGCCTCATAATAACACTGGAAATACACACACACACACACACACACACACACACACGCGCGCCCGCACAGTAAAACATCCATTGTAGTTTTTCTTCTCAAAAAAATAAACTTGTGTTCTTTTGTTTCATTAAGACTACTATTTGTGTTTTAAATTAAATAAACTTGTGGCAATGCAAATCATCCCAAAACTTAATATAAATATACCGCGAGCGCCCAGCAGGTGGCCCCGTCTTATGGTGAGGCTCCTCTTCAGTTTGTCTCTTGTGTGAGTTATTGTGTGGTCAGGTCACCATTTGATTTTGTTAAATCGCAGTGAACGGGGGCTTGCTCACCGTCAGCTGTTGTGTTGACATGTTGAGACTCGGCCACTCGGTGAATGACTGACCTGACTATGAGCACAGCTTACCTCAGTCCAGATCAGCAGATTCATCGTCATCATCATCGAAGAAGAAGGTTAGGGGAGATGGTGGCTCTACAGTACTGTATTTTTTTAAGCTACTGTGCACAGATTTTGAATTAATATTTGTTTGAGCACACTGAGCCAAAAACATAGTCAAACTGTTGGCCGAATAAATTTTAATGTTTACAAGATGTAAGTGGTTGCATCCCTGTTACAAATGGGTCTGTTGTCTTTGATTTAATGAGATCTGCATTAATGAAGTTAATGTAGCTATCTGCTTATTGTGCATTCCGCAGGGGCAGAGCAGACTTTGCACACTTCTGCTTTGCATGTCCCTGCTACGCAACTGTCGTGCATTTGAAGAAAAAAAACTGCCAGATTTTGCACTCGTGAATATTTAACAGAGAAAAGTTGCTACCTGACATTTTCTGGCTTCCAGCTGCAAATAACCTCGTACCTTCTTCTTAATCTGTGTTTAGCGCTTTCACCCGGTCACATTTAAACGTTCAAGGTTTATGGCATCTCAGTTGATTAGCAGACTTCCCATAGAATCATTCTTGAACTTGGAAGACCTCTATAATTTGGCTGCAAACAAAGGGTTTGTGAATGAATTGGAGGAATGGTATTGCAGTGAGATGATGCAAACTTCTTTTCACAGTGATTTTCAATAGTGCAGGTCAGCGAAAGGCTGTACATACTCTTAAATGTGTGAGTATTTTCATTTCCATTACAGCTGGTTTAGGGGGATTTGACCTTTGAACTCAGCATGGTAATCTTTGCTCTAGCCGATGCTGTGATCTGGTTTTTGTATTGGACACGTGGCTGTGGAGGTGTACAAATCTTTTAAACAATGACGGCAATTGAAATAGACTATTGTACAAGATGATCACAGTTGTTTTACAGGTAAAAACTAAATATCAGTATGTATTTGTTCAACTTTTTCAAAGATTTGCTGCTGCATATTTTCTTAAAGCTGCCACACTTGGTCTGGTTCTAAAATAAAATTGCTGTACACAACGTCTAATGGAAAGTGGAAAATTTTACAAGCTTTCCTAAAATTTTGAACCTGTGTTTGTGGAAATATTTTTTAAAATCCTGTGAATTTAATCATTTCCCTTCAAACAAACTCTTGTAATTACTATTAAAGAATTGAGATGAAATGTTGTAATTCATTTCATTATTAAAGGGCAAGGATCTGTTATTCCCAAGAATTATTAAATGAATTAGCCTTAAAAAGTTATTTTTAAACATACAATAACCCTTTTGTCTTGAATAGTGTTTCTCAAACCAGTCTTTGGGGACCCCCAGACGGCCCATGTTTTTGCTCCATCCCAACTCCCAGGGAGTTTGCAGGGAGCAAAAACGTCAACTGTCTGGGGGTCCCCACGGACTGGTTTGAGAAACACTGGTCTAGGAGAGCAGGCTGCATGGGATAACTCTAAAATGTAACGCATTTGATTCAAAACATGTTTTTTCCATTTGAATTTGTCAATGTGAGATCAACTATTTAGTTGTCTAATAATAAGCTGTCCCAATTTTGCATTGCTCCCAAAAAACCATTGTGCCTCTCTTCACATGAAGTTATGTGGCTGCAGTACCAATGGGTTCTAGATCCCTCAGTTAGATTTGTAGGTGCACCACTGTGCAAATAAGTGAAGGATCAGTTAATGTCAAGGGCCTTGCTCAAACCCACAACCTAGACAAGGTCGCTGGTAAATTACCTTAGTTTGCAGACTTTTTGATGTAGTGTATGAGTGTGGGCTTGGCCTTTTAAAGTCTAGCATTGCAATGTTAGTTTCCTTGTGAGGAAGCCACCATTATTTTCATTGTCATCATTGGTGAGACTAAGGGTTCTGGTCCATTTTATTGTCTTGTGGACATCCAAACTAAACAAATGGTGATGTGCGGCAGAGTGAATGTGAAAGGAAAATAATCCTGTCAGCAAGTTTCATCATCACCACCCCCTCGCCCAACAACAATACCTTTTACCGACAACTGAATATGGTTTGGTGGCTGGTTCAAATCCCAGGGGCAACAGGGTGATCGGACTGTTGAGCCCTTGACCAAGGTCCCTCACCGACATTTGCTCTAGGGACTGTCTGACCCTGCTTCCTCAGAAACGCGTGTCACTTTGGATAAAAGCATCTGCTAAGTAAATAATACATTAATGTTTTAGAACATCTGTGACATTTTCTAAGGGACATCCTAATGTCACGTTTCTTTAGTGTACTGGGTCTTGGAAGCAGATGCCATAGGGAAGCTGATAACCTATGAGATTTGTGAATATGCAGTATATTTGTAATGGAATCTAGTCTTAGGAATATTCCAGAAGCAGCAAACGATTACCATGCAATGAGGGTCAGGGACCAATAGACAATTTTGAAAAACAGTGTTATTGATGAAGTGCCATTTTAAAGTTTTTACAAACGTCTAATTCACTCTGATTTCTTGTTTAGACTATCTTCCTTCCACCAGCTTGATTATTTTTTTTTTCCTGACAAATTCACTTTTTACCAACTGAAGTGCCTGGACCCCCCAGCGCACCCGCTTTGAGTCTGTCCAGAAAACGTACTTATGTTTGTGTTTCGCCTGTTCCCAGCACACTAAATTTTATATAAATGTAAATAGTAATAATAAATTTCCTTCGGACCCAGGTCGCATACATATTTAGGGAGGCCATGGGGGGGGGGGGG
>JAODKM010000032.1:4851045-4879093 GCA_026780845.1 Petrocephalus sullivani | reverse complement strand
CCAGTTTAAAGGCCAAAGGCTTCCTACTGATGTTTTGCTTTTACATTAGGCTATTATTTGTGCATAAACATATCTAGTTATAGTAATAAACACACCGTTTGTTTGAAAACAACATTTTTTGTCATCCTTACTGCACACTTATATGAGCGATAATATTGTTTAATGTAGAGGGGGGCCTTACAATATTTTCCGGGGGGAAAGGGGGTCTCAGGCAAAAAAAGGTTGGGAACCACTGCATTAGAAGATTTTATTTCAGAATTAATTTTCTGAATGATTAATGACTATTATATGCAGTACCACACTGATGATGGCCTCAGACGCTCCCCTACAAACAGAAATGAACAGCAGGCCTTGACATCGCTATAAGCTTAGAGCAGTGTTTCCCAATCCGGTCTTTGAGGACCTACATACAGTTCATATTTTTGCTCTCTCCAAGCTCCTTGCCACACAGTCCACATTTTCACTCCGTAGGGAGGGAGCAAAAATGTGGACTCTCTGCAGGTACCCGGGGATCAGATTGGGAGACTCTACCTTAGAGTACTTTTGTAGAAGAAAATAGGTGCTGAGTGGCATGTAAAGTAAATGGAGCCGAACATGCAAATGATATTAATGCAAAAGGCAATAATGGTGTATTATGGGCAGTTCTTGGTCTCTTATGATAGATGGCTGCAGAGAGCTTGTCCCTGAAGCAAACCACAATTTTCAGTGACAGTACATGGAAAGCAGAGAGAAAGAATTCAAGAAATAAATTACTTGTAGATGGAAGAACATGACTGGGTTCCAAGGTGCAGAGCCAGAGCAGCATCTTTCCTGTGGCTGGAATCCCTGAAGAAGGCATTCTGACAGACTACAGGGTGTCAGGGCTGTCCTGGGTATGTTATAGAGCAGGGCTGCCCACTTCTGCTGCTGGAGATCTACCAGCCTGCAGAGCTTAGGTGCAGCCCTAATTTAACACACCTGATACAGATTCAGGCCTTTCAGTAGCTTGTTAACATGGCTGGTTCTAATACTGAGGTGGAAGTGAAGGACCAGTTTTTTATGTTTGGTTTCAAACTATATCAGGGGATTCAAACCAGGAGATTAGAGACAGAGATCAGTATCCATTCACAATAGCTCACAGATTCCTTCACTTCGGGCACTTTCCTTGTGGTGGCCCCCCTTAGACATTGTGGTTAAATGTATATATATTATATATATATAACCTGTAAATGTGTAGCCTGGTATCGATATTCAGTGCCGGCCCATCCCCAACGGGGAGTGGTGGCAATAAAATTTGCAGAGCGGATGGAACGATCGTTTCGATTGTCAAAATGAAACAATTCAATTGGAAAGAATCAATATTTAAGTACATACCTAATGTATATATTTATTATACAAATATTTAAATGACAAAGTAATCATATTAATTATATACGTATATACTGACACCTTCAGACGTCTGTACAAAGATTCACCAGTAGGGGGCGCCCTAGAAAGGTCATTTCGGTCCTGAATAAGCGTGATTTCGCTCCTAAGCCAATCAGTGAGGTGACATGCAAGATCGTTTTCTTCTCAGAAGACATTCAAACAAAATGCGGAATCGTTGAAGGGCGTCGCAAGTCTAATTCGCGCTCAGTTGTGGCATCTTTCCGAGCTAATACTAGATCCTACTGGCTTGTTATACAGTATTCGCGCATAATAAACAATTACGTTTGGATTTGTTAGTTTTCGTAGACTCGGGTTACATATCTTACCTATTTATATAAAAAATACTTTGTTATTGCAAATATTATCTGATGTGCGAATTTTAGCGGTGGGAAGCAGGCCAGATTGATAACAGAACAATTACAATCCCACAGCTACATCTCACAATTAAACACTTAGAAACATTCAGTCCTGCCCGAGCTGTTGGAGAGTATCACTGAAGAATGCTACCCTGTTTCATCTCTATGCTGGGATTCCACACAATCTGCTGTTCTCTCCCCTTGCCTTGATTTTGGGAGCAAAGCACGGGGACGTACCACCATGTACCATGAGTGGTGAGAGTATATGCGAAGACAGTCTAACAAGCTGTGTGATGCCGTCGAGTGCAGTGCATTTAATCTCCAATCGCTTATTACATGTTTGACGGCACACATGCAGAGGATCACTCCCATAATAAAAAAACAGCAAAACTTGCACTTTGATTTTATTGTGCGTGAACATGCTTTGTTGTCGAATCAGTGAGGTGGTTATGTTTTGCATTGAAAGAGTAGAAGGTAATTAAATGCACATAGTCTTATGTTGCTCTTCGATCAGTTAGAATATTCAAAGATCAATGTATCTTAGTATTTTTAAGCCCCACCACCAATCCAATTCAAGAGGTGTTTTCTGTATCTCCAAACCAATTCACAGTTAAACACATTAGACACCTTTTGCCTCATACGGTGCGCATTAAGATCGCATTAAAAACTGAAGCAGAGGCAATTTCTTTTCGCCTTGATTAATTTCATAGTTAAACGGAAGTCTGGAATTTGTCCCCCCCCCCTTTGTTCCCTTTTACGTATTTAATTGTCCCCCCTTCCCTTGGCATGCAGCTACCTGACGTCAGATTCTGGGAGTGGATAGTGAAGTAGGAAGCGTGCGAAGGAATCGGTGGCTGGCGTCGCCTATGGAAAGAAGTGGGCGCCCTATACTTTTCCCTGGGAGTTACAACCTCCTAACTATCGTGATGTACGCAACAGGAGACAGGAACCAAGATTCCGATTTATCCCGTTTTTGACTAAGCCGGTATCCCGCGTTCCGAGGAGGCTTTTTACTATTCTTACTTATTTTAAGCAGCACTACACCTAAAGTGTCAACAGTCCAGGGCAGGTTGGGAAGTTAAGCCGGAAAAGCTTGAAGTACGAGAAACAGTGTTTTCCAAAATGCGTTACTGAATTGCCCTGTATTTTTCCGCCGCTTGGTGATTATTAATATTATTTTTTTACTTTGCACACGTCGCAATATCCTTAGGTGGATCGATAGTTATAGTTTTTAAATAGAGCTTATATAGTTCGTTCTTTTAAAATTAAACTGTGAGTCCTTGAGACGAAAAGGAAACGACCATGACTGATTTGAGGAAAAAGAGGCTTTTTGTTTTAATGGATGTCATGTGCGTTTTGGCTGGTAAGTAGATCGCTTTTTATTTTTAACGGCGTGTCGCAAAGGTTACTTTTAAGCCGTTTTTCCGACCGAGGATCGGCGTTGGTATTCCACGGACACGCAGGGACAAACAGTTTGTTCTATACGATGTATTCATATCTAATACACTGCCAACAACATACAAAGCATACAATAGGAATACTGGCATTCTCCGTGTACAGTAAATATTATAACTCTTACCCGCAACATTATTATTCAGATAAAGTATATAGTGGTTGTCTCATTTATGTTGTTTGTCAAAATACCCAGTTGTGGCCACTTGGCTGTTGCCGGACAGAGCGTTGTTAAATTATTGGTCGCTACTTATTTAATAACAGCCCTATTAATATCCGTGCTAAATCGCATGAGACGCTGCCCTGGGAGCTTCCTCAGCTTATATTCCCCAAAACTGCGCTGCATGCGGTTTGTCGTAGGCCCTATAAACTGCTGGCCACAAAAGGACCGTCCGCAGCAGCTTGGCGAAGTTTCCATTTGATGTCGATTTGCGAAGCACATTCCACTGGCCTAGCTCATAATGGTGTAAAATACGTATTATAGACAAAAATCATCTACATACTAAATGGCTCGAAAACTTTAAAGATTCCTGCAGTATGTGACCTTTTGTTTTTAATTTTGCTATGTTTTGTACTTTTATTTGACACTATAGTAAGCAAAAGAGTAATGGTATAATATTCGCAAGTTTGCAGATGTGTCAATATCCCCAGTATGTCATCTTTGTGTTGCTTTAATATAAAGCCATCCTCTGAGTTACGGTTGGTCTCTAAAGGGGCCTTGTAGCCCCGCGCCGCGGTCTTCCGGACCTCAGCTGCCTTTACCCACCTGGTACTTGGTTTTACTAATTCTGTGCAAGAAGAGGTTTGTCAACAAATTTTGTCTACTGCAAATATATTTTTAAATCTGGGCATGAAATATTCATTTCTCAATCTGTTTCAGGCATGCACTGGTGTGTGAATAGTGCCCGTACATATGTTTATGTAACTTGTATATTTAAATTTGGTTTGACTTAAATAAAAGTAACTGCCAAAAACTAATAATTTTAAAAATCTTAAAATGCTGATATCAGATTTCAAAAACCCTCAGCTTGTGTCCCAGGCAGACCAAGCCACATTTCTTAAGAACTATGCAATAGAGCTGTACTTATATTATTTTGAATGGTTGCGGCTCCTGCTGGCCCGTGGCTGCACATTTCTGCCCTCTTTGGCCTGTTGCTACTTGCTGCTGGCGCGGCCCTCTGAGATGGTATCTCAGACTAGCGCTTTCCGCAACGCTGCTAACGCTAACAGCCTCCCACACTTTCATTTTTAACATGACGGGGCCTCTGGTATGGGGGTAGATGTGGGCATGCTGATCTGCCGATGGTGTTCTCCGTACCTTTTTACGTGTGTACGCACGACGCAAGACGCAGCTACTCGCTCACGCCTTTGATGGGTGTGGTTGCCTGAACGTTACGATATTCAGATGCTGGTACCATGTGAGCCGGCTTATTGTGTGACAGACTGCATACGTTGTTATGTAGACCTTACATAATCACATGATGACACCCTATATCCCAGCATTTTGCTGCTGGACAACTACGCCCCGCATACTTAACTACGGTTTGTAGTTAAGTGTTTTGAGGTGGAATGACATCTATCGTGTTACTATTTCTTTATGACTTGTATTTCTCTGGCTTGTCTCTAGATTTTACTAGATTTTTGGGTGCAAATTTCATAGTGGTAATTAGTTTCTGACCACTCCATTTATTACCTGGTTTGCTTGGATCCTGTCTGAGTGAGACTCTCCTGCCCATTCACAGGTAGCTGTACATTCTGCACCATACGTTTTTCACTCTTATTCTGAATATCAGGTATGTGGAATTTGCTGTTGCACGTGGATTGCTAGTTGTCATTGATGGGGGTTATTGGACAGTGCTGTGTACAGATCAAATGCTGTGGCTGCCTGAGTGATGTCACCGTTGGGCCCTTGAGTAGGGCCCTTGAGTAAGGCCCTAATCCCCAGGGACTGGCTTACCTGCGCTCTCAAATGTTACGTTTCTAAATGAGTAAATGTATGAGTAATGATGCCTTGTGTCCATTCAGGTATGCAAAGCTTCATAAAGTTGGTGAGTTGCCAGTGACAAGGTCACATCAGTCCTTCTGCGCTGACTTGGCCCTCCTACATGTTGTTTTGTGGGGTGTCCCTTTAAGCGGATGTTGCATAGCTTTTTTTGTGGATATGGATGCTTGCTTGTGCTCTTCACTGGATCACATTGAATGGCAGAAAGCTGCAAGGGCTGAGCTGTAGTTTAATCCGCATTGGCATTTTCTGCATTTTTTTTTTTTGATTGAGTCATTTACTGCATCAACCCTTGGTCTTGAGGCTACATGCTTGTTTGCCTAATCAAAAGTCGCTGTATTTTCAGAAAAGGCCATTTTGTTGTACTGATTAGACTGTACTTCTTGATCATAGGTGCAGTAAATGTGTTTTCATCAGCCAGCCGCAGGTTGCGTACGGAGTAGTGCTGCGAGGGTTGGCAGTGGGTACAGAGTGTGTGTGCATGTGCCTGACCAGTTACTACTCACTACCCATTGCTATTACCTACAGACTAGTAATATTGATCAGTATGGTATTCGCAGGAAGTGAATATGTACATTTAAAAATGTACTGTTTTTTTTTTTTTTTCTTGCCTTCTTCCTTTTTTTACTGCAACCCTAGTCTTTGTGAGTCACCTCCATCTCCTTCACATCGCCCAAATTCCACTTTGTCCCTTTAATGATCTGTCCAACTCGGCAGCCGTTATGAGATTTATTGTATTTACTACAGTAAGTCACTCTGGGAGACCTCTGGGAAGTGTGCAGTAGCGCATTTTCCTGTTGCTTTTATAGCCAAACCCAGTTCAAAGTATCAGAGCTGGCTTTGCTTGCACAGGTGCCGCGTGGCGTCGGCGTGATAAGATGGCGCGGTCAAAGTCGGTCCGTCTCACCGACTCGGGCATGTGAATGACGAGGACGGGCGTGACTCCTGAGGAAATATGCGGATTTGAGCTCTTTAAACCTGCCACAAAGGCGTGGCCACAGCTTAGGGGTGGGGACCTTCATCTGGTCACACATTCCATGCCTTTCCTCCTGCGCGCAGCACACTTGATCAGTTTACATAGTATGATTAAAAATGTAAAACCTGTGCAGATTTTACTGAGGCAGATTTAAAGAAGGTTAATATGATCGATCCAACTCAATCCCCTAGGTCCGCAAGATAGGCTGGACTGTGACTCCATCATTGTTCCATACAAGTGGCTTCATTTGTATATAAACAATAGTCTGAGGTCTCGCCTGTTTACTAATTTGATGTTTGTTTGTTTGTTTGTTTGTCTGACCCTGTCCAGGCAAACAGAAACACCAGGAATAAAACACGTGCTCAGAGTCAAGTGAATAAAACTTGGGAGTGAGTGTCTGCAGCATGCGGTAGAGGCTAATGTGTTCATAAATACACTGGATACATTATTGAAACATGTAGTACAGTTCTTTAACGTTTTGCTTTGAAATTAATTGCTTCCTTTTCATTGAGTAAAAATTATTCCATTTCTAGAAACACGGTGAGAGTAGTGTTTGTGAAGGAAGTACTTATTGTTAATAGAGGGTCCGTGCTCACTGCAGAAGTTCTGTGTGACCAGCAAAGGGTAGGAATGTCAATGCCTCATTATCTTGGAACTGTTCGCTCCCCAATGGCAGATTTAGGAACCATGGTGGGCAGATAAGTATGTTCTCTTGATCAGGTGGAAGGTCTTTATCGCAGCCATTCACGCGGCATTCTGAGAGGACATGGCCCTCATAGTGCAGACCCTCACCTTTCATGTGCTGCCAGACTTTTAGGCCACAGAATTATACTCAGTGGCTGAGTGGGCAGCCTCACACCTCCGCCCGCTGTTATCCGCCAATTGGTATCTCTAAACTGCCAGTAGTGTGTGACTGTGTTTGTATACAATTATTATGGAAAGCTTGTTCGGAAGAAATTGTCCAGTATAACGTGGCACCAAAGAACACATGGGAATAGCAATAAAAGTGGTGGTGGTGGTGATAGTAGTATTAGTAGTAGTATCAGTTGTTGTGGTAGTAGTGTTAATGGTGGCAGTAGTAATAGTATTAGTAGTAGTAGTAGTAGTAGTGGTAGTAGTAGTGGTGGTGGTAGTCGTAGTAGTGGTGGTGGTGGTGGTAGTACTAGTAGTAGTAGTAGTGATAATGATGATGATTGTGGTGGTGGTAGCAGCAGTCCTGCGTGAAGTAGGATTCCGGACCCTACTTTAAAGTTTGTATGCTCAGCACATACCTTCCGCATTACTCAGGCCAGCACACTGCGCTAGCAGACTCAGGGTCCTCCTGCCGCTTCATGTGGAGGACAGCACGGGGAGACCTGTACGATCTGCAGACCCGAGTCTTTATGCACCACAGCTGGAAAGGATGACATCTAATGTAAGGCTATTGTGAGCAACCGGCAACTTTAGGGGCAACACAGAAAACCACCCTGTGTTGGTTCATCT
This sequence comes from Petrocephalus sullivani, assembly GCA_026780845.1. NCBI lineage: Eukaryota > Metazoa > Chordata > Actinopteri > Osteoglossiformes > Mormyridae > Petrocephalus > Petrocephalus sullivani. The sequence continues at coordinate 4,871,418 of JAODKM010000032.1, read as the reverse complement.
AATTGTTAAATGTATCTATTTACATGTAACTTCCGAGGCGTTGAAATGTATTCTGCTGTAGCTGGGAGTAATGCAGAAGATGCAAGGCCCAAAATGATGGGATTTTACACTCTTTGACTTCTCTGACTCTTTTGATCTCGCTATTAATTAGATAAAGGATTAATTTATTAAGATATCTGTGGCTTCTTATTAAATCAGGATGTACAAGTGTGTTGCCGTTACCTGCTTCGGTTTTTCACAGAACCCTTTTGTTGGACCATCTAATAGGCTGCAGGGTCCGCTAACCTCATAAATCATATCAGATTAAAGTAATGAAACAATCCCACCCTTTCCCGAAGTAAACTGATTGTACCGTGTGATGGAAAATCCTTGCATAATATTAGGGCAGGATCTCTACAGCGCCTCGTATAAGAGAAATTGTTTTAATTTTACTTCAGCACCTGCAGTGAGTTTATTATGTGAATGGAGATGCATCAGCTTCCTGGCCTTTCGCTCTGTGTGGGCGGTGGTGTGTTTTCATGGTTTCTAAGTTTGGTGAGTGAGATGAGAGAGAATGATCCATTCATGCTGGTGTAATTATGCATCGTTAGGCTAAAACAGGCAAGTCTTCATTGAGCCCTCTATATTTATCCGGCGTGAGGAAGGTCAGTGAGATTAAGGAGTACAGAGAGGAGCAGAAGGAAGCTGTGCGTCTGCTTGGGCGAGGAGGAGCAGCGGAGGGCCATGCATTTAGCCGAAGCGGCATGCGAATGCAGAGTCAGCCAGTCCTTGAAGGAATTGGGGATTAAGGGCTTCGCTCAAGGGCCCAGTGGTGACATCACTCTGCTGAGCCTGGGATTCGAACCGGCGGCCTTCCGATCATGGCGGCCTAACCCACCGAGGCACACTCTGTTCCTCGTCAGCAGGCCTTTATCGAAGGGGGCCAATGCTTATGCAAGCAGTCCTCACAGCCCTGAACTGTCGGAACGAATAATAATGATGCTTCGGGCATGATGTGTGAGCGTCTTTGGCAGGCGACGTTCACGCCTGAGAGCGTTTCTGCGCCGCCAGCTGTTGACACCGGGGGTTAGATGAGGGAGTCCAGTTTCCCAACGATGATCTGTGAGCTTAAACTCTGTGCCCCCGTGTCGGTTTCCAGTAAAGGCCGGGCTCCTCTCTTTCGGCAGCCGTGCGAGGCGTGTGCGGCCAAGCTTGGGTGTGACGCGCTGGCCTCCCCTCGGGTCTGCTTTCCCCGCGCCGTTGCTGCCCTGTGTTTAATGGGTTTTTTTGGCGAGCTGTGTGGAAACGCGGCCGTGCTGAGTTGACATGTCTCTGTTCCACTCCTGAAATACTGAGTGTGTGTTATTGGGTTTCGTTCTTTTCCCCCTGTGAGGCAAAATCATCCCTGTTTTTTTTCCATTCATCTGTCCCTGTGTGGATCAGCTTGTGACTGTTTCTGACCGGCTCTGTGAGTGCAGATGGAGCTTCTGAGTGGTCCACCTCTCGGTGAGTGCGGGCCTGACAGTCTGTCCGCTTTGCATTTTGCTTTGACTCATCTCAGCCGGCGCCCTGGACTCCCGGGAGGCCTGCTTGCTCTCCTGGGACTCCCGGGAGGCCTGCTTGCTCTCCTGGGACTCCCCAGCCATCATCCACTGTCAAATTTCTGCCATCAATCACATTAATTTGCAGATAACGTGCAGTAACGACTGCAACTGGAATACAGAACATTTGGCACTGAGAAGCCGTCATTGTCCAAAAAAAATGTTCTCTTGGATGTGGTTACTTTTTATTACAGGCAGTCCCCAGGTTACAAAATAGATCCTTTCCCTACATCTAAGCTGAATTTGTAGGTAAGCTGGAAAAATAATAACACAGAACATAATAATTACATAGAATAAATAAAAGTAACTACTGTACTGTACATTAAGCTGACAACTACAGTCTACTGCTTTTAAGAGTGTAGCAATGTAGTGCGTGCTTCCGTTATGAACCATTTTTTAATATAATAGGCTTTATGACACTCCATAGGCATAAATTGTCTGTAAGTTGGATGTCGATATAGGAGGTACTTGAGGCATCTGCCATCTGTAACAGACAATATAACATTCAGTGTAAAAAGGAACAAGGAACAAGACTATGGAAAAACGCCCAAATCCTGCATTGAGTTCATTGACTGTCATTGTTTTCTTACTATCTTTTCATTCTGTTTGTACCTGTCTGTTCACCAGATACTATTTCTTTAAATCATGCAATCAGAGACGACAAGTTCCCATCATGAAAACTCTTTTGTCCAGCCTCTATTTGTTACATCCAGCCTCGGCCCAATGCTGTAAACGTAACCTGATCCAAGCCCTTTTGTCCGCTTGCGTCCGTCCTTTTATTAGAAAGTTGATTATCTGTCTGTGTGTTTTTGTGTGTTTCTGTTTGCTAAAATATCAACTGCATAAAGAAGCATTTATGTACTTTATTTTGTGCCATGATACACTTGCGTAGATCTTTTATCCCTTGTCTGAAAAATAAACTGAACAAACCAATGAGGCCCAGTTAGGGGAAGCTGGGATGAACTGGGAAAATTATTCTTTTAGCTTTGGTGATCCCAGTCCCCGGTTGGCGGCCAGTATTCCGAAAGGCCGCAGAACGCAGTGGGTAGAGCTGCCACCCATAGAGTACGGGATCGGCCCGTCTTTTAGGCCTGCCACATCGCTCTGTTGGCATCGTGTTAGCGTAGCATAGAAAAGCTAGCGCCCCCCCCCCCACCTGCCGTCCCTTGAGGCATTCAGGATGATCCGGCTGGAAGCTAAGCGCAGGGCGGCAGCTGTCATCAGCAGCCCATAGCGCAGTGGCTATCAGCTCTCTGATCCTGCAGCGTGCTGAAAGATTCATTTGCTCTTGATGGGATGGTCGACGGGCCCTGTGGGGACATGGCTTCGCTTCCATTTTCTGATCGCCAGAAAACCTCTCCTATAAACGGGGAGATAAACAGCCTTTTCGGCTCTGTGGGAACCCCGGGCAGGCCGACAGGTTGTCCCTGCAGCAGCTGGCGCTGGCTTTCAGACTCCAAATTAAAAGTAAAGACAATAAAGGGGTGCTATATTTGGCACGACATCTGAAATGCACAGGGGACATGCTTCACTATTGTGTGTGAAATGGAAATAGGGGCTGCCCGTCCTTCTGTTTTGGGTTTTGAAAAATGCATACTGTTTTTCTCTTTTGGAGGGGTGTGTGTGTGAGAGAGAGCTGTGTGGTCTTATGTAGCAAGTTGAACCTGCTAAAACCAGCATCTGTACCTAGGGAAGGTGTATCTCTGTATCTGAGTGGGTAAGTTGGAGGGGAAAGGCCCATAGCAGGCTGTGGCATGGCGCATCATCTGCCCGGGCCAAAGCGGAATGCACCTGAATGGCTGTGTGTTTGTGATGTTTATCGGTTTGTCCTCCTGCCAGTCCTGCAGCTGTGAGCGCTAAAGCGCAGAACAACAGCCGTCCTCATCACGCCACCTTTTGTCCGTTGTTCTCCTGCACAAAGGCACCATGACGTGTTGTAGCCCACACAGATATCCTCTTTGTTTGCAGGGGGGGTGGATAACAGGCCTGCGCTGCCTTTCTGTCCAGGGCCACGCGCACATGCACGCACACACGCACATGCACGTAAGCACGCACGTACCTGTCTAAATGGGGACCTTCCATTCATTTCTATGGGAAAAACCCTAATCCCAATCATGACACAGCCCAAACCTTAACCATAAGTAACCAACCCAAATAGAAGACTTTTGGCATTTTTAGTTTTTTGATAGCATTCACAGACTTTTATAAAATTGAGGTTATCCAAATGGGGACCTGAAATCAATGTCTCAAAAGTAAGGACGTTTCAGGTTTTACCGCACTTTGGGGACATTTTGGTACCCAAATGTGATCTATGCAAACCTACTGAAGTGCAGTCTCGAAGCTCCAGTATACCATCTTGTGTGATGGTAGATGCCCTTCAACTCTCTGCCTTATTTATGGTCAAAAGATCTTCTCAGGGTACAGAAGATTGCATACATTTTTAACTCTGCTGCACTCTAGTTTTATTATTGCATTTTCAGTTCTTTCTTTAAGGTGATCTTCATATTGCTTCACACAGAAGTTCTCTCATTGCCTACAGAGAAGAGAATGACGGCTATTCATATTCCACTGCAGTGTCCGTGTGGTCCTGAGCGTACATACACCGTCGCTGGCAACCTCTTCCTAAGCCTTCCTTATGGCTTACGCTTTTTTTTTTTTTTAGTTTTCTGTAAAATCTGGCTTTATTCATCAGACTCTCGTTGTCGGTTGTGGGAATCCAACCTGGACTTTTGATTCTTGAAAGTGTGGAAAAACCACACGTTTCCTTTAGAAGGGAAATCGCTGGTCTGGTTCTTTTATGTGCTACTTCCTCATTTGGATGAATGGTCCATTCCCCTTCAGTCAGCCACAGGTGGAGGGTGCAGCAAGTGCAGACCGATGTGGTTTCTCTGACGGGAGGGGCTGAGACGGCAGACTTCAGACGAGCGGGAGACGGGCCAGGATTTTCATCCTGGAAATGGAGCTTAGTGGGCATTTTCGCTAATACATCAGGATTTACCTGCACTGGCAGCCTGCTGGTTCCAGGGCCTTTTTTCCAGATGTGTCTCATTCGCAGACACAGCATGCAGCAGTATTAAGGAGATTTCCTAAGAAGTGGAAATTACAAATAAATGAATATTCCATGTTTGAGTCTATTTTAGCCATTTATTTCACTGTGACATGTTTCTGCGCTATGGATTGTTTCAGATCAGTGACATTTTGAGTTTTTAATGAACTGACTGAAGTGCTACCCAGTTTTCATACTGCTTTTTTTGGTGGGGTGTTAATGAGGGGCTTTAAACAAACGCTCTGTGAATCTAGGTCCCATTTTTCTCCTTATGCCCTTCTGCTGTTCCCATACTCACACACTGCAGACCGGTTGAGCAGTGAGGGTTTCTTGGTCATTAGGAGAAAGCACTTCTCATTAATACTGGGTGATGTTAAGTCTCTCTTTCCATGCAGATGTGTTTACACAGAACATCTGTAGCAAACAGAAGGGGCGTAAACTGGCAAGCAGATTTGTACAACCTGCTGCTTTCAGACTCTTCACTTCCTAGGCCCCTTTTGTGGGGATGTGTGTTCTTTATTTATATATTTTAAAAAGTCGATATTGTGCAATGACAAATGGTGAGCACTCAAAGTGATATGCCTTTGCTTATCTTTGAGGTAGCTGTTTTGCAAGTATAGCATCATTGCCAGACTCATTACTGGGAAATCTGGGATACTCCAGCTATAGGTGTCGCCATTGTAAAGGATGCTCGTTTCTCTCTAGCTGCGCTGCCCTCCATAATCATGAACCTGTTCTGCACGCCGTACCAGCGGGGCATCCACTGTGATGACGAAACCATCAGGTATCCCCTTAAGGACGACACCATCACCCACGGCCTGATGGCGGCCGTCACCATCAGCTGCACCGTCGTCATCGTGAGTATCCCCCACCCCCGCGCAACTCCGTCGTTTATTGATTTGATGTGCTTGATTAATTTAATTACTTGAGGAGGCATTGATTAGCCCAACATTGATTAGTGGCAAAGTAAAACAAAGGACATGGGATGTAGTAGACGGTTGCTGCAAACACTGGGCTGACTTTAGGAGAGGTTTTCTGACGCATTTTTACAGGTATGAAATCATACTTTTACACTAGCATGAAGATTATTTAAATGTAATTTTTTTTTCCCCTCCTGGAGCCGACACATTCTTGTGGGGAAGGGGGTTGCGTGGTCTAGTGATCCCAGGAGCTGAGTTGCCTGGGGCTTTATGCCACTGGTAGGGTCACCCAAGGCAAACGGGTCCGGGGTGAGGAACCAGATGAAGCACGGCTCACCAGACCCCTTATGATTTACGTTTTCCCTCGCCTGGACGCGGGTCACTGGGGCCCCCCTCTGGAGCCAGGCCCGGGGGTTGGGCTCGATGGCGATCGCTTGGGGGCCGGGCACAGCCCGAAGAAGGAATGTGGGTCCCCACTCCAATGGGCTCACCACCTATAGGAGGGGCCAAGGGGGTCAAGGCTGCAGAAGCCAGCTCTAGGGACATGGAATGTCACCTCTCTGGCAGGGAAGGAGCCTGAGCTGGTGCGCGAGGTTGTGAGGTTCTGACTAGATATAGTTAGAGAAAATCATTTCTACACAATATGACATTGCTGTTGTTTTCGATCAGAAGAATATATTATGTATTTTAATTTTAACTAAAACTTTTTTATATTTTTGTGACTACTCATCAAACCCTCAGGGAATGGTGTTGATCATCCAATAATAGGATAAGAAGATAATAGGGTTGAGTTTAAAGGCAGTAAGAAGGGGTGTTCACCGTCTACAGCTGCGTGTCACTCCATTACATCAGACCTACTATTACTGCATGCTTTCAGTGTTAAGCTTTGCCTGTACTTGTACTGAAATATCATGTTACAAGTTCAGTCATTCACGGGTTTAAATGCGTTTACCAAAATGTTGGTTGTCGTTGCCTGTCCTATTAGGTAATACTCTAAATTTCTGGAACTGATATAATTAAAGAGAGATTAATATATTTTTGTACTTACTGTTGGTATCATGCTAGCCTTAGCCGTTTTTATTACAAAACCCAGGGCGTGATGGGTATTACTGACGGAGTCAGAAAAAAACTAAAGTGCTTTTGTCAGTCATCAAGAATTAATTAACCGGCATTGCAAGAGGCACCATTTTAAAAGCGATCCTTAACAGGTAAACCAGGAAACAGTCCTAATAGCCTGAGTAAATCTGGAGCAGAGAAACACATTGAAAAATACTGGCTTTTGTCACCCCAAACCACCCACCTTGTGTTGGCAAGGGGCCTCAGGAAGAGCAGCTGCAAGGCTCTGTGTGCTGTGTAGAATTCCTTACGTTTTATTGCCCATACCATTCAAAGCTGACAGATCAGAGCAAAGACAATGGTGTTGCCCAAACAAGTTATTAGTCACGCTCAAAAATATCTCTGTACACTGATGCACAATATTACGAAAGTTTCCGATTTGTTTCTCTAGTGGAAAATCTAACCAGTTTGGGCACCAAATAATCTTGACAGACACCATGGGTCTTTCTCCTGTGTTTAGATCTGTTCTGGCGAAGCCTACTTGGTCTACAGCAAGAAGATTCACTCCAACAGTGACTTCAACCAGTATGTGGCCGCACTTTATAAGGTGGTGGGCACCTTCCTGTTTGGAGCGGCGGTCAGCCAGTCCCTAACTGACCTGGCGAAATACACCATTGGACGTCCACGCCCCAACTTCATAGAAGTCTGTCGTCCCAAAACCTGCAAGGGTTATGTGCTGCAAATCAACTGTTCTGGGAACGTAATCGATGTCAACGAATCCAGGTGGGCCAGGGTGCTCAGGGAGAGGGCTGCACTATGTTTGCACAATAGCTGTTAAGCTTTGGTAATGCTGTCTGCAGACGTGACCACAGAGGACTGAGTTTTCTGTTTACTGTGGCCTAGGTTGTCCTTCTACTCTGGACACTCATCCTTTGGGATGTACTGCATGCTGTTCTTGGCGGTGAGTATCTGGGGGTCGTCAATTACCTGCAAGAGTGACTGTCCGAGGGGATTCAAATAACCTATGAGAGTTGCTGTCCATGGGGGTTCAAATAACTGCGAGAATCGCTGTCCAAAGGACATCAAATAACTGCGAGAGTCGCTGTCCAAAGGACATCAAATAACTGCGAGAGTCGCTGTCCAAAGAACCTCAAATAACCGTGAGAGTCGCTGCCTGTGGGAATATTTTTTTTCCTCCATACAAAATGACAAACTGTGAATCAGTGAATTATGGGGTGCCACACAGCTGCCTCCCCTTCCTTTGGGCAGTCACCCCATCTGCCACCTCAGTTTTCAGTGATGTAACTGTGTGTGTGTGTGTGTGTGTGTGTGTGTGTGTGTTAGAAGGCTGAAGTAGAGCTGACAAACGGCAGGAGAAAAGTAGGCAGTGAGGGTATGGGCATGATGTGAGTTACGGACATGATGTGAGTTAAGGGCATGATGTGATCAGGCAGTCAGAATTAAACCTGCAGAATAAATTCAGGATAACAAATTATTATTATATTGAATGATATTCCAGCATGAATTCTAATAGCAATCAAATAAATCATACCTATACATACTGCGTGTCTGAAAGAATGTTTTTGTGTCGGAACCCTTTAAAATATTCATGCCACCCTTTTGGCACCCCATGCAAAACTTTCTCAATCTGCCCCTGCTGTGAACTGGAATGCATCTTCAGTTCTGTTCCGAAGATTCAGTGATTCCCTATTATTCCCTGTTATCATCCCCGAGAGAGAGGATGGAGGTTCTGGTGGCTGAAGCCGGCTGGCTAATGCAGTTCATTTCTAACTGTGCCGAATCCTACTGACTGGAATCTTTGATGCTCTCTAGATGCAAATGAAGCCCAAACAGAAGGGAGCCTGTAACAACAGTATTGTGGAGATGTTTATATTGTACGATGTGAAGACCAGATACTGCTCTGCTGTTATAAGTCACTCTAAGAAAAGGCTATTAGACGGCTGCCTGATTACATTATAATTCTGAGCTCAGTATGTTTAGCTTTTCTGGGATGGGGCTGGTTGATATTACACTGATCTTTGGGGGAAAACAACAAACTTTTTGTTCCAATTTCATTATTGATTATTTATTTTGGGGTTCGTTTTGCTTCCTTGTCCATACCTTGCTCACTTCAGTTACGTTATCTTAGAATTAAAATTATGCTAATAAAAAAATTATTTTTTTTTTTTTTACTCCCTCCCTCCCACTCTCCAGCTGTACGTTCAGGCCCGGCTGGTGCCGAAATGGGCCCGACTTCTGAGACCCACAATCCAGTTCTTCCTATTGGCGTTCGCGGTCTACGTGGGCTATACCCGCGTCTCTGACTACAAGCACCACTGGAGCGACGTTCTCACAGGTCTCCTGCAGGGGGCGCTCGTCGCCATCCTCATTGTAAGTCCCCCCACCCCACTTGCGTGTTCTCCCAGTTATGAAAAGCATTTCTGCATGGCACCTGGATGATACATGTCGGCAACAGATGTTGCTGCCTCACTGCTTTGTAGGATGAGGGAGGTTTGTTGTGCCCCTGTTGATGCAGCTGGAGAAGCTTCTGTGGAGGAATATTTCTCCTCTGTCAGGAACTATGGCCACATAAACCCTGGCAGCAGCTCCTGCCTTTCAGCAGATCCAGAAATGGGAAGAGCTAAATCGAATAGTGATTTATTCCTGTGTCTTGCTCTACATGAGACCCCCTCCCGACAAACAAACAAATAAAGTTTTATTATGAATCCGCATGTTACTGAGGCCAATTTGCTACTCGTGCAGAGTGCGCGGACAAAACATAACTAACGAAAACTGTAGTCCTGTTCCGGACAAATCACACAGGTCAGTTGATTTTTTGTGAAAGTGTACCCCTGCAGTGTTAGTCTTATTTAAATTGATGAAGTCTTTATTATTCAGAAAAGATTCTAAAATAATTCTAACCTTTGTATAGTTTGCAATGTGACTGTTGCATGTGTCCCCCTTGCAATATCACGATATACAGTACATCGCACCTTCCAACCCCACTGCACAAGAAACACAGACACATACTGCTGAGAGTGGAGCTGGATGTCAGATCATACGGTTAGCTAGTGTCCCGCACCTCTGGAGCAATTCAGGCCAGAGCTCAAAAGTGGCATCATTCCACCAGCCATGGGATTTGAACCAGCAACCTTCTGATCAGAGGGACAGTGTCCTGCTCCCTAAAGTGGTGCTATGCTGCGCCCCCTCCTGCAGGTGCGCTACGTGTCGGACTTCTTCAAGAGGAGGTCCCCACGCTGCTCGAGTCCCACGACCCCCGAGAGCGAGGAGCTGCAGCACAAGCCCAGCCTGCAGGGCGGCGACACTGAGCGCAGCAACCATTTCAGCTTCCCGAGCTCAGCATGACGGGCCGGTCCCTGAAATGCTGCTCAGACTTCGGACAGAATGGGGGGGGGGGTTGATGGTGGGAGTGCCCGGCCATCTCGACCCACCACCCGCCCTTCCCCACAAGCCGCAAGCTCCTGGCGGACTCTCTCTGCCTCCGCTGCATGTGACTGCATTTAACTATTCGAGTTGTCATCTTGTGTTAAGACCATAACGCTGAACTGTGAAAGGCGACTATTTTATACTAAGTTGGTGGGGGCATTGAATGTTTCTGTACAAAAGGTGAGGTGTGAGGAATTTTGGCGGGATCGCTTAACTGGCTCTTCTATATAAACATTTTGACGAGAGGAGCGGATTTCCTCTACCCCTCGCTACCGGCCATTTTGCAGAGGATTCTGGGAAGTCGTTGCACGCTTCCTGCATGGCCCTCCTGTCGAGGCATCTAAACCGGAAAGGCTACTGCTGCAATATCCTTAGTTAGGTAACTGTCAGCGTTTGGTAAGTAGTTCTAGTGTGTATATATATATGTATATACATGTGCACTAGGCCTTTCCCAGTCTTGTGCACCTTGTGACTAATCCACACCTCTCCTGAGATTTTTGTAATTCCTATATTAATTAGATTACCATAAAACCAAACTGGGCTTATGCTTAGCATGTTTGTATTCTATGAGGTTTCTGAATAAGGCGTGGCGCGCTCATGCTGTGTTTAGCAATGTTGCCCCTCATCTCTGGGACCAGGGTTCGAGTCTCTGCCATGGCTCCATGTGCGGAATTTGCATGTTCTCCCTGTCTCGTCGCGGGGTTTCCTCTGGGTACTCCGGTTTCACCCACAGGGGTTAACCGGAGTTGCCAAATTGCCCGTCGGTGTGCGTGTGTGAATGACTGGCATGTGGCTGTGTGCTCTATGGTGGGCTGGTGCCCCATCCTGGGTTATTCCCTGCCTTGTGCCCATAGCTTCTGGCCTAGGCACTAGACTCAGCCCTGCATAGGACAAGCAGGTATGGAACAATAGGTGGCTGGCCAGATGTTTCATAGTAAAATACCACTATATATTATTCATTATTGCAGCATAAACGCATTAAATGCAGGATATATGGAAGTATCGGGCTTTAGGATAGACATTTAGAAACGGGTGTCTTTGCCATACATGTGCGGTAATCTTTTCAAAATTTAAATGCAGTCCCTGACATTCCCAACCTCAATTTGCATCCTTTTAAAAATTGGAGCATTAAACTCTTGATGAACATTAATTAGGCTGCTCTTTCCAGCAATTAATTATGCTTTTCAGCATGAGGAAGTAGAGTCTTGCTTTATTTATTTAGCCTCTGTATATTTATAGTAAATGATAAGGTTCATGACCTGCTTTACAGAACATTGTATGAAATGCCATATATTGGAGTTAAAATATTATCCTAAAATTTTTAATGATAGTTTTTTAAAAATGATACCATGTGTACTTGATTTATATATGTACTATATATAAAAAAGTCAACGATTTCTGGGTGCAAGTTTTAAGGTTTTAAGCTGACCTCTAGTTGTAAGGTTTTTTTTTTTTTTTCTCTTGGGCCAGCCATTTTGTCCCACTGTGTAAATTTGGGTGGTATTAAGCTCTGATATATTGATTATATAATGCATCTTTAAAACGTTGGGAAGGGCATTACTCTCCAACAGACTATACTGGTGACGACGGCCCCCTGTACGGGCTCGAGGTCCAAAGGCCCACTGACAGACTGAGCGTTCCATCGTTCTGGTTCTGTTCCAGCGGCCAGCTGTTTGAGGAAAACGACCCATGGACCAGAGGGACCCACCGGTCACAAGACTAGTGGGTCACATGACTAGTCCACTAGGCTAGATGCGCTACAGTGTAAGCCCCTGCTAACCTACACCGAGTTATTTTTGTTGAAGGTTTCAGGTGCCAGAAACTGACACCCTGGTATTTCTGGAATGAGGAGAGGAGGTTGTGAAGCATTTTTAGTCATAAGGACTGAAATGTTTAAAGTGTACCTTGAGCTACGGCTCTTCCTTTTGACCCTGTAATTTCCAACCGCTTGTCTTTTTTATAGGTACGATTATGCATTTGTAGGCTTGTTTGTAACCTTTTATGTATATTTGTCATTGACGTTTATGTAAATGTGAGTTGTTTCTCTCCACCCCCACCCCCCACCCCCTCCCCCCCGAAGTAAACATCGCCTGGTTTACATAACTGGTCACGTGACACTCTGAAGCTTTGTTTGCAGGGTTGTTGCGCGTCTCCTCCTGCTCCAGCCGGTACTGCAGGTTACTTATTTTTTTTTTTTATTTCCTTACTCCTTTCCTAAGTGTAACAACAATACTCAAACCTTTCTGCTTTATCTAGATCCAAATCTCCATGTCTTATTTCCACCAAACCACTTTTTTTCAGTTCTTTACGGCCTTTGATTTCTCTACGGTTCCCCTCTCTAACCTTACATTTTTTGCTTGCGGATAGACTGTATTTAGCTTGAGCAGCTACTCCTTAATTTCTAAATAGCCTAAACAGATAAAGCAGGGACGCAAAACGACGGACATTGTGTGGATTGCGTCACAACCTTCAGCAGACGGAAGAACAGTCTGCGCCTGTGCCTAACTCCGTTAGTGGGGTGCTGTTTTTCCAGACAGTCTTATCTGCCTCCTATAACGGGAACACTCTGTGCAAAAAGCACTGGGATATCACAAGTGGTAAGCTGGTGTTCACATCCGTGGATTGATGTATTATGAATATAACATTTTAGTAATGCTTTTATCCAAAGTTTAAAAACACAAAGGCATTGAAATAACTGGAGTAATTCTCGAGAGTAGTAAAATCTGCAGCTTAAAAGTCATACTACCTGCTTCATAGTTAATGAACACTGTCTTAACACAACATATGAAGAGTAGCATGGGACATACAGGTTTGTCTAGTGTAGACCGAGTAGCTTTCAGACCCTGCTAGGAATGCTGACGGGCGTGTTCATCTTCTGTTGGAGCTTTGAAGATTCAAACAGGTGATGCAGTAGGCTGCCTTCAGGCTGGGAAAGTCTCGTGTGCGTGTGCAGGACCGTGTAACCATAAGAGATTACTGCAGGCATTTTACCTATGCGGAGTTTCAGTTTATGATTAAATGAGAGCCAGCGCCAAGCCTTTCATTTGCCGCCTGTTTTGAACTTTTATTTTGACATGGGAATTGTATTACCCAGGGCTCTCGTAAGCATGGGAGTCGAGGCTGCACTGGGCCCTCCACCTCCTTTCATTAGTAGGGCACTGGATGAGGACTCATTGATTGTGGGCCTCCTACTTAGATTGCCAGGCCTTTGATTTACACTCCAGCGGCTCTGAGGCATCCTCAGGAGAGCCGGCTTTATGGCTCGCGCTTCCTCTTCCCTTTTCGCGAGGCGAGTGCGAGTTCCTCCACCTGTGTTCATGGCTGACCCTCCAGCCAGACCTATGAAGGAGAGCAGACGTGAGGGGAATAAACACAACGACAGTATTTCTTTGTGCCGAACTGGATTATTAACTGGGGTATTTTAAACCAAAATAAACACCCATTTATATCTCCGATTATTACTTATGCGGCAATAGCCGTACATTCGCATTTGAAATATTACTTGGACATTTGGCTTGTCGTCAGTGTTGATTTTAGGTGTTCTCAGCACTACGTGTGAGCATTAAAACAGTAAATGTAGCTACTCAACTGGATGCTAATGAGAATCGTTGCTGCCAGCATGGTAGGGAATAATATAAATACTCTTAACCAGCATAAAATATTTTTATCGTTGACCACTGAGCCCTGGGCTGTATACTCATCGGTGATGAATAACAACAATCACAAAGCGTTTTCTTTATGACAAACTCGTGACCCATAATGGATTAATAGTTTGAAATTCTCATTCATTTTCTTTAAAGGGGTTTTATTAATGACTTTGCAGTTACCTTAATAGCATGGTGTGGCCCAAGACACTGAGTTGTATCTAACTGAGGATCAGTGATCTTGAGGTAATGGTTCAGTCTCTCTTTGGCGAATGTCATTGTCGTAGAAGGGAAATCTTTTTGTCCTGGAATGCACAATATCTTCTCTCCAGAGTCTATGAGGTAACATTCCTGGTAAACGGAGATGTCCTGGGGGATGGTTGCTGGTAAACAGAGGTTTTCAAGGATTAAAAATAGTCTTTTATGGATACAGACTCAGAAAAATATGGGCCCCACACAGGGCTGGTCTGTGCGGCTTTTAAAAGTAGGTCTGTTTATATTTCATAATTAAATTTGCTTGTATTTATCCAAGTACATATTTATATTTTGTTACTGTTGGCTCTAAAAGCACGATCTTCACAACAATAGTACATTCAAATGCGTAGTTCCATGGGAAGCTCTGTGTTATAATCATGTTCTTTATTTGTGAAGACTAAAGTATCAGGATGTCCTAAGATTTTACAATAGGTGTATTAGAGAGATTTGATTAATTTTTTCCCCCTATTGATTCTGTAAAAAGTAAAGGCAGGGAACAAATTTCGGATGTGAAGCATAAGCATCATGTGGTAATATCAAGTAGTCCCAGATCTTCCAAAACACAAAGGACGTGCCTGACCAAAGACACATCTTGTCTTTTGCCACATATTAGAGATTTGCTCCTGCTTCTAGCTTCGTTTTTTTTTCTTTTTCAAGATTTTATGCTTGAGTAAGTGGCCGTGACTGATCTTCCTGGTGCTCTGTGTCACAACTTAGGTATGTGCTTTATGAGTCCAGTAGACTGCCCAGGTGCAGGGGAGGAACGCAAGATGTTCATCTGTTGGGTTGTGGATCAGACCCGTGTTATTAGCACCGTGGGGGATGAACAGCACAAACACACAGGACAGCCGCTAAGGGCCTGACAAATGACACACCGACTAGGTGAAAAGTTCAGGCCCAGACCAAGGTTTTGTGTAAACCAACCAATTGAGAATGAAGAGTCATAGTCACAGAGTACTCAGCTGGTGGGCTGAAAAAATATCTTGGTCTGGATTTGTACTTTCTGGACCTGAACTTTCCACCTCTGTTTATAATGCATTCGTAGAGCATTCTTAAGCAGCATCTAAGTATACCTTAATATCATAACATATATTAACATTAATAACAAACATTTTATGATAATAAAAAATCATTATTAATGCCTACTAAAGCTGTTAAGGTATGTGCGGATGTTAATGTTTACTTACATGCTGCTTATGAATGTATGATGAATGCATTATGAAGGTGTAGTTAATGTTAAGTGTTACCAGTTATTTTATGTTAGCTGGTGCTGTATCAGGTTTGTACCCACTCTGACCAGAAGCTCTAAACAAGGCGGATGGCCTACTGCCCAGTTTGGCCTTGGTTTTTATATACTGCTGAACTTCTGAATTCTCATATTTTCTCTCTTAAAAGGGTTGCTGTTCCACTGACAAATTTGAGATTCAGACATCACGAACAAACGATGAATATCCTTCCTATTTGTTGTTTTGTAGTTTCACATTCTTCAGAGTCTGATTTGAACATTCGTCTTCCAACGGCTTGGTCAGTACAGTGTTAGCGGGCAGAGCCCGGCGCCCGCCCTAGGCGGTGTGGGGTGCAAGGAAGCAGTGCTCTCTGGACGGGATGCCAGTCCAGTTCGAGGCATACACACGTTTACACTCTCACCCACAAGCGCTCACAGGTCAATTTAGAGACTGACCAAACTGCGATCTCTCACGCAACATATGGAGAACGGCCACCCTCACACACAAAGTGCAGGTTGAATTGCCCGCCTGGCAGTTATGGCACAGCGGTGCCAGACGCAGCCAGCTGGAGTTAAATTTTAAAACGGCCAGTAGTAGATCCTTTCTCTATGGGTCGCCAATTCTGTGAACTGTTCTTGTGATTTGTTTTGATAGAGGGTATAATGTTTCAAAATGACTCCTTGTATATCCACTTGCCCGAGTCTGCAGACTTCCCCATGACGGCATGAAGGTGCAGCCTTTTTCCATCCCTCTGTAAACACTGACCCCGGAGCTCAGCAAATGTGCATTTCAGGCCTTTCCAGTGGAGATTTCAGGTCTTTCCAGTGGAGATTTCCTGAAGCTGGGCCTTGGCGAGAAATGCAACAATGGCACGTCTTCCGAAATGCTGCCGCCTTAACGAAACATTCCGGGCCTTCCCCTCCTCCGTTTAGCGTGAATGCACGGAGCAGGTGTCAGACGGGAGCTGTACCCTTCCGTGTAGCATATTTTTCCTTTGCCAGGTGCCGTGTGTTTTTGTGGGTGTTATATAAGACCTGTCTCGCGCACGTGCCAAAGAAGGCCATCCGGAACGGTGAGTTTATGGTCAGCAGGATGCCGGTCCTCTGGGCTGGACCCAAGACAGTTGGATGTTGACATTCCAGTCAAATCAAGGGATCAGAAGCATCCTTGAGATGCTATCTCCCTGCAGAGGCGGGACGTGACGGAGTGGGAGTGTGCTGGACTGTTGCCCTTTCAGGGTCTGTACTGCCTAATGCTCCTGCCGTTGCAGGCTCAGCTAGGAATATCTGGCTAAGTGGTTTATATCAATGGACAGGCACAAGATGTTATGCTTTCCTTTCCCGTCTCGTTCTCCAATGTACTGTTGGCAAGAAAGAAAACATGTTCTTTCCTGAAGGAAATGTGAATACTTTTGATGAAATCACGGCAATTTTTATTCAAAAATTCCAGCTTGCATACACAAAAGAGATCTCCTCAGTTCATACACTTGCCCACAACCTTCTGGTGTGTTCTTGCAGGGAAGCATAATGAAAAAGAGATGGCAAACTGCCTGTTCAGTAGTGGAGGGTAAACCAGTACTGGGGACTTTGGGTATGCTGGCCAACGCTGTACTTGGGTCTGGCATGAACAGTCATTCTTACCACCACGCCTGGGCTTACATGTTTATACAGTACAAGGCGCGTGTGTGCGTGTGTTTTATGTATATTTTACATTCTAGGGACCATTTTTCAGTCCCCAAAAGGGGAAACAATTTTATAAAAATCTGCGGGGGAAAAAGGTCTTATTTTATCTGGTCACCTGTGGTTAAGGTTATGGCTTAGTAGGGGTTAAGGTTGTCTTAATTGGGATTAGGGTTATGGCCATAGGAATGAAGGGCGAGTCCCCATGATGCTATGAATACATGGACTCTGTGTGTGTGTGTGTGTGTGTGTGTGTGCGCGCGCTCACACTGTGGTTGCTTCTGTTATGCTCGTCGACTCCACACACCATTACTTCACAGTGGGATCGCTTCACCATCATCACAACCTCCATAAATGCATGTTTTGGCTGGCACGTGAGCTGTGCTTAATGACCATCTGCACAGAGTACAGCAAACAGCACCTACGTCATGCTGTGTAGCCAAGTGTAATGGGGCTTTAAAACTGTCTGACTACGTTTCTCTGTATAATCACTTTAAGAAAGATTACAAATTAAACTTGCTCCAGTTGACCATCCCATCCCGACTAGGGAGAACTCTCCAGCATATTTTCAGACGCTATCATACCACTGCCTAAGTCCTGTTTTGTTGTGTAACTGTGCTAAGACCACTCTGTAAATAGAGTTCCTTGTCCTGTGGTAATATGCAGAACAAACAAGTGGTTCCCAGTTTTTGGTCTCTAAGGCTTGACTGCCAAGGCATAGTGAGCAAACATAACGCAGAATTACTGGCAAAGTCCATTGCGAGGATACAGAGGAATAGCAAGCAGGGTATTAACAAGGAGATTAGTCATACATATTTCTGTTTTATTACCATTTAGTTCTTGTCCTGTCAATCACCGGAAAGAGCCTCGTCAGGCACCCCCTGAGGTGCTGGCCGTGCAGTGCTGCTTGCATACGATTACCTCTTTCATTCATACCTGCTTGCTTTATGCATTCCCTTTTTGTTGCTGAAATAGAGCAACGGGAGAGATTATGCGGCTCAGGAAAGAAATGACCAAAGTAAACAGTCAATGGTCCTAATTAAATGTAAAACACCTGCTTTTGTCCAGTGTAAATATTACGTAACCTTTGCATTAAAAGGACTCGCTCTTCTATGGCAGTGCTGTGCTCTGAAATGCATAATATTTCAGATAACTGGCCACAGGGGTGTTGCAAGTGGGGGGGGATGTGGGTGTTACAACACCCCCACTTTTCCTGAAACACAATTCCATCCCCCCAACTTTTATCAGATTAAAACGATACTAAAATTTGCGCTGCTATAGGTACAAGAGTGAACTGAACGGTAGCTCTGATCGGGGAGGGAAAAAAACACACATGCAAACTTCGGCTATGCACATGGGTCTGTTAGTTTGATTGAAGGACCATTCGGCCAATCACAGCAAAAGAATCAGTTAGTGTCATTGACAAGGGAATGAGAGCTGCTGTAAGTGAGTAAACTGGCAACGTACTGTCCTGTTGGATTTGGGAAGAGAGTGCGAAGAGGTTCGAGTCAGGTAAGGCACTAGCTGTTTCAGAATAAAAATAAATAATAATAATAATAATAATTAATAATAATAATATTAATAATAATAATACGGAGTGCTATAGTGAACTTAATTTTTTTATTTTTAGTCTGAGTATCAGCAATAGTAATCCCGTGGGCTCACTCTGAGGCAGAGGTACTGGCTGCCTCACCTACTTTTTCGTTGCGGTTTTGTATTAGATCAGCAAGACTAACTTCGTTATACACATGCACGAAATACTATATTCTACAGAAAGTGCGGACATATAATATATAGGTCTGTACAAACATTACATTGGTGACATACAGTGAGAAAGCAGGAGGCGCGCCCTCGGCTCAGTCAGTGGGGCATTGCACGCCATTAGGCTCCTCTCCATCTTTATAGCACAGAGTAGTAGACAATATTAATATTTATTTTATAATTATTTGTTTTTTACTTCTCATGATGACAGGTGAGGTTCTGCCATATACGGTCGGCAAGTACCACTGTGTTTTTGTTTTTTTTTTCCAATCTCGTGCATTATCATACAACCAGCAAATGCGGGAACAAAAATTGTCTAATTGTCTCAATACTTCGCAAACCTCGCAAAGTATTGTTGCCATCCTCATATGCACCTTACTGAGCAATTGAGACCATTGTCTTTCCTTCCCGCTCCCGCTTACCTGCCTGCCTGATCTGCCCCACTTGCCTGACCTTCCCATCTCGTCCTCCTGTGTTTCCCGACTCCCCAGCTGGTGTGTTGAAACCTCCGCTCTGTCCCCGACTACGTCTCTGCCTTGTCCTCTGGTTTTTGTGGGCCTGATAATAATAAACCAGGTCTCCTGCATTTTGGGTCCCATGTTCTGCTCAGCCCCTGAGCCTGACTGTTATGGAATTTGAAAAAAGAAAATTTCAGGCCAGGAAAAGTTTTTTGAAAAATAAGAAACCTAGAAAGTTTTGGAAAAGTCTTCATTGTTATTTTCGAATAATAATGTAAAGCAACAGTAATTTCTGGTTGATTTAAAATCGATTCAAAAAATATATAGCCTCCAAGAAAGTGGCTCTTGCGCTAGCTCTTTCGGAGTATGAACGGCTCCAAGCGTATGTCGTTCACCGTAGCAACACATCTAACGACTACAATAACGCTGTACAGTGTACACAGCTTACGAAGTTCACTCAAACAGCACTAAAGTGCGTAAAAATGTAAAATATCACAGCACCACCTACAGTCTTTGAACTGGGCAGCCATCTTGAATCCGAAACTCGGGGCACTCTGGGCTGCCCGAGCTTTTGTCTCGGATTTTTAAGAGACGGGAGCGCGCATGTCGTCACTTCCAGCCTCGAGACTCGGAATCCAGCTCGGATTCCGACCTCCCGAGGATAATGGAACGCACGATAAGAAGACAAGTGTATGACAGATTCAGACATGTTGTGGTATACAGTTTGTATACAGTACATACTCTAACTCCTTTCTTAAGCCCTGAACTGAAGCTAAACATCTAAACACGGACACTGGCACCCAGCTGAACAACTTCCTTAGTACGCGTTTCGCATTCCGGGTTAAATTGTGACATTTTGTAACTCAGATCGAGCCATCAATCTTTAATGACTGGATCCTTGTCACATGACAAGGACAGTCTTCTGACTGCAGAAAACATATAACTATGTTTCCAGAATCGTCCCTGTAAAGTCGCTTGTAAGACACTTGTGAGTCTTGTGTGGATTACCTTATCCATATTTTGAACCATTCGAATAATCAACAATGTAAAACAATAGGAACTTCAGGAGATAAAAACAGGAAAGTTGCCGTGTTTTGGGTGACATTTAACATTTGTTAGAAAGAAACTGCTAAATAATGTAAAAGAATGATTTTATTACATTTTAATGAATGTTGCAACTGTCCCCTGTTATGTGTCAAACATTTGTCTCCTGAGAAACTGAAGGAAATGTAAAAAAAGTGTTTCAACCGTCCTCACTCTCCCCTACCTGACGTGAACAGGAAGTGAAATGATTACGCAAT
>JAODKM010000032.1:4741634-4765229 GCA_026780845.1 Petrocephalus sullivani | reverse complement strand
ATTGACAATACCAGACAAGGGGCACAGGACACAGACTCACTAAAATAGGGCAGCACATTAAGGGTCAAACAAGAGGCGCGGTGTCAGGCGGCTGCGTGAACACGGCCGGAGACAATGAGATTAGAGAGGAGGCTGGCTGGCAGAGAAGGAGCAGGAGGAGGAGAGCGGCAGGGAGACGCGGGAGGAGAGGGAGCCGGAGAGCGAGCTCGCGGGAGCACGCGCCTCACCCACCATTATGTAATGGCGCTGCATCTCCGACTTCTCGCTGGCCAGCTTGTCACATTCCAGCTTTAAGCTGAAGGTGAGGAAGAGGAGAAACGCTCAGTCAGACGAGGCCACAGCTCCGCACTAAAGGAGACGTGCAGTCAGCGCTGCGGCTGGAACGGCGGCTGCGTTGCTGGGCACGGCTGGCGCAGGACACGCCACGGAGGGGGCGGAGCGCTTCGCTGCATGTCTCCCAGGCCTGGCCTTTCGCAGCAATATTTACATCCTCAGGTGGCTGTCGCCTCAAAATCCAGGTCAACAAACTGGTAACAGGGTCCAAATAAACACTCCAGTATAACTCGGCAAAACCCCACCCTTTCAGAAAAGGGAAATTGTTCTGATAGATGAACAACAATTTCTATCTAAAAAAAAACAAACATGATTGGTCTCAACATCCTTTCGGTCTTTCTAATGATAATGAAAAAGCTGAAGACAGACATTTAAATATAATACATTTAAATATGTAAGTGTCTATCAGACATTTCTGAAGGCCCTTAGCCCCGTGACCGTCAGTGTGTCAGCTGTGGGCACACTGCCACGTCCTGCAGCTTTATGCATTTCTCATATTACACCACAAACTGCCGGACAGAGACGCCAGCCCACCGTGGACCTACTCGAGTAAACGGTTATAGAAAATGAATGGAGAGGAAACTCTGCAGAGTGAACTCTCCATTTATCACGGAAATGGTGGCATTAATATTCAATATTCTGGCGAACTGTGCCTCTACTGGAAAGGCTGAATTTGTTCCTGTACACATATTATAATTTTGTATTATTCCACCCTCCCATCCATCTTCCATGCTGCTTATCCTGTACAGGGTCACAATAACCATAATAATATAAATAACCGCAGGCCTCAGCATGGCAAGCAGCTGGGAGATGGATGGATATTATATACATGTATGAAAAATGCACTTACAGCCAGCCTGATACTTCTCCCATCCTCGTACAAGTAAATAAGCTGTAGGCTATTAGCGTTACTTGAGCAAATATTTTCCGGTCGGACATGCGTGTCGGTCAGGCCCAGCCCCGGAACGTTCCCTCAGTCTGCCGATTCCTCCTAATCGCTCCTCCGCTTCGGAAGCACCGATTGCATGCATTGCAGTTGCCATGCCAACCAGTGCCCGCTCCCGCAATATTACCTGCGACTAGCGTGAGGCGCGACTGCACGGCACAGAAACGGGCTCTCGGACTTTCGAGCCCTGGAGGGATCTTATTCCTTTCCATTTACCCCAGTAAGAAGCTGGTGCTGTAATGTACAAGTGTCCTGATTCAGGCATTTCTTTCTACCAGCTGAAGTTAGCATCTAAATGGCCCACATTAAAATGGAGGAGGATGATGCTCTGAAGGCAGCAGCATTTGCCGGCAGAAGGGGGTTTAGAAGCGGGCTTTTCCTGAGAGGGAAATTATTCCAGGTCTCGTAATCACAGGTGACCTCGACACATCACTGCAGCTTAAACGTGAGGGGGCCCCTTGGTGAGCCGGCGATTCTCAGCACGGTGGCACGCGGCGGGAAGACGGATACTGTGTGCCGCAGGGACCCCCGTGCCTGAGAAAACTGCCCCGGTCGCTCCCGCTGATTGAATATTCAACGCGAAAGCTTTGGTGGTAATGAAGGAGCAGCCAAGCTGGGCGAGAGCCAACGTCAGATAAAGTGAAACAATTAAATGTTTCTCTGAAGAAATACTGACGGACGATGGATAGACCACTGGACCCGTTTTATTTATTGATTTAAATTCCAATGAATATTAAAATTCTAAGGTAGGGTGGTCATGGTGGAAACACTTAGTGCGGTTAGACACTTCTAGGTTTTTGACTGACCCTATTACTGTATATGTCCATAAGGCACCAGAGACTAGTCTCCAACTCAACATGCACCCATCCATTTTCTAATGGCCTATCCTGGTCAAGGTCACGGGTGGTTTGGAGCCTACAACCCAACAACATGACGTCTAAGTGAGCATCCAGGATCATCAGGGTGACTTCCCCAATTACACCAGCCCTACCTGGGTTCAGGGCACAGGGAAAAGACACACAGTAATGCCAACACTCCACAGAAAGCCTGGGCTCAGTAGAACGGTACCACCTACCTGTGGTATTGTGCTTGTAGGAACTGGAACTCATCCTTGATCCGATCGCAGGAGTCTGATGTTGTGAATTTCAACTGCTGCGATGAAGCCTGTACAACATAAAGCAAGCGGCATATCAGATTTTACAAGTAATGAGTAAAGGGCGTGAGAGATACAAACAAGAGGTAGGAAGAACCTATGTTTTAAACAATTCAACATATGCATACGCCTGCTACTTGTAGGAATATTCTACCATGCCAAGACAATTTCTTTTGTGAAAAACTACACACGTGTTATTACTTCTGCTCGATAAAAATGAGGGACTGTCTTCAGGGATTTTGCTGTATTGTACGGATTTGATTGCAAAAAGGTGACGCGTTTAAATACTGCAGCTTAATGGTTTAATCTTCAGCGAGACTTGAGAACAAACTGAGGATGACATTTAAAAAGTGAAAATAACGTCAAGCCCTCGTTTCTCTACACATCGTTGCCCTCTGTTATCTGCTGGTTATGTCTTACAATGCCTGGCTTTGAGGTGTAGTTTGGGGATTATGACAACAGCATCAAGGCTGTACTCCTGATAAGGTCGGCGGCTGCCAAAAGCCATAACTGTGTTGGGCATGCTTTCAACTAGTCACTCCAATGAGCCCAACTCAATGTAAGTACCTTACACGCCCAAAGGGTTCACCTTGTCCTGTTGCCACGGCAGCTCAAACAACTTATTTAACTGAACAACTGGATGAGTAAAATATAAACCTACGCATCTCCAAAGAGCATCATCGGAAAATAATTTTGTGCTCTTTTCTTGTGTTGACTTCAGTAAACATTACTGAAGACTGAAAAACCGGGGTTGAGAACACAATTGTAAAAACCTGCCTACAAGTTTGGTTCTGCAGAAGTGTTATTAAACTACAGATTACCAACATTCAGGGCATCACCTCGAAGTCGTCACAGATTTCTGTATAAGGCTAGTTACGTTTAAGCGGAAAAGTGGTAGAGCTGCCCTCTTTGCATCCAACACACATTCAACACACCAGTGTTTCCCGACCCGGTCCTCAGGAAGCCACAGAGGGTTCCACGTTTTTGCTCCCCCCCAGAGTCCTCAGTTTTGCTCCCTGCTAGCTCCTGAGCAAAAACGTGGACCGTCTCAGGGCCTGGCTAACATTCTCATAAAACACCACAGCACTTTAAAACCAACTAGATGACCAACATATTGAAGAACCAAGGACTTATGGGCTATTAAACACCATCCATAAATCTATCTTCTGAAACTGCTTGTCCTATTCAGGGCTGGGGGGTCCAGAGCCTATCCGGGAGGCTATGGGCGCAAGACAGGGAACAACCCAGGATGGGGGGCCAACCCATCACAGGCTACTAAACATTACAGAAATATTGATTTTAACACATCGAATACTTTGCCTTACAAAACCCATAAAAACATGCAGCCACTTTTGATACAGACTTCCAGTGCAAGCTGGACAATTCTGCATTTAAAATTACATCTAACTCAATTTGCTTTGGAAACCATAGGAGAATAAAAATCACCTTTTTTATATAATTCTGGATGGAATCTCCCTTTTAAGATAATGTCTTAATGAAACCCGCACTCCCGTGCAGATGTGCAGTGAACACAGTGCTTCACAGCTGGTTAAAGTGTTTCAAAAGTGATGTTATTTTTCATACCTCTTGCGTCCTCAAAGGGTCTGAATTTAAGCAGTACAGCTAAACGCCAGCATATGGGGCTCCTCGGGTAGCTTCTCATCAGCCCGCAGGCCCAGGTAGCGAACGCCGCGGTGACGCCCCCCCCCCCCCCCCCCCGCGAGTGACTCTTACAGCGCGACCCAGAAAGGGCGTCAAGGCAGGTTCATTTTGCCAGCTCTTTACTTAACTAATTATTTGTGTATCAAATAATACACTGGGGAACTCAGGCGTACAACAGGGGCCAATTAAAATGTATTCTCCCCATCTCACAGAGTCGAGATTCTACAGAAATACAGCTGGCTGTCTGTATTTTTTGACGCTCTAATGTACCGTCAAAATATCATGGTACTCTGAAGGCAAAAATGTGGACCGTCTGGCAGGGAGCTGGGAGGGAGCAAAAACGTGGACTGTGTCGGTCCCCATGAAACGGATTAGGAAACCCTGAACTCAGGAACCATTGATGTTCAATGCATGCTGATGATCCTGAATCTTAGCATTGACCCAAACAAAAGCACTCATTCTCCATACACTATATCCAAAACTCCATTACTTCACAGTATTCAAAGAAGGCAGATTTTACCATGCTGGGGCACATTATGCTCATAACATTAATCTACAAGACATGTCACGTGTGACAGTACTACATTTACATTCATGATGCGTCTTGGAGAAAAACATCAGGCACAGCACAGAGAGGGCAGGCTGAGCAGAGTCGCCGGCAGACACTGAGCAGGGCTGAGAACCTCACACCTCGCCCTGACTCACGCGGTGATGGCAGGATCCCGCGGTATCGGGCTGACAGGATGCTTACTCTCAGCGGTGTCCAGCCTCACTACCGTGGGCCAACTGCCATACTGAAAAAGGCTGTCCAGTGTAAACCCCAGAGATGGAATTTTACAGACACTTTCTGCATCCACGTCTTGGAAGCAGATGTGACATTATTGGGGGGGTACTTCCCAGCGAATGATGCGGTACTGGAGGAAGGCCGTGTTCACAGAACACGCAAATGGCGCATCCATATGTGCACAAACATTACACACCAACACATACTCTACTACACAAAGAGCCTCTTCCAAAGGTACAACAACCTCTAATTTGATCTTGCTGTGCTTCTTTCAACCAAAATTAAAGCATTAATGTGATTAACGCACACCGGCCTAAATAGAATTCAAAATTCATTGTGTAAAACGTTGCCCCTCACCTAAACAATTTTCCATCCAAACCGACTATACTTGAATCCTTTTATCATGAAAACTAACTACAAATACAAGACATTACATTTGGCAGAAAAAAAGGCCTGACCACATGTATGCCGTTGAACAAGCAGGGCGGGGAGATATAGACAAAAATATGACAATAAAAATGTTCATGTTAGTTGATATTGATAATCATCACGATAAATGTTAAATTTTTATTTCATTCCAGTTTAAAGGCTGATTTTTGCTCCTGATTGAAAGTGGAAGAAATCAGATTTCACAAATTTGAGGTAGACATTGAACGGGTCGTTTTGGCCGGCAAAACACCATGGCTCACATTCCTGCTAGTGGTCCTGAATTTTGTGTGGAATATTACAGAGCAAATTTCTCATGGACTGAATTTACTGTGGACTTTCGTTTTAGATTCCGCTGGATTACCCTTATTGGACGGCTTGCTTTGGACTTACCCGCACTCCTAATGAGCTGCCCTGTCCTTTTGACGGAGCCTACCTGCCCTCATTCATTCCCTTATTTGTAGTGACGGCCAGATGAAGCTTCATTTCCTTAGCCCACTAGAAAGGGCTCAAAAAATGCCCCAAAGCAAGAGCACCATCTCGTGGGGTTAAAAAAATACAGCAAATGGTTCATGAAGCTTCATTTGACCATCACTACTTATTTGTTCAGTGAATCCCCCGCTTGTGTTTTTACGGCTTTGCTTGCATTTGTGCTCCATTGCCAGTCCTGCAAGGCAGTCATACGGGAAGTGTCGTCATTTCATTGTGATGCGAAACATGTCGCCGGCAACAGGTTGGGTCTTAAATTATATCAAACTTTGAAGCAGTATGTACCAGAGAGGAAAATTATACTGCGATAATTATCGTTATTGGTTTTATCAGCCAGCCCCATGTACAAGCATGCAGAGTCTGTAGATAAGCATAATCCCTCACTCTACCCTCTCTTCTGCAGCTGGGAGCAAAAACGTGTACTGTCTAAGGGTCCCCAAGGACCGGGATAAGAAACACTGGTCTAGACAGAACGTAGTGTCCTCACCCAAGTCCTCCTCCAGACAAAACCCTCTCCTGCCCTACCAGTGAGCAAGTTCCCGAGGCCACAGGCCACTTGGCCCTTGAACACCATACAGGTCAGAGCACCTACAGTATGTATCGGCTGGGCAACAGTGGGCCTTTGCAACAGCTCGAGGCCTCACCTTTGCCCAGGTACAGCCAATGGGGCTCACCCTTTCTGGCCTTTGACCCTGTTCTGCCCCAACCACTAGGGGTGCATGATTCAGAAAGCTTCACGATTCAATTCGATTTCGATTTTTCAGCTCGTGACTCGATTAAAAACCAATTCTCGATTCAAAGCAATTCTCGATTCAAAACGTCCATTATTTTTTATTTTCCATCAGTCTGATAGGAAATGCAGCCCTGAGATAATAGTTAAAGTTGTATTACAAACATATAAACTGTTGCAAATATAAACAGCAAACCTTCAACTTAAATTAACACATTACTATCTGAGCAGAAACCAGTATTGCGCCATCTATAGGATTGGCAAACTCCTTTCCGGAAAACCAGTTAAACTCACGCCGTTACAAAATGGGAAATATGAATCAATTTTGTGTCCTGTATGAATTGATTTAGAATCGGTAGAGATAGAATCGCGATTCTATTGTGAATCGATTTTTTTGCACACCCCTACAAACCACCCAGTCGTTCGACACGCCTTCAGCACTCTTAACCCTCAAAATGTCTCAACCATACAGATCCGTCAACATTCCAAGAAATAATGATACGATGAATCATATTAATAGTTCCACCACCAACATAACAAGGATGACCATCCCAACAGTAGTAACACAACAAGAACACATCAAAATATCATTCCATAGTAAAATGGAGATGCATCTAATGTCAGACCATCCCCAGGGTGGCTACCCAAGGCAGATACCTGTCCACTAGGCTAATAACAATTGCACTAATCAAAAACACTTGTCATTTGTACAACATGAAGAGTAATTCTTCAATCATCACATATAGTAGGTTTTCCTTCATGACTTAAGAGACCCTCTTCATGATTAATCAAGGAAAAGGAAGCAATTACTTTCTGGGTGGCCATAAAAATAGCTGTGAAAGTAGTACAGGTTGTACACAAGCTATAAGATCTAAAATACAAGCAAACAGAACAGCCACACAGAATGCTTCTTTCAGGTTTACTCCCCAAAGCAATAATCTTCATACTAGTGCTGATATTTTAAATAGTTTCGTAAATTTTCTACAGTACAAATCATTTAGACAAGGAATAAATAAGGAGTAGCAAATAATTCCATTATCTATTTGTGAGGAAAAGGTAAAAGTTAAACACCTGCGCCTCCGCCAGCCCTAACACTGGTAACAGTAAACAACTCTGAAGGATCTCATTAAAGCTTTTACATTTCAAATGACTTATGTGATGAGACGCTCCCTGCTATACTTCAGGGTCCCTCCCTGCTCCCCACGTCCCCGAGACACAGGACAGCTGCGATGTAATTTCACTGTCAGATCTCCGCAGTGCCTCCACCCCCGGGCGTAACCAGGGGCTGGCAAATCAGGGAGCCCCCTACTGAGCCGCTTTGTTATAACGTTGTGTTGTCCCCAGGGGTGTCACTTCCCCGACACACACACACACACACACACACACACACACACACACACACACACACACCAAGCTGCTCTCCCTCCCACAGGCTCGTCCTGTTGACGCGTCCGATCAGAGATTATCCATAAATGTCTTGCTGGAAATGGGTAGACCACAAAAAGGTTAGAACTCACACAAATCACACAGCAGCGCACACACACACACCCTGCAGAGACAGAGCGGCACCTTTGCTGTACATCCACACTCGACAGACACTCACAAAGCCTTGATGGCAGCACAGCAACAAATGGCACTGACAGCTACTGCGACACAAAAAACCTAATTTATATACCCTTGGTGCTAGAGGACTATCCAGCCGTGAATAAAAACAACAATAATAAGCGAGGGCTTATGAACCGAAGTGTCAAACATGCACAGGGGACACTGGGTGGCACGCACACCAAAACATAATAAATGGAAGAAACGTTATTATTAAGAACACTTTTACTGTTCTATATGACCATGCTTTTAATAACTGATGCTAGTCAATAAGCAATGCAAAACATTTTATGTACAAAATGGCAAATTATGAAATTGCTGAAAATTAGCTTTTAATGTCCCCCCCCCATTTTTGAATAAAAAATAATGACTCTGAAATCCCCCCAAAAACCCAGTATGGTTCCTTGTGGAACTATTATTAATTATTATTAATTTTATATATACACACATATAATAAATACATTGTGATTATCCCGATTATTGTGGGGATACCTTAACAGTCACTTAAATACACAAAAGATGGAAATACAATTTTCTTTCAAGCTCACGTAAGCCAACTGCTTTAATATCCAAACGTATTTGTTCACCCCTGTGCCATGTGACTTTACATAGTGCTGCATGGCATTTGCTCTTGAAAGGTTACAAGACGAGGCTAAATCCAAACAGGAGATCAACAGGAATTACAGTAACTTCATTACATTCAGGGGATTGGGTGCATTTAATAGAGGGGGGGAACCAAGATTTTTCAGAGAGCATTAAACAGTCAATTTCTCTCAATGACCTTGACGTTGTGGCTTTACAATCTGTAACAGGGTTAATAAGAAACTACACCGCTAATGAAACATAATAATATGACAATGTCATTTGCGCATACACTCATATTTCATTTACATTTCACCTGTACTCAGAACGGTGCACATCTACTTGTGTGACTTTATACTGTAGAAAAAGCACATACCGAGGCTTCTCACAGTTGAGCAGCTTTATTTACCCAAATTGGCACGTGCTTGGCACTGCCAGCGACCGAGGTCAATGCCCTGGTTTGTTGCTGTAATCGATACCTCTGCTCTGCTACCTACCCCTCGCCTATCTTTTAATCTCCTGCAAAACACGAGAGCTCAAGGCTGTTTGTGTGTGTGTACCACCAAGTACTTCTCAATCCACCAATCAATCACAGCGGCCTGCCAGAATAATCAATGTAACCTGTGACCGGCGCCGCTCCGCACAGCAGGCCCTACTACAGCAACATGTTCAGCATCTTGCCCAATCGTTGCAGAGAGACCCTACTGTGATCTTACTGAACGGCCTTGTCCTGGCTGACCTCGACATCTGCCACACTCCTTGTGTCAAGCCCATTGACTTCCTCCGTCTCCCAGATGCAGCTGGGGAAATTCCTAGAAGTCTGGAGGCACATGTGGATTCATGCCTGTAGCTGGAGGAGAGCCATCTTGGCAGCGGCGCTGCATGCATGCGTAGAAGCGAAATGCAATTACTGTAAAATGCAAATGAGCACAGGAAAATGTATGCGCACGTGACCATATTTAAAAAAGGCATGCTAGAGTGCAAAAAACAGTGGGGAAGGGGGGGGGGGGGTGGAAGAACTGGCAGCAACTGGTCTTCCCCCCGCTGGAGAATTCTGACAAAAGACTAAAGCTTGCTCTACTGTTTAAGTGGACGTAACATCACCTCCCCAGGACACGCCTCTCCAATCCTCCCTCTCGTTTTCCGAGAGGTGGTTAAGTGCTGCATGTAAGCACGCCTACACCACCTTCTCCTAAAGAAAGAAGTGATGAATACAGAAGTGCTACATCTCTCCATAATACTGCAGATGTGCTCATGAAAGGAACACTGAACACAAATGAAACCCCGGCTCAGAAAACCGTGGGGAACCGTGCCGTGGGAGATTCTGCATTGACAGCCCCGCGTCAAAGCGAAAGATACCGCAGGGGGTAATGGTGGTCAAGGGCATCGGCCGACAGAACACAGGCCTGCAGGTGCTTAAGCTGAACAGCTCCAGAGATACATATAGCATTTTACCCATTCATTCAGCTAACTGGTATTGCACAAGACCAAATGACATCATAAGAAAAGGACAAAATGGTCATCAACACAAGGCTAGAGGTTGCAAGAGTTTTCCCCACTTCATCATAAGTTCAAGTACTAATCATGAAAAAGATGAAATTAGGATGACAGAGCTTGGGCACAATCCTTTGTTTAATTACACAAATATCTAATGGTCAAATTTGTATATTCTGGTAGTATTAAATATTCATGATACCCTGAAAGATTGAATATTCATTCAGGGTATCCCATGCTTTAATTATTGATGTGTTAAAAAAAAAAAAAAAAGCACTATAGAACATTTTATTTGGCATGTTAGGAGGAAAAAAAAAAAGTCCAAAAGTAGCATTCTACATTCACAACTGCTGGAGTTGAATGTCCCCATAAGAGTACACAAATCAGGCAATTAATCCAACACAACAACAAAAATTTGACAATTTTCCCATTTTTTTTTTGCATTATCTTGATTTAAGCTGCATTGTTGCAAATGTCCACACCAAAGCTGTCTAGTAACTGATTAAATGTGTACATTTTAAGAAAAAAAAATAATGGAATGACTACGGCAAGCTTGTCAAGGAGATGGGACGCTACAGCTGACCAGTGTCCAGCGATCCACCTACTCAGTGTGAAATATTATGCTTCACTGCACAATGGGCCTTCTTTGAGTAGCAAAGTAGCTGGGAAAATTACAACATTTTTATAGCTGCATGCTGATCTTTTTTATGCTTTGCCACTAATCAGCTGTCCATTAACTAAAGTCTAATTCCAGTTACATCAGGGATACGGTGACAAAGAAACTGCACATCCCCCATTATGCAAGATCTCGCTTCTCGTGCTACCCGTTTAGCATTTAAGGTCTGCTGATTAAGCAACAGGGGCTTAAATATGGATGATCACTAAAATATAAACACCACCCATTCTGATATACTACATCACAAGAAGCAGGTCACGCTAGCATGAACTGCAAAGGATCCTATTCCACTTTAATGCCAATAGCTGGTAAGGCAGTGTTTCCCAACCCAGTCTGGGAGCTGGAAGGGAGGAAAAATGTGGACTGTCTGTTGGTCCCTGAAGACCAGATCGGGAAACACCACACTATAGAACCACTCATGTCTGATGTAGGATAGGACCCTGAATGATAGTACTGACCCAAACAAAAGCAACATTCTGCCTTTTCTGCATGTTACATGTACATGATCTCCTGACAGGACTGAAGTAGTATTAAAAATGTGAAATTAAGTAAGATTATTATACCAAGTCTGTGGAGTTCTTTACTTCCAGCTCCAAGTTCCTCTCTGACAAGATCTGCCACTATTCCTGAGCAGCTGAAATGCACTCGGACTATAGCTCACGCACCAGGGAGAAACGAAAGCAGCTACAGCACGGAAAAAGCAGGAGGAGGAGGAGATTATATGCAAGATCCAACATCAATGTGGACGCCTGCGGGCTCGCGGTGAAACCAAGGACAGAACTGGCAAGTGAAATCCGTACCGTTGTTTCAGGAGATTTAAATTTACTACTAATGTTTCAAATTTCACACAAGCCCAAATATAAAGCATTATCAGAAGCAAGTTCCCCTGACAGATCACCCTTTTGTTAAGTGGGCACTCCAAGTACAGGATGACCAATTCTGGGGACTGTAGGGTAACTGTACATGTACCATTACCAGCAAAAGAGACGTCTTTTAAAAATGATTTATTTAAATTAATATAGCATGTCTCGGTAATGTGAAAACCAAACAGCAAAACGGAAAGCACAAGTTAGGTGCTGTAGCAGTCACACATCATAAGCTAATGCATTACATAAAAGTGTTTATCTATGATCTTCCAGTAGGAAGGAAGCCACAAGCTTCCTCGTGTCAAGGCTCTTTGTGTCCCACTGCTGTCAGAACTGTCAGATCTTAACTTCACAGGACGAGAGAGATGAGGAACAACGCCTACAGCAGAGATCCCCGCTTCTTATGAAACAGAATCACCTAAAGGACTCAAGGCAGACAAGCACACTAAATAAATCTATGGAACCTGCTTCAGGAAGCTTTTCCCACCCAACTACAATGAAGGTCATTTAGCTCATAAGGCAACACCCGTCGTGTTCCTGATTTTAGGTTAACGGGTTCAATTTAATGTGTGCTTAAAATATCGAAGGTGAAATACCTTTAAGAAGGGTGAAATGTTCAGCACAGTCATGTGCCACCTAATGACATTTTGGTCAAAGACCTAACAGTGGTCCCATAAGATTATAACAAAGCTGAAAAATTCCTATCGCCTAGTGACATCGAGGTGCAAAACACTATCATCACGGAGAGCAAGGTTGGGGGAGGTGAGAAGTGAATTTCCCCACGGGGATCAATAAAGTATCTCAAATCAAAATCAAAATTATTCAGGCGTTTATGGTGTAAACAAGGCTACAGCTCAGCTAGCCCTATACAAGTATAATAAATACAATGATGTACACTACTTAATAGTAATACCGATAACTGTTAGGGCTGCATGCATTTACTGTAGGCCTGCTCTACTTTTCTGGTCGTTTAGGCTATGCCATATAGCCTAGGGAGTAGGCTATACCTTTTAGGTTCCCGTCAATACACTGACGTTCGCATGACGTTGCTGAAATCGCTTAGCGACGCGTTTCTCAGAACCCCGACGTTAAGCGACACGACTAACAAAAAAACTGCACATTAGTAGAATATATATGCGTGTTAGATAAATAAAATTCAGTGTTAGAGCTTCTGTGATTTTTTTGGGAAAAGCTAAAACTTTTTTTTTAAATGTATGTCATGTTTACAATATCAAAACTGGGATCGATATCAACTTATACTAAAGAAAGTGACAGGAAAAAAGGCCTTATAGTTAGAGGTTTACCGCAAATTGCATAGAAATATACAAGATTACTCCCCTCGGAATTTAGATTGTATCGGCTATTACAATAATAAAGTATCATCCACCCAGTTCTTTTTTCCCCCCATAACAGGTATTTCCCCTCTGATACAAAGCCACTTAACGTAGTCCTGAAGCCTTTACGTAATTCGCACATAACCTCACACAAATAAAGGAAATTAAAATGTAGGTCGACGAAGAACATCAGCCGTCCAGCGACCAAAGAAAAATGAGACTTGGTAAGCAAATGTATATAAAAAATATAACGAAAACTCCAACAGACAAGTATGGATTAGCCGCAGAACCTGCGCCCAGGACACGTAGCGAATTAGCGGGTCCCCGGAAGCAGGTCCTCCGCGTCTACCTGGCAGCACCTGGGAGCGCAAGTCCCGGCTAAAGGCGCGCCGAGCCGCCCGTAAGGAGCCGTAAGGAGCCGTAAGGAGCCCGGCGGGGAGGGAGCGCGCCGCGGCCGCGGCCGCCGAGAACAATGAGGCGCCGTCCTCATTAGCGCGCAGCCTTTAACATCCACCCGTCATTAGTCACCCCGCCACTTCGTCTCAATTAGCCTCATTATTCCGCGTAATTCCGGGGGGGGGCACCGGGCGCCACCGCGTTACCCATTTTCGCTCCCCCCCCCCAGCGCCGAAACTTCGCTAATCCGCAGGATGGCGGCCGCGGTAAGGCGCCTTCAGCCATCTTGTACCTTTCGGCGGGCCGTAAGCAGAGCGGGGCCGGGGCGCCCGGTGCCCGTCCAACCCCGCTACGGACCGGGCCGGCCCAGCGAAGCCCGCGGTCTGTCAGGCGTACGTGCGCTAGCATCCCCCCCAGCGGCTTCGCGGCGCCCCGCCGCCCGCTTCGAGCACCGAAAGGCGGGCGGATGGGGAGCCGGGCGGGCGGTGCGGGCTCCGCCGGCCCGCGGCGACCTGCGGGGGGAAGGAGGCGAGCCGAGGCGTACTTACCGAGTGTCGGGATTGTGGAAACATCATGTCAGTCTCGGTCTCGGGTCACTTCCTCCCCAAAGAAAAAGCAAAGGCGTTTACTTCGGATATATTATATATAAAATAGGGCTCGGAGGATGGAGCAGGGGATCTGCCCCGGTCTGGCCGAATGCGCGGCCCCAGAAGGCGGACCCAGCCCGTCGCTCGCCCCGCTGCTTCTCGCCGGATCGCTGCCGCAGCCCGCCGGAGGTTAGGGCATCGTCCCCACGCCCGTCTCACAGCTGGCTCTCCTAGCGGGCTCCCTTAGCGGGCTCTCCCCGCCTCACGCCTTGCTTCGGTGCGGGGCGCTCCGCGCTGCTCCTGCGCCGACCTGCGAGCCGGAAAGTCGCCGGCCAACTTTTCGCGAGAGGCGCGGATAACACCCCCCCGATGCCGGCCTTCCGGGGGAAATCGCGGGCGGTTCGGAGCGCTGCGCGCACGGCCGCCTCGGCTAGCTCTCTACGCGGTACCGAGCCGCAATAAAAGCCGAGCAGGGCCGCCTGCGCGCACAAAACGAGCCGGGAAGGGAGCGGATCTCCTGCTTAATGCTCTGGGCTTGGGTCCTGAGTAGGTGCGCGGTGCCGCTGCCGCTCCCGGGGCTCTCTGCGCTTATAACGCCGAACAACACGCAGGCAGCGTCGAGGTTTAACTCCCCATGTGACGTGGGATTGAGGTGGCGACGCGGACACCCATCTTAGGTGCCAAATAACCTACTTATAACCAGCCCGCGCGACTACGAGTTAGCGCGCGGCGAACTTCAGTACCCGTGCTGTGGGCTCGCGCGATTTTTACGTTTAATATAATTTAGGAGCTCGACTGCAGTAACGAGTAGAAAGATCGTGTATTAAAACTAAATATATGGGCCTTAAAAAAAACAACTAAGTTGTTTCCTACCCGATTAAGTTGGTTCTTGCACAATATGTTTCTCCTGTTCTAGTGTAACATTACTTTGACTAAGTATTTCAGTTGAGACAATAGTACTGCCACCACCGAGGATATGAAGAATGCAGACTAGATAGGAATGTGAAATTCTAATTGCATATTAGATATAAACAATATAAATAAACTCGAACATACTTAATGGATACCTTATCGTAAAGGGTGCTGCTGATCACTAATTTCTCTGAAGCACTATGTGCGTGTTCCTTTGTTCTGTTTTTCTGTGTTACGTTTGCTACTGGAAAAGCTCTGCCACTTCTTGGGGGATGCATATCCTCCACCAGTCGGTATGGCTGCACACCAGTGCTCAGAACAAAGGATCAGATGACTAGTTATTCTTCAGGCTGATCCAGTCTGCTCTGTTCAAACAATGTGCATCACGCTGGATTGACAACACTCTCAGTTCAATAAGGGAGAGATCAGTGGAGGCACATTCATTAAGTGTTTTGTTGAATGTAATCTCCTTCATACTTTTCGGATTACTGTATAAAACCACTCCCAGATATTATGTTCTTATAGTATCTAGAGAGTTGTGCTTCTTTTTGTCAAAATCCTTTTGTTAGACAAAAGGAGGGATATTCTACTAACAAAGGGAACCGGAGATAGTTTCCTGGTCTCACTCGCCCAATTCAGGAACCTGAGGTTCACCATGTTGGTTGAATACTTTTAGAATGCAAGCACAGCCCCATGTGTGTGCAAAAGACAAACTATATCTAGCAATCACTACCACTGGGAAATGGAATGATGGAGCTTTATTCATCTCTGTGGGGAGACGGGGCAGCTTCCACATATCCAGTCTTGTTCCCCATGAGAGACAAACTAGGATAAACAGAAGAGAGTAAGTTTTGGGGTCAGCGAGCAGGGTCAGCTAGCATCTAGTGTCCCTGGAGCAGTCAGGATTAAGGGGCTTTGCCCAAGGGCCAAACAGTGATATGATTATTATGCCAACCACACATTTAAAACCCCAGATCTTCCGGACACTGGCAAAGACTCCTAACCTGCTGATCTACACACCATCACCAGCCCCTCCAAAAATATCAAATAGTGAGAGCCTGAATGCAGTAGCTTACCATCAGAAATTATGCACTTCAGATTTCTGCATTTGGGGAATTCACAGACGTCAGCATGGTCGCAGACAGGCAGCTGCAATGGCTGAGCCTGGCTCTGGAAAAACTACCTTTATGACCCTGCTATCTCCTCTGCCAGGTAAGTAATAATAAAGCACAGTCACATGCAAATTTGTTGGCTTCTTGGTAGATCAAAAGGTCAGAAAATCTGACCATACCTTCAACACATACACCGCAATCAGCCAAAACATTATGGCCACCTCCACATGAAATGAATGGTGTTGACTGTTTAGTAAAAATGGTACTTGTCAAGGTCTGGGTTATATTAGAATGTAAGCTAACATTTAGCCTATGTAGCTGACATGTTGAATGCAGAAATGGACAGGGATAAAGATCTGTGTGACTTTGACAAGGACCAAATCATTATGGCCAAACGACTGGTTCGGGGCATCTCCGAAACGGCCAGGCTTGTGGGGCGTTTAGTCAACCATGGAGAGCATGTACAGTCAGCGGTCCAAGGCGGGAAAAACCATAAGCTGCCGACAAGGTGTTGGGTGGCCAGGATTTGGGATGTGAACAAAGGCTTATTGTCGGGTATAAACTAACAGAAGAGCTAAAGTGGCAGAAATGGCAGATTATTCCTGTGATCAAAATTATGAATCACAAAGTGCAGAGAGTCCAGCTGTGTATGGGGGGGACCAAAGCATCTCACAGATGTTCGACATGTACCCAGCTGACCACAGGATGCAACAGAAAATGGGATTAGTCAGACCAAGCAACCGTCTTTCATTGCTTCTAGGTCCAGTTCTGATATTCGCATGCCCATTGACGGCTTTTTTGATGGTGGACAGGGGTAAGCAAGGGCACATTGACTGGCCTGCAGCTGAATAGCCCCACACGCACGGGGCTTGATGCCCTGTGGATCGTGACACAGTACCCCAGCAATAATCATCATCAAAGTCATCTGGCGTTTGTGCCACAGTAGATCTGATAGTTTGTACTATACATGACAGCCTTTGTTCCTTCCCATGTCAACTAGTCCTGGCTGCCCAACACCTCGTTGACAGTTCATGGTTTTTCCCTCTTTGGGCTGCTCTCGGACCATGGCCGACTACGACTACCCCATAAGCCTTGCTATTTTGGAGATGCTCGGACCCAGCTGTCTGGCCATAATGATTGATACAACAAAAATAAAAGTACGTACAGTACTGTACCTCGAGCTAACAAATCACTGAAGCCGTGCAATGTTCTCACGAGCATCACAAAGTAGTGTGCATTCATTATGTTGAATTTAACCCAAATTTTGAACAGGCTCTATGGCAGTCCATAAGGACAAATTCGGATGTTCCTAGCCAGAGGACTGTCTGCCCACTATTTCACCATTACCCAGCTTCAAAAGTTTCTTCTAGCTTGTGTTCATGCAGGTAACTTTCTTTTAAGCTAACAAGTGTTTCATTAGATAGCATGCACGGGTAACATAGGATCATCAAAGCCCTTCCCAACCAATTGAATAACCATAGAACAAGGGTCAGTTCTGTTCAGTGAAAGCATTGTCAGTCTGCTTAACCCGTTTAATCTTACCAGCAACAATTGTTACCAACATAACCAACATGCAATGAAAAAAAAAATCATACATATTATTGTGCGTTAGGGAGGTCTAAGGAGTGAAATGCATGCACTTATTTTGCAGGAAAAAAATTTGTGATTAAATGGGTTAAGCACCTGCGCAGTAAATCTGTTGTGAGCACTAGTGTAGTATATATAGCAGATAAAAAGAACCAGTTGGGGTTAAAAATGCCTTGCTTAAGGGCTCAACAGTGATATTACTCTGCTAGTTCTGCAATTTTAACCTATGATCTTCTGGACAGTGGGTTAGCCATTTGTGTTCATAACACACACACACACACACACACACACACAATACAACACCTTAAGTCATCAGACACTCAACCCATACCAATCAACGTGATTTTAACCTCCCTACCACCAAAAGATCAGAAAAGGTTCATCATACCAACCATCCTCAAACCATACATCCAGGGTCTTTGTGAAGCTGGGGCCTCTCTCAGGCAGCACAGAGCACAAGGTTGGGGACACTGGTCCATGTGCTGCACACGATGGGCAGGTCCGAGACGCTGCTTCTCCGGTGCATTTTTTGGATTGCAGGAGAAAACTGGAGTACTCAAAAGTAACCCACACAACACTGCACATGCAGAGAAGTGGTCCAGACCCTACAGAAAGCAGTAGTGCTACCCACTGGGCCACCATGCAGCCCTTAGATGAGGAGAAACATTATAGAAATGCTTAGAATCGTTTAATCGTGTAGCAGAATACAGATTAAGCTGAATATGCTTAAAGGTACATACAAAAATCAGTTCAGAAAAGGACCCCTGATCTCCGTATCTGTTGTTACAGCAATGAAGAGCCACAGAGGAGGAGTTTCAA
Source organism: Petrocephalus sullivani (assembly GCA_026780845.1). Classification (NCBI taxonomy): domain Eukaryota; kingdom Metazoa; phylum Chordata; class Actinopteri; order Osteoglossiformes; family Mormyridae; genus Petrocephalus; species Petrocephalus sullivani. The sequence goes on along the minus strand of JAODKM010000032.1, from coordinate 4,746,739 downwards.
CTCCATACACCAAAAACTATAGTAAACCAGCTGCAGGAATAAAGGCACCACATTTAGGAACAAATTTTATTCATATTTAAAACAGATAATGCTTTAATCATTTTCCTTTGTACGCTAAGAAAATCATTTATGTCTGAATGATGTCCAGGCAACAGTGGTCAAAATGAAACAAATACAAACAAATATGGCCAATATGCAGCAAATCAACAACCATGAGGATCCCGTTCCATGGGCTTCCACGCCATACGCCTCCCTTCCCCCAACCCCAACACATGCAATTGAAAGACAATTTAAAAACAGCAGTTTATCTTAGTAATCTTAAATACAGAATAAAGTTAGCAGTCATTTATTTATATCACATATTAAGAGTTTTTTTTTTCCTTTTAAAAAATGGACCATAAAATACAGAGGCCCTTTTTTTTCCCATTGTCACAACATTGGCACTTGTAAAGAGTCTGGCTCTACAAAGGAAAGGGGCTGGCACACTCATTATGATACATCATTTACATTTGGTATACTCAAAAAAAGGGAAAAGCAAACACAAATACCAATTTATACATACTTATGCAGTTACTCTTTAAAAAAGAAAATAAACATTCAGGTAATTGATTAAAAAAAGGAGGGGGGGGGGTGCTGGGATTAACTTTAATGTCCACCGTCTCAGTTCAGACCTCAGACTGGACGAGTAAAACCAGCTATTAAGAACATCCAGACACCAGGAAGCGAGCTTCGAGCCACGGCTGTGAGCTCTCAAGATGGGCACAGCCCCATATTTCAAAGGGCTGTTCAGTGCACCGCCTCAGCTGGGATTAGAGGTCACCGTGGGTAAAAAGCCAGGCAGTCCTATTAATGTAGCCATTTACAATCCCTAATATATAAAGACCTTCACACACTGGGAGTTAATTTTAAATGAACTCGGGTGTCAACTGGTTTTAAGCACTTTAAGTGGTACATTTTAAATTTTTAATATGCGTGTTAAGTCTCCAATTTTTTAGCAATACAAATGGAACTCCATACAGTCTATACAATTTTTGTCTACTGGGATTTTAATTTTCATCTTAAACATTCAGTGCCATTTTGCTACTTGCAGTCTTGCAAGTGGAAACTATCCACGTGTCTATTTCCATATATAAATTTGGCAAATTAATGTAAGAAAAATAACATTTTACAAAACTGTTACCTATCAAGAGAGACAAAGTCATGTGTCACTTATCCGTTTGTGGTAAACAATCAGGTAACAGGGTTTCTCAGCATTTTCAACATCACCCGCACTACTGTAAGATCACACAACTGAAATGGTAATACTCTTAGTGCTTTGAACCCAACTATAAAGACAACAAAAACCTTAAGCAATTTTGTTTTTCTAATTTACAATACCATCCAGAATATACAGAATATTTACTTTGAGCAACTCAACACTGTCTGATCTCAGAACACTTAACCACAAGCAAGTAGAAACTACAATTCAAAAATGTATTTGACAATATATATATATTAAAAAAAGAAAACACAACATCCCCCTCCCCCCCCCCACTGGATAAGCCAACAGAATAAAAAGGAGTCCAACAAGCTTGGAGCGACTTCCCACTGCTCGAAATGAGCAACTACAAATTAAACGGGATGGAGTGTGCTTATTGAGGCGTCTGTGGTCACACATGTAGAAATATATCGAGCTCCATCACCTCAGAGTATGGTCTAGCTACAGATCAAAATAACCCATTGTTTGCTGCCCAATTGCAGGAAACTGACAGCGCAGCTTTAAGAGCTCTTACACACCTAAAAATCGACCAAGGTTGGAAGTTCTCGACTTGCAGTAAAGCTTCAGTATATTATCAAAGATCCATAACGCAGGGTACAGCTCACAGAGAGAGGAGTGGCCTGCAACGGCGGAACGGAGCACGGCCTGCCGCCAGGAGACTGATAAAACGAACCCGGCGTGTGCTTAGCTGAGGGCTGAAGGCCTAGGCTCCTCTCCCTCTCGTTGCCTTACAGTGACCCCTTCTGTCGACAGCTCACTGATAGGGCAGTAGGTTGAACGGAGTGACGAAAGCTCATCTCCAAACATGCCGGCTTGCTCAAAGGGAAGAGGAACAAGAATCTGGCCAGTGATGTTTATCGAGCCAACACGGGGAGTGTGCACTGATGAGCACAGCCTTAAAGGAGCAACTGTCCATTCCAGATTTGTGGTGGTGGCTGGCCATTACCAAAAGCTTACAAACATAGCAGCATGTCTAATCGTTTTGAAGCAGTGGATGAAGTGTAATGGTTTGCCATTAAATCAAGGCCCACTGAACACTGTGACGTGTAAAATACTGCTAGTATTTCAGTGACACACAGCAAATCAACATCTAAAAGGATGCTTTTAAAAGCTAAGACCCACTGCCCTGCCGTGCCACCCACACTGAGCTGCTACAGCCCTCGAAAATGATGAAGGTACGAAAACTCAACAGGCAAACACTCTTATCCCTGGAAAAAAAGTGGGATAAGTGAGACATTCTGGATTTATAATAAACACTAGCATGAAAGTTGTAGCAATTCTCATAGATGCCGAACATCGGAGGTTGAGGCTAAATGTGAAAACGGGGTTTGGTTTCCAGTACGTCACTCCCCATACAACAGAGCGACCTACCAAAAGAAAGCAGCCCTAATATAAACAAAGATTCTCCCAAGTAACTTATTAATACAGTTCATGAAAACAATACAAAAGGGGGCTCACGGACGAACGATTAGCCGGATCAGCAGACTCTTCAATCCTCATGAAAATGCTAAATGTACAGCTTCAGCCACCACGACAGGCAAATAACCATCTCGGCTACCAGCGCACTCTGAACGTGGCCAGTGCGACTGGAGAAATCAACACAAAATTATATACATACGTAAAGTGCCACCAAATTTGTACCCCGTCTTCAGTTCCCGATACAATCCAAAATCAGACCATGGCAGTTAGTGTCCAGAGAGGCGGGGCCTCAAAACAGCTCCTCCCACGGTAAACACCCTGCGGCAGTCACACACAGACACTACGCCTCAGAAAGTAACAGAGAAAGTAGGCCTCTCCAGTCACATAGTGGCAGGAAGCATGGTCCAGTACATTTTGCTGAGCAGCGGAGCCTGGCTGCAGTGTTGTAGCAGTGTCGCACCACTTTCAGAGGAAACGCAAATGTGCCAGTGTCATTTTGTTCTGCCCTACTCACCATAAACTCATCTTCTGAGCAGGCGGACAAGGGTAACAGAGAGTGACCTAACCTGTTCCTTACATTCTGGATCAGTAAGCGATGATTAATGTAGTGCAGCCATTAACATAGTCCAATAAAAGTGCATTGAAATTGCACCCGTTTCTCAGTCACCCAGGGTCTCGTCTTTAAAACCTCTGGCTGTTCAAATTTTATGTAATATAATAGCCCTTTTAATGAAGATGTCTGAAAATTCACCTGAATTACATCGCAGAGACGGCTGCAACGAATGAAAGGACTAGCTATGGAATCTTGGAAATACTTTTTCTTCAGAAAAGGGAACCAGGATATGGTATCATTATGAAATTCTTTTAAATGCTTGCTTAAAGTCTTGTTTGCATAAAAATTTTAAATTGTACTCAGATCCAAAGTGACTTTTAAATATTTGACTGATACGAATAAAAACGATACCCATTTTTGCGCAGAGGAAAATCCGATTACTGCACCCATAATACAGCAGTTCAGACAGCGGCCCCTACTTTTTCTGAGGAGGTAACATTTCAAGATAGGAAAGATTCTCAACACCCACAAAGCTGGCCTTATATAAATAAACTAAGAATAAAAATTCTGTTCAGAACTGATCGTCCATTTGATATGGACAAGCTAAGCCTGTTCGTTAATAACACATAACATTATGTCATGTTCAGCTCAGCATCTACTCTTCAAACTATTGCTTGCAACTGTTCGGTCATCTAGATACAAATGCAGCATGTCGTACTCCAATAACTTAAAAATAGTCACAGTAGCATGTAAATATCATTCACGAGAGTTAAGTGCAACTTAAGAATAAAAGGGCCTTTTTGTGCCACGCCGTTTTCTTTCGTAGGTTTCTTCATACTCAGTTGCTTCACTCACCCCAGTTGACGTTACACTTCTATACCTCACGCTAAGACCAAACAGCGCCGGTCTCACCTGGCTTTTCTGCAGGGATTAATGGGTGTGAACAAGCTGCTGTCAGCTGCTATTCAGTCAATCAGTGCTAGATGGGACTATTTAGAACTACGTAAAATGCTGAAACATGCAAATACACCGATCCAAAAATAGAACAAATTAGGAACATGAGGAAAAAAAGTAAAAAAAGACAAATTAAACGGCAAAAAAAGTGACCATCCTTCAGGGTGCCATTAACCCCATGTTCACACTCCAGGTCTCTGAATGCCTGGCAATCTTATAACATTAGTTGCAATAGCAAAATTTTACATGTTTAAAATATTCAACAGTGTTTTCTCCTGCTCTAATGTTTAAGTTTTCCTGTAAATGTGAAAATCATGCATGTAGATACATTTACCAATGTAAAATTAAGCTCAAGCTTAATCTTGAGTCTGGGAACACTGCACATCCTTCAGGAACCACACTTGGTGTCACTGACTTTTACAGGTCTGTTCACATAGGTTTCCCACAACCCTCTGGGTCTAAGGGCCTTTACCCCCCCCCCCCCCCACATCTTCTGCCACTCTGTCCTGACCTGCTTCAAATCGCAAGCAGCTTACTTATTTAGCACACATACCTCCACTATGGTGACCCTTTCGAAAGGACAACGTTGCACCAACGTGATTAACGAAATGAAACAAACTCAATGTAAGAGCTAGTGTAAGGGCACTGTGGAGGGAGCAAGGAGCCCCCGAAAACGCCACAAATGGGTGGAGCCAGTGAAGGGCAAAAATCAGCTGACTGTGGGTCATTGGGAGGCTGGGATGAAACTCAGAGTCACAAACAGAATCAGGGAGCGAGGGAGGTCTGGGTGGCGTGCAGCTGAAGCTCAGCGAGGCTTGTGTGTGTGTGTGTGTGTGTGTGTGTATGTGTGTGTGTATGTGTGTGTGTGCGCGTGTTTTGCCTCAGATGTGCATCATCCGTGCCATGCCATAACTACAGCCT
>JAODKM010000032.1:4718353-4741534 GCA_026780845.1 Petrocephalus sullivani | reverse complement strand
TGTGTGTGTGTATGTGTGTGTGTGCGCGTGTTTTGCCTCAGATGTGCATCATCCGTGCCATGCCATAACTACAGCCTCTCGTTGGCATTCACACCAGGTTGTATTCTTTCAAGTTGAGCTGCAGGATGGTGTCCTTGACAGCGGCGAACACGAAGCGGATGTTCTCCGTGTCGGTGGCGCAGGTGAAGTGGGAGTAGATGATCTTGTCGCTGTCTGGGTTCAGGTCCACAAACATCTTCAGTATGAACTCCCGAGCCGCCTGTGCGTCTCTCTGGGGACCTGGATAGACATTCACAACATTACCACATTCGTCATTAGACAGAAAAACTAACAAATCACATGAAAATTAATCCTTTAATCCTCCACCCACCACTCAGTAAATTTCTGCCTGTTCTTGGGGTACATTAAATAAAACAATAGTATCCAAATCACAAATGTGTCATGCATGGATAAACACCTGCGTTAAAGAATTCTTTATGGTGCTGTAATCCACTGTGATTACTACTCAGTGTTTTAAAGTGTCAATTTAGCAAGGAGAGGACTCAAATGAAAAATTTCAATTCTCAATTTTTCATTTTTTTCTTTATTTAATTGCACTGCTTCTTGAACTTACAAATCTTCTCTAAGGAAAATTTCAGTTTCTGAAAATCCGGAACTTAAGTGTCAAGGCCTCTAAAACTGCTTATGTTAGGCCTATTTGACACTGGAAAACGTGTGAGAATAGTTCCTGGTGGGAGAGTGGGGGTTGGGTGCACAAATATTAATTCCAAAACTAAGTAGAAATTTTGCATGCTACTTTTAATAGAAAATTTGCCAATTCCAAAGATGTTAGTTTCCTTGCTTTTATAAAATCCACTGAATATAAAAGCTCTAGCATTGATTACCCACATAAATATATACACACACACACACACTAATTCATTTTGTTATACCAGGACACATTAGAATATCCTTAGTCTGAATAAGTTTGAGAGACTGTTCATATTGTTCATTCTGTTCATATTCCACCATTTAAGGACTGTGCCACCTTAATGGTATAATGTAGTAGTAATGTAGTAGTAATGAGTGTTGAACACCACAAAGAAGTTTTTGTAGGGTTGTATCAAAGAATCAATCCGACCTCACGCCCTTCACCATCTTCCCATCCTGCCATGGACAGAAAGTGTTTAACAAAAAAAAAAATCCTTGTTGCCAGTTTCTTGGGCCCTGTTTTAAACCAATCAAGTCACTCCTTCTAGAACTCTGACAAAGAACCCACTTCCCTGAGTGGTGGTGTCATAATACTGAGAGGTTTAACTTGGTAATCAGCACCTATGACTTCCACACAAGTATTTATACAGCCCAAGTTAAACAATCTCAAGAGATGAACAGCCAAACTGGAGTGCGGGGGCGTCTTCTGATCTGAAGCTCAGCTCTCCAGGCCCTGCCAGCATTTGATCCTGTCCCATCTTTGCAGCTGTTCACCTCTGTTGCTGCTTTGCTCTTGCTCTCCTCCACACCGCTCCTCCACCCCTACATGACAATGGCATCGTACACTTCTACAGCCACTCAGAAGTCACCATCCAGGCCTAGATCTGTCAGGTAACACTCTGGATGTGTTACCTACTTTCCGTTGGAGGGTAAACTGCTTCCCCTAGACTTGGAGGGGCCAATATTTTGATGTTAAGCAAATTTCACAGACCAGAGGATCAGGCATAGTCAATAGGAAAATAATCGCTAACAGTGTCAACAGCATAGCTGACTGCAAAAGGCCACTCAGGAGGATCCCCGGCCCAGTTTCCCCATTACACGCTAATCATAGAATCATAGCGAGGGGTAACGGGAGATAGGGACAAATGCAGCACCACTCTTACATCCAGCCTGTTCCTGTCAGAGCTGGAGGCGCATGGGCAAGGCGGCCAAAGCCTCTGTGGCCAGCGCAGGACGTCCAGATTCACTCTGATCCAATATCATGAACCGCGATGTTTGTCTTTTCCTTTTGCTTACGATAACAAAAGCATATTGGTCTTGCACATGTCCACCGGGACATTCCAAGGAATCTCTTACCGTCGCAGCCCCTTTAGTTATACCCCAATGCGGATACTTAATCTGCCAACATATACGTTGTATGTGTTTTATGAATCAGAATGTGCAAATGACAAGGGTTGAAAAAAGGTGCGACTTGAAAATGTATACAGTGTTCACAGTCTTGGAATGCTAGCTTAATTCAGTAAAAATGTTGCAAATTTATTGTTTTCATAACAAAATCCATTGACAAGTGTAATGTGTAACACGTCGGCAAATATCTTCAGAACATTTTAGTTTTATCGTCATCATTCATTCAGTTCTGTTGTTGCCATTTTGCTATTACAGGTAGTCCCTGACTTACGGTGGAGTTACGTTCCGATGGCCCCATCGTAACTAGAAAGTATCGCAAGTCGAGACGGGCTTTGAAACACTAAAAACACAGAAATAAATGTGTACTCTGACACCAAGACAACTGTACTCTTGAACGCTGGCGACAGCGAGGCGTCCCACAAGGCGGGAGATGCGTACATCCGTCCCAACGTGCCGTACCGCATACACTGCTACATTTGCCTGGCGTGCAAAACTTAAAGTATTTTTATAATGTTGTCATATCGCTATCATCATCGTAAGATAAAAAAAATCGTAAGTGGAACCATCGTAACTTGGGGCCCATCTGTAATTGGAACTGTAGCCACTAGCTCCCAAAGGGGAACTAAACACAAATGTTTGCCATTTTATGAACAGCTTTTAGAAGTATAACTTGGGTTTCAACTTATTACTACTTGAAATGAATGTTTTACTTAAATCTATATATATATATATATATATACACACACACACACACACACACACACACACACACACACATATTTTTAAAAATAAAAAAAACCCCCCCCCCCAAAGGCCCCAGGATTCCACAATATCAAATTATACAAGACAGATAAACTTCTCTAAATCCACCTTGCGTCGCGGTTCACTAGCGGTCTGAGCCTCAATCTGCTGCCTTTTGCTCATTTTTATCTTGGCCAATTCACTTTCCTGCCACATGGTGTCCCCAAACATCCACGGAGCGAAAACAGACCAGGCACAATCCTTAAGGTCTGAAGCACCATCCTACTTAATCACTTATAATCTCAGCCATCAGGGTTTGGCACTCCGAGAATTTGTGCATAATGTCCTAAGCCTGTCAGGCTTCAAATAAAACCCATTGTCAAACTCCTTACTTTGTTGGGCCAGTACAAGTTCTTCACAACACAATTAGCACAGATTGAGCAACACCATGCACAGCATTTAAAGGACTTTGGGTGTGAGCTTTAAAATGTCAAAGCAGTACTGAATAATTATTTGCCAATTCATTTGTGTGACCAAACCAGGTCTCTCCAGTGAATAGGTATGGAACGGAATGGTGTATATGGAATACATTTTGAATACCATCTAGCATAAGTCAATGTGATTTGTCATAGGCATAAAGTAGCACACAAGAGCAGCCAGCTATTTGGAGGAAAAGGATTAAGCAGACTGACATGCAAATAAGGAGGAGATGGGCAGGGATTTACGCCGAGCCGGAGGGGATTCCGGGGAAATGAATGATGCAGATGATGGATAAACAAGAACTCACCATCAAACTCCGGAAAGTAGTCCACCAAGTGAGAGTACATAATCTTCTCCTCTAGCAGGTCCTTTTTGTTCAGGAACAAGATGACAGAGGAGTTTTGAAACCAAGGGTACGTGATTATTGTCCTAAATAGCGCTTTGCTTTCTTCCATCCGATTCTAAAGAGGAAAAAAAAAACAGGAAAAGTTACAAATCAAGCAGATTCTGGAATGATGTCGATTTGTTCTGATCAAAGTGAAAGAGTCCGGTAATGACACCATGCTATCACTACAACTTCTTATCACTCTACCTTCTATGTCTATTAGGATTTGGCAGGGCGAAAAGGATCAACAAAATTAGTGCCCAGGTCACCCATTCCAAAGTAATTACCAAACGGGCACTGAAGTGAACAGCTAAGCAAATGGGGGGGGGGGCGAGACACTGTCACTAAACAGCATCATTAAGAGGAACTGTTTGCCCGTGCGTTCTCTACAAGGTGTCGGATGGGTAGGGGCTACGCACCTCATTGTCGGACTCCACGAGAACCTGGTCGTATTCGCTCAGGGCCACCAGGAACATGATGGAGGTCACGTTCTCGAAACAGTGGATCCACTTGCGGCGCTCGGATCGCTGGCCACCCACGTCGACCATCCTAAGTGCCCAGCGGCAGAGGAAGAGATCAGGAGACGAGTTAGTGCAGCAGCAGAAGGGTAATGCATGGTTACCTGGCAACTGCTGGAGAGGGAACCTTCACATTGCTAAATTAATGGGGAAAATATTCTAAAACATTTGTATTAGACATTACAAATTAACTTCAAAGAAATTAAGATAACTGATGAGTTACAAAAAAAAAACAGTACAGGAGTGTCTTATTTGCTAAGCAGCACATATAGCACATTGTTTTTTATTATAAATAATAATTACACAAAAGATTTATTAAAGCAAGGCACTGAATTTTTTTTAAATGGTGTTAGACCTTAAATACCCTTGTGCACCAAATATTGTGCCTAATAAAAGCATAAGTATAGTTAACAATATTCTGCCTTTTCAGTCATTAGTCTATATTAATACCAACTTCATTCACTTCAACAAATACTGAACCCAGCATCTGACTAGCCACACAGATTGGGAGTAGATGGCTGAGAACAGCAAGCCACATGTCAGGAAGGGCAGAGCTGTATTTACATCCCTGCTGGATCACTGCCGGCTGACCTTGACCTGAAACTGCACCCTGTACACCACTGTGTACATCTGCCCGCTTACAAATCTCCGTAAAAGAAGATGTGAGAATCCGCCCTGAGCGTTCCTGAGCCGGTTTGCGTGACTGTGCCGATCTGTGTGACTTCATGCTATATTTTAACGGTCTGCAGGAACAAATTAAACCTTAACATTAACATCAGTTTTGTGTTGTGCACAAATTCTCAGGTTCACTGCTACACGAAAAATTCAGCAATTATTCCTCCTGTAAAAGACCGTTAGGACCGGGTTAATTTAGCATGAGAGCTGATACAGTTTAGGTTACACTAAAGAGAAGTTAACACAGAACACTTAATGTTAAATGACTGCCACTCATCAAAGGTCACACCTTCAGGACCAAACAAGACAAACCCATATGCAAGAGAGCTAACATTTAGACTCCCTTCGGGGATCAGCCAACGTTAACAAACCCGGCAGACGAAGCCACAGCGGTGTTTGCCAACACCAACCCATGGCAGACTACAGATCACGCAAGCAGGATCACTGCAAGGCCATGTCTGCACTTTGGGGCCACACTCTTAAAATTTATGATCCTATGAAGAGAGAGAGGGAAGAAACCGCATTCACAGCAATGCCTCATTCCTCTACAAGGGGCGTGTTCTCATTTTTTTGGCAAGGTTCCTTTTAGGCATTTTAATAATGGTCAATATGCCTGTATGTGATTCTCAGAAGCATTCAGTGGTCTGGGAGATCTGTACTTCATATGCAGCACGAGGATGGTCAGAACCAGGCGACTCAGGATCGTGTTCAGATGAAGTGCCTAAAAAGGGCCGGTCGCGCTTCATGTGCAAATGGTCACAGGGTCATTAATAATCAGCGTTAGTAGGTCCTCGGGCATAAACTATAAAAAGTGCAGTGCCGGTACCAGCCTGAACCATCGGAGTGGGCTGGGGGAGGTCTCTGTCTGAGAATGTCCCACCAGGGCCTCGCGACTCATGACAGATCTCATATACAACAGCAATAGGACAAACGCTCTCTAAAGCCAAATGGACTGACACTGTCACTGAGGGTCCTGCCCTTTGAGTTACATTGATATTGCCATTGTTATGGGTCACATGACTTCATTGTTCTTACGCACATACTCAGGTATGACAATATTACAGTGGTTAGCTATTCAAATATGGCCTGCGGTGCCCCGAAAGGGAGCATGGTCAATGGACTCACAGATCCAGCAAGATCCAGCATGATCCAGCATTTGTACAATGAAATCATACTGAAAAATTTATATAAAATCAAATATTCTACAGTCTAGAGAGAAACCAGGGTGTAATACTTCAGTCAACTTCTGCTCAGAGATTTTCTAGGATAAGGGCCTAACCTTAAAAACCTAGTGGCCTACTTCCATGGATAAGTGTTCGTCTTATAGCACAGAATTCGTACACCGGAAAAAATTCCAGGCAAGACAAACACCCTGTTAGCAGGATCTAAACAGGCAGAATTAAGACTTTTAGGAAGCATGCAGCGCTTTGGCTCCATTTTCCCCCGACAGGATGGCTTAGGCTCCCGCTGGGGCCCGCTGGCATCACCCAACAGGGATGGGTTTGCTTACTCATGTAACCTGGAAGCAATGATCCACTCAAACCCACGTCTAGAATACAGCCAGGTGGACTTCGGCCGGGCTCGCAGGTAATGGGGGGTGGCTGTGTGCCGGTCTGCGGGACGTGCAGGAGGAGGCCCCATTTCGTGATTCTGCGATTCCAGCCCACGATGGCAGCAGAGCTCAGTGACAAATGGGCCCCAAAGGAGTAGACCGCCCAAAATAAAGCTCCTTCAACACGGGGTCGACCTCATTTCCTGTCGCAGTATAGAGTGACCTACTTTCAACGATGTAGGACGGGCTGGGATGGCTGCTTTCTTAATTCCAAAATTCAGCAAGGATGGTGCCAATTAAAAGCTCAAGGGACAGCCGGGCTCACATCGGGCTGAGGTCAGTGCTGAGAGGGATGGGCACGCTACTGATTAGCACCGTGCCACCCCCGCGCTGGACGGCAGAGGGAACGGGAACCCTGAGAAATGTTCTAACTGCGCTACGCCGCGCGTGTCCTCGGAATGAGGGCACTGACACGACTATTTGCGATGTTCCGTTTCAAAGAGCCTAGAAAAGGAGGCTTGCGGCCGTCTCCTTGATTGAACGTCCCTCATTGTGTGACCCTCCCCAGGCCATTCACATGGGCGAGAAAAATCCCTCCTGCTTCACAGTCAGCCCAAGGTCGCATTGGAAGAGGGAGATCCACAAAGCAAGACACTGAAACCATTAAACGCACAAGCCTTTGGAATCATTAAAAACTGATAAATGGGTGATAAATGTTTTAACATTACCAAAATCATGCCCTCCCCCCCACAAACCCCACATTTCAAAATTCTTTCAAACGACCAATACGAAACATTACCAATAGTTAAAACATCTAATATTACTAAAACTGAAATGTGAATATACATATTCGAAAATAAAATCAGCCGCAGATCCAGTCAGACGTGCATCTTCTACCTGAAGATGATGCTCTGCAAGTCGAACGGATATTCGATGATGCCCGTCGTGGGGATGCGGACCCTGAGCACATCCTGCTGGGTCGGGAGGTACGACGGGTCGGCGATACGATCCAGGTCAGTGAGATAGCTGCATACGGGGAGAAACACAGCAACAGCGCCCATGAAGCAGGCAGCAGGCCGACACAGACGCTGCCGGCCTGCGCCATCCACCAAGGCACAAAGTGGATGCATATCATCCAACCTGTATAAGACGAAGGAAGCAGGATCCCATTCTAACATAAAAACAAAAGAATAAATGAGTAAATACTGAGTGCCATAGCAACAGCATATGACATGTGTCAGATTAACCAACATCAATAAATGAACAGGACCACAAATTATTCTGAAATGGTTCATAACATACAAAACCAAATACAATAGGTATTTGGTTTTGGGTACAATACAATAAAAAAAAAATTCACTTTAACCGAAACCATGGTTAAGATCTATGCATTTCAATATTTGAGAGGGGTCACTGAACGGTTTAAAAATTCATGATTAATGACTGATGCCTATAGCAAAAAAGAAAAGACCATTTAGATATTCAAAAAATTGAATGTGTATTGTCTCCTTGTTCTATTGAAATCTAACTTTTTTCTCAGAGGGGAGACAGAACTTTATGACGGAGTCTGCAGAGTGCAAAATGCCCGTCTCTGCATAAGACCGGAGCTGATGGGACAGCTGTGCCTCTACACAGTAACTCCCGGGAGAAAATTGTCCAGGGTAAAGCAATACTCACACCGGCTGCTCTGAGACACAGCCGCTAGATGCTGCATGTTCTTTTCTACTGTGGAACCTAAGGAGGGTGTATATGTGTGTGTGTGTGTGTGTGTGTGTGTGTGTGTGTGTGTGTGTGTGTGTGTGTGTGTGTGAGAGAGAGAGTAAGGGAACACTGCGCTCTGTACACAGAAACACTGCGGCACATGCATCAGTAACCATACTGTGATATGTGGTACAACAAGGACAAAAATGCGGAGGTGGACCGCGTACTTCGAATGGACCTGGCTAAACACGCAGCCAATAGCTCCTGCATCAGCAAACCAGTCATGGTAAACTACAGTCTCTATATAATACAGTGCAACAAAAACTCTCCTAAATAAACCATGATATGACAAAACACACCTAACAATGCTGAAATGGGCTGGGGATCCAGTTACCAATTCAGCAAGCGGATTAAAGACCATTCTGAGCCGCACACAAATAATTCCATTTAGTCATACTATATGCATTTTAAAATGAATTCCTGTTTCTGCTTAGAAGATGCCGACATAATAGGTAGGTAATATGGTTAAAAAGTACACCTAAGCTGAGAAAGGTGAGAAAGGCCAGAAGTTAACACCAGTGAGGTCCAGTGAAACCCTTCCCCTAAGAGATCGCTGCTACATATCCGCGAGAAACGCACACAGGTCCATGCGGACACAGAAAAATGTCGATGGCGCATCCCACCACACTTCCGGCTATGCAGACGCGCAGAGCACTAACAGCCCATAAATATTAAATATATCTGATGTGCAAAATTCCTGATTACAAAAAAAAATTAAATAAATTAGAATGCAGGACATTTACATATTAACTTTTGAAAGTATACAGCCAAAGGTCAGCGCTGGACTTCAAGCACGTCAACTTTTTCGGCACTAGGCTACACTTAGAAGTTGAGTCTTCTGATCAAAGGCTTAAATTTAGTAAATGTACAGTATTGCTGCAGCAGTATTACCGCTAACTGCAAGCGGAGAGCAGGGCAGACGCACCGCAGGTGGACAGGACTCCTCACGCTACAACGTCACAGTCCAAGGAGTCTCCAGTGGAAGCAGGTAAACATCAAAGACAGCTTCTAGGAAATGTAGCAGGTATGCTACATACCCACCCTCCCCAATGCCATTTCACGGGAGTTCCCGGTCTGAACTTACTATTTGGTGGAATCAGAGAGTTGGTACTCCCGCCTCCGGTCGTAGGCTTCCTGGATGCCCGGGTCGGCCCAAAGCATCCGTATTGCGCCGACATACTGAGTGTCAAAACCTGACACCTTCTCCACATCCACCTCTTTCACAAGCAGAGCATTTGACTGAAAGAAAAGGGGAAAAAAAATGAAAAAAGAGGGAAAACAAATGAATCTGAACTCTGAATACAAGTATCAGCGATTGCCACACTGAATTTTCTATCCATAAATCATTCCAAAGAGAAAAATCAATACGATGCTACAAACACCCGGCCATCTTGCCAGGTGACGTCTAGTGGCAGCGAGATGCAAAACGCTGTCTGTTCCAGCAGCAATCAAGACACCACATATAGCTGGCTTAAATCCAGAATGTCCCGTCCTCCATTTTAATACATTAGCAACCGTAACCTACAGCTTACACCTACAGGTGTCCGTCTGGATGAGCAGAGCCAGCACACAGGCTCCCCTAACTCGCACAGAACGGAACAGCTGTGGTGCGGGCCGGCGGGGGAACGCTGCTCGCGGACTCTCGCACTCCCACGCTCACCTTGTTCTGCTCATACTTGTACTGGATCTTGAGGTTCTCCGAGGCTCGGATCATGGACTGCATGGAGGTGAAGACGTTCTGGTACACCAGCTTGATGAACCCCCGCTTGTCCTCATCGGTGTAGCCGGCCCCGTGGATGATGCGCATCTGCTTGATGAAGGTGCTCTTCCCACTCTCTCCGGTACCTGAGAGAACACCAAGCACGGCTTGTGACCGCAGCCGACAGAGCAGCTACACAGCTTCCGCTGGCAGACTCCTCGGGCCTTCCGCACTACATGGAGATATCTAGGTCTGGACAAAGCCAGCACATATACCATGAGTCTACCGGTATAACAACATCCCAAAGTAAGGGGGCTCTAATGTGGAGCTTCTGAGATAGAACCCCCAAACAACTTAATGTTACATTTATATAGCCAAGGTTTTTGTGCTTCTGTAAAGCGTGTTGGGCGTCTTGAAGAGCGCTACACACACGGCTCACATAACTGGTACATAAGTATGCCGCCGCCAAATAAAGAAATTGCCGTGCATTTTAACCTGTGTGTGGTCACTTTGTACTTCTTTCATGGTATAAAGGTTAAAATGCACAGTGATTGGTCATAACAGCACAAATGCACATAATAAATACGCATTTGCACTGCTAAGACAAGAAATTGTCACACGCATCTCTTTATACAGCGAATGGGGACCCACAATCCACCAGCACTGTGTAGCCCCCACCTGAATGATGCAGCGGTGGCCATTCTGCACCATTACACTCACCACACAGTAGCTAAGGTGGAGAAGGGGCAGGAGAGAACTCACTAATCAGATTCAAATCTGAGCTTGGTCACCTCCTGTAAGAGCCACAGTGGGCAGTTTTAGCCAGGACATCAGGGTACCACCCCTTCTCTTTCAAAAGATGCCCAGGGCACTGGGAATCCACACAGACCACACGATGGGCCGACCTATTGGTCACACCAAACACCTCTTCCAGCAGCAGCCCAGCTTTCATAGTTAGTCTCACATCCAAGTATTGGCCAAACCTATTTAGCTTCGAATGGATTACCTAGTCTGAGCTGCAGGTGGTGTGGCTCCTTTTCACTAGAACTGCCCATTGCAAATGGCATCTTTGCATTTTAACAATTCATGGTTACGGTTCCACAGCCATACTTAAAAAGGGACGATGGGAAAACCGGCTGAGTAAATGATATAAAATAAAAGCAGACATTTCAGTTTAGATCAAGTGGAGCTGTTCCGTGCAAACGAGCAGAGAAGGACCAATAAAATACCAGGAGTATATCACACCAAATACATCTGCGCACGTGACCCCATTTCTCTTTAAATGCTTCCTGGAAGCCACCCTGAATAGAGAAATTTAAGTAATACAGAAAACATTATTCTACAGAAAAGCAGCGCATGACTGCTGAAGCTGTACGATTTAATACTAAGAGGCCATACAATTGCTTTCCGCTGGTATTAGATCACACTTAACTCTTGGGAGCACTCCATCCCCCCCGACACACAAACGTCAGCTATAAGAGACAGGCTCACGTCTGGATTTTTTACTTTCTGGACCTGAAATTTTCACCCCTGATGACCAAGTGCTTGGGTGATCAGAAATTAGGCCGAATCCAAGACACACCGCAAACTCCAGCGATCCATCCCAACCTGCAGCGTAAACGGGGGTCAGACGAAAGGATGGCAAAGTGCTTTAGCAGGAATCACCGGAGGGCTTCTCAATTCAGAGGGAATGTGGCCCATAAGTGTTAAACTGAGATCACTGAGGCTCATCTACCAGTAACTTCATAGAGGCACGGAACAACTGCAGCACACTAAACCCAATGACCCAATATGACCTGCTAACTGGCCACAGCTGCACGACATTAATACAGCTTAGATAACTGCCAGTCTCCGTGAGTCTATATCACAGGTTCAAACAAGTCATAACCACGGCCCACCTACATACAACCAACTCATGTGTCCAAACTATTCCCCCCAGGACAGGACTCCTCTCACCATAAAACTTTGTTTCCCTGATTAACATCTGTCAAAGGTAAGAGATCAAATATTTATAGGAAACTGATGCCTAAACGATCAACATTTTATATATGATCCAAACTCATGTATCATCAGTCAGGGTTTGCGGTCAATTAAGCAGGCATTCAATCATGCATGCAGGTGCTTAAAACATTTATTGTGTCTTGTCCTCCTTTGTGAATTTGTAAGAGTTGCCAGACGCATTGTGGTGTTTATCTTACCATAGAGAAAAGAAAACACAAGGCCCGGCTTCTCTGTCACAATTTAGATGCCTCTCGCACCATTCAGAAGACTGCGGGTAAGCCTGGGGAGCTTTCTTTAATGACGAGGATGACATCACCGCCTACTTCACATTACTGCTGCTCTCAGAACTAGGTCAACACAAGGCTTCCCCCCCTTTCAATCAAGTTGCCACGATAAAGGGGCACCATTAGCAGGCAGCGGGAGAGAACCTCTCGGGAATTTCTATCAAACGAAACAAACTCGATACCTGCTTCAGGCAGCGTGATGACCAGCCTTTCATAAAGCACACGCAGGGACTACAGCCAAGGCAGTCAGGTCAGCACCAAGTCAGAAGGCAGCCCAGTAAAACGTTGAGTCATCACTTGGTAACAATTAGCAGCAGAACTGATAGTCTTTGCAAGTTCGGGAATGCAAAGGGTTTCTCTCTTACAAAAGATGCAATGCATTTTCCTGCTTTAGACATGGGAGCAATATTTATTTAGCAGGAGCTTTTATCCAAAATGACATACAGCAGAGAAAGCAGAGTCAGACACTCTGAGGAAAAACTGGGACTTAAGGGCCTTTTGCAAATGCCCAATGATGACATCACCTGCCAACCACAGGACTTGAACAGACAACTTTCAGATTACAGGCACAGCCGGAAGCCCTGTACAACCACACACTTAAGCATCATCCATGAATGGTACATACCAAAACCCATTAACACTGACACTAACGCTGCTTTTCTACTGGCATCCAGAACCAAGCCACACCCGAACCATACCATGAAACTGACAGGTTTTCCATTGCAAAGCATGGAAGCCGTACCTGACCCATAGCTGCACTGACTAGCAGGCCCGAAAGCACGGCCGACCTCAACTGTGTCACCACCATCCGATTGGCTGAAACGTTAACCTTAGGGCCACACAGATTCACTAGTGCATACTCAATACATTTCTCATGGTGCTCCAATATGACCACAAGCTTATCTGAAGAGCTTATACTCATGAAAGTTGTAGGCAGAAGGAAAACTGGGCTCTACAAAAAGACATACACAAATATTTAATAGGAGATAAACCACTGCAGATAAGGTGATGCTAGGGCAAATGTTATGGCTAGCCAGGTACATTACATTATACTACCATGGGTTTAAATCAGCAAAAATGCATATTAGCTCATTAAATCAAAAGGCATTAAAATTTCATTTTCAAATAAAAGGGGCACTGTACAATTACTCAGTCTTGTGTCCCATTACTAGGGACTTTCACACCAAAGTTCCAGAACCTGCTCCCGGTTTACAAGTCCCTGGGCTCGACCTAGAACTTCCGTAGCTCCTAACCACTTTCAGGTGTCACTGTCACACCGTACAACAGGAGATGCAAAAAAGTTAATGGGTTCTCACAGTTTCACTTATTGGGCGAGTTGACCTGGACCAAAACGAGGAAGAGCCTTTTACTTATATGACCAGCAACATGGTCTGGTCCATATTATATCTGGCCATTTGAGCGATCTTTCGTTTTCCACAGAATAAAAAACAATGCGGTGTTATGTTATCCTGCTAATGAGCCACTGGCACCGGCATATAGCAGACAAATGGATAACGGTTAGCGACCGAATTTTCTGATGCTGAAAATATAGTTTTCACATTAAAAAAAAAAGTAATAAAATTTCAAGGTATTTCTCATTGTTGGTGGTCATGGAAGGGTAACTAAGGGCCATGCCCTTTAATTCTGTGTGCACCTCAGTACAATAATTGCAGAAACACCCAATACCTCCCAGAACAACCCGATGAGCCCGGCTAATTAGGCCTAGAGTAAGACAGAGGTGATGTGCCTTTTCCACACACCATGCCGTTCTGTAAATGGACAAATCCGTAACAGGTTAGTCAGTGCACTGGGAACACAGACTCATGCTGTAGAGCAGGGGTGTCAAACTCCAGTCCTGGAGGGCCGGAGCCCTGCACATTTTTGGTTTTACCCTCACTTAACACACTTGATTCAATTCTTTGCAGCTAATTACCACACAGCTCTTCAGCTCAGTCATTTGTGGTGGAACAGGGAAAGAACTAAGCTACACAGGGCACTGGCCCTCCGGGACTGGGGTTTGACACCTGTGCTGTAGAGTAACGTGTGTGCATACTGGATCACTAATTCCCAACCTCTCAACAAACAAGGGTAGCTTGTGTGTAACCTTGGCTTAGGCCTTTTACATCAGGTAATGGCAGGCTGCTATTCACAGGTCCTGCGGTCGGCTCTCTGGCAACTGCTTGATAACAGCTTTAAAGGAACCGTACTCAGGTGGCATAAACATCCATCAGCTTTGGCAAAGCCACAAGCGAGTAATTAGGACAAAGATCCAGCAGGAAATTAGAGGCCGATAACTTCAGGTGTGTTTCGGTTCCCGGCAAACGTGAACTCGGAGGGAAGGGGGAGCGACAGCAGCTTTGAAAATCTCTGCAAACGTTCCCCGCTGGGAGGGAGCCAGCTCAGCAGAATTCACGGCACGAGATTCCCCCTGTGGGAGAGGCTGTGCCTGGGGCTTCGTTTGAAGGGCAGCTCTTTATTACCTGGGCTGCAGCTTCGACTGGTCTAAAAGGTAACAGAGGGGTACTGGGCCTTGATCCTCTAGGGTTGATGCCCACTGCAGAGAAGGCCTCTTCAGATGCCCCATCGCTGCTCCCGGACAGTCTGATAACACACGAAATTCCCAAATTTCATGCGACCGTGTCACTTATGTCGCCACCCTGCTAGTACAGTGGTGAGATTCCAGCCGTTTTATCCAATAATCCAGTGAGTACCACAGATGCCAACCTGGCCAAAGTTCTTCTCCCATAGACACTTTTAAATATCAGTTTATCAAGATCATTCAAAAACTAAGTTTCTGTCCATATTCCTATTAAAAAAAGGCATGAGAATATTGACACATTTTATATGCCCTCATATTTTTGATCATACATACAAACAAAAGTTTTTCACAAGCATATAGCATCACACACATTACATATGAATCTCAAATATGAACACAAACGCATCAAAGCAGCTTCTCATAGCATACCTAATTCAAGCACAATTTTCCATTAATGCTCTTTGCTACAGGTGCACAAAACCCTGTATAGAGCCTACGGTTTTTGAAAGGCCAATAATAGCAGTAGAGCAATTACAAAACTTCGCCTCAGGTAGAATAAAAGTACAGATAGATGGAGATGTATTCCGAGGACCCCATCGTAACTTGAAAATATCGCAAGTCGAAACAGGCTTTGAAACACCAAAAATACAGGAAAAAAATTACACGCTCTAAACACTGAGACAACAGAACTTTTGATCACTGGTGAGAGTGAGGCGTCCCACAAGGCGGGAGATGCGTACATCCCAGCAGCGTCCCAACGTACCGCACCGCATACGCTACCACGTTTGCCTGCCGCGCACATCAAATATTTTCAACAATTTTGTTGTGCCGCTATAGTCATCGTAAAAAAAAATAAAAACTGGATAGTTTTTACCTATCCCATCATGCTCTCCGCAACATAAGCATGTACACAGGTAGGCTGATATACTGATGAAAGCAAGTTATAGTATTGCTTAGGGTTACTGGCCTTACCCAAGAACCCAACTATTAGGAAAACACTGCTAGCCATGGGATTTGAACCCACAGCCTTCTGGACACTGGACAACAAAGAATGTCAAAAAATATTTGGGGCCGAGGGGTAGTTTTGCCCCCAATGTACACAGTAAACACTACCCTTTGCTAACATGAGTAAAAGAGCATACTTCTTTTTAGAAATTGCTGATGGTCTATTAAGAATATTTGAAAATACAAAATTCAATATACTGCCCAGCCCTTGGCAACTGTAAAAGTTGTTGGGAGGTGGCAAAGCCACAGGTAAGTAGATGATCTGAAGCTACACTTCATAGTCCAGCAGTTGTAGAAGCATGCCTGCGACTGGGAGGTTGCTGGTTTGAATCCCTGAACGGGCAAGGTACCACTGAGGAACCCTGCAGGTACACTGCTAGCCAGGAGCCAAACAAAAGCTGCCCACTGCTGTGTCATATACGGGCTAAATGCAGGACACGCTTTGTTGTTGCGCGCTGTGTCAACAATGACAATTACAGCATTACATAGCACTAGGCCGTTTTTTTTAATTTTTTTTACATAGTTATGTATGCATGTAGTGTGAACAATAGTGAGGTTTTACATTTTGCCCCCTTGGAATCTCGATGACAGTTTTGAGGGGCATTCCGAGACACGGGATTAGGTGCCAAACACACCAAACTGCCCCAAATAAACAGAATAGCACAAAATTGTTTGAACAATTCAACAGGAAAATAAAATATGGCTTAAGGGGAACATCTTGACCTAAAAAACAGCTCCTGCATGGTTTTGACATTTCATGTGTTATCTACGTCCAGAAAAACTCAATTTCTCTTAAAGATTTTCTATTCACTGAGCCACCTCTCCACCCACTGCAATGTAACATACATACAGGTTGAATATCATCAACCAAAAGTATATAAAGGACCTAATAAGGAGTAGTGCCACCCTTTGCCTTTAGAACAGACTCAGTCCTTTGTGGAATGCTGTGACAAATGTCATCAGTTCTTAGAGGAATGAAGAAAGGAGAATCAGCTTTACAATGCATGCTCTACAAAGGTTTAATAATGCTTAAGAATTTGTGCAGCCATGGAAGGCTTCTGATTTCGTCCTGGTCTTCAGGAAGCCTTTCCTGAACCCGCTTACGAGTAAAGAACATTGTAAGAACACAGTTTGCATCAAAGGTTGGTGCCAGTTCCTGTAAAATGGCTTCATATTGCAGAGCTAACCCATGGAGGGTTGCAGGCATCCTCGGGCTTTCTGCAAACAAACCCGTGCAGATGCAGGAAAACGGGAGAAAACATGTCATCACCTTTTTCCATTATTCCGAGGTACAGCTTTTGAGCTCCTCGCACCAAGTTAGTTTTGTGCAAAGGGCTTGGATACAAATGGTTTCTGAATGGCAGCCCTGCTATAGTCCAGGTCTGTGAAGTTCATGATGTACCGTTTTTTGTTGGAACTAGGTCACAGAGGTGCTCATGCAGTTCCAAAAAGTCTATCCTTCTGCGGCGTACAGAAACTACACTGCTAAGTGTCCTCATGTCCCCGTCAGCGAGCGTGTGACCACCGTTTGCTGATGCAGCATGTTTGCGTTCAGCATGGGCTGTTTGTGCGACCGCTGGATTTGCAATTAGGGACCGTATTATTGGGCCTCAGTGGAACTCTATTAGCTACCTCATGCGGCTTTGAAAACGCACAAGCCGCCGACTGTCAGACTTTTTAAAGCTGACACATACAGTGATTTGGTATTCAACGTGATATGACTCACTGTCGCAGCTGCGTTTGTAATTGTGATTTAGTTGTGGTTTAGTCACTTATCATACACCGTTTCTGTTTTTTTTTTTTTGTCCGTCCTTGCTGCATGCGTATAATGTGAATTAGAAACCACAATTACATTTAAAAATACGACTCATGCCAAGCACCATTTCACAGCAGCAAAACGCAACACTTCTTAGGAGGTCATAAAAATCAGATTCCTGCAATGGAAGACATTGTGACAGCATAAATTTCAATATCACACGTAGTGACACATTTGATTTCCGCCCGCCGCATCTGCAGAGAAATGCATGTAGTATGAATGAAGTTGGAGGCAAAATTTCCATTGCAACATGTAAAGCCCACAGTTAAGTCTCTTGTTTGCGTTGTTCCCTAATAGGAGACATAATTAGGCTTCTGTGGCTCAAAGAATAAATGTATAGTATTAATGCAGATGGAGTGGCCTGAATTCAAAGTACATTTCCTAGAACATCCCAGTCTACATAACAGGCACCCCCCACCCCCTGCCAACACCACCCATCTGTGAGTCTGTAAGGCTGTGCTGTAAGGAAAAAACCACACCATTCTTAAAATGAGAAGAAGAACTAACCCACCAGTTTAGTCTACCTAAAAACTGGCACAAGTTAGCAAGACATTCCTCAAGAAGGGCCTTAAACGGTTACTGGCACATCAAAAAGAGAAAAAAAGCCATCTTCCAAATGAATATCCAGTAAATGGCTATAGTGATAGGACACACACACACACAATCAGCATTTCAGAGATGTTGATTCGCTTTGGTGCATGAGAAAAGCCCTAATAATTTAACACACCAGAGGGAAGTCAACACCAGAATTAATTCATCAAATATGAAGGATTTTCAATAAGTATTAAAATGTATTAGTAAGACTTTCAAATGGTCTTGCAAATGGACTTATCTACTTACGCAGACTACTTGGAGTGGTTTTGATGAAAATTGGCAGAAAATGAGAGATAAGTGGGTATAAACTTTTTAAATCCAGGACGTACAGGATAAATAATCGTTTTTTCCCTTGCCTTATAATCCCGCCCCCCACCCCAAAACCCTTGTAAGCAGGCTTTGCTACTCGTGTCTGCAGTCCGCATGTAGTTCTATGGCACCCACAAAACAAGTTGGACAGGGCAAGGACCAGAAACATGGGGAATGTTATGCAGCCAAAATACTAGGGGTGTAAAGAAACAACAATGCATATCATAGTTATAAGGAAATTATTATTAAGGTGGCGATTCAATGCATCGATCTGGGGGCATGAGAATCAGCTGTTGGGGTAAAACGGAGAGACTCCTCCTTCCACGTGTGTGTGCCACAGGTAGGCGCACAGGAGCAGTGTGCGAGTTTCCAGACCGTACCATGGCAGGGAAGGCCTCGTTAATATTCATAAAGGAAGTGCTACGTGACGATGTGTGCGCTATGGTGCCTTTAGGAAATGCGCCCTGGTTTTGTAGCATAGAAAGCTCTCAGACTTAAGACATTAGCACTGGTAGCACAGGCAGTGCAGGCTGCAGCTACGGTCAAGATCCTGGGGTAGATTACTAGTTAGCCAATTAAAAAAAAACATACTGCTTAACATATCAGTATCAGATGATATATTAGTTAAAAAATTATATATATAATTTTAAATAAATATTAATAATAATATTTATAATAATATCTCTCTCTCTCTGCGTCAGTCCAATGTGTCAGTCTTGGATGATACTCAAACTTTATCAATATTGTAAGTAATCAGCACCAGAGCTAAAGACACAACTACTAAGATGATTGCACCGGGCAGCCAGCCATTTTCCACAGCAAAGAACGAGGGATTTTGTCGGTTCATTATTAAATCCAGCCCGCAGATCAATCTTTTGTTTTCCACAGGAAAAAAAACAACGTAGCACCATTCCGCTAATCTGTGCCGACAAGCTCGACGAGCTTCACCGCTGGCAACCCCCGAAGCCTTGTAGCACATCCTTTAAAGCGCTAGATTTTACTTCTGTACAGTTCAGCAGTTGGCCTTTTAACAACAATAAAAATGAATGTTTTAATATTCTACTTTCTATGTATTCCATTAATAGTGCGTGATTTAGTTCCCATAGCAATCTTTGGGTTTCTTTTTTAATTTAGGTTATCAAAACTGAATAACTGAATTGTGATAGAAATGCATCGAACTGAACGCAGCAAACTGTTCCCTCAGTAATGGTAATCAAATTGCTTTAGGGCCAATAATTTACACCCCTACAAAGTATTCAAGACCCTATCAGTGCCCCCCCCCAAAGAAAAGCTTGGGGTTAAAAAGGTAGTAATACCTGGAAAATGATAAACTGGTAACATGAATGCGGCTCCCCGAGTTTAACACGCCATTCATCCACTCCTCTTAACAGCCATCTTGAAACTGCCCGTCCTCCTCACTAAGTGCGATGATACGCCAGCAATGCACTTATGACCGTGCAACACACCCTGATGAGAATCAGCTATGGGGGGGGGGGCACTCACACAAGGAGTACGTGTGGCAAACGCAGTGCACAAGTGCCACCAACACAAGAGCACTGGGCCGGAACCCCCTTACGACTGCGGGTAACCCGGCGGCAAAGCACGCGCGCTCAAGCCCCGGAGCCGGCCTGTCCCAGACCAGAACTGCCCGACGTGTCATCGGGGTACCCGAGCTGAACTGGTAACACAGGTAATACAGAACAAACATTAGCGGCGCTCGGGGGAGCTTTAAGCCAGCAGCCTTTGTCATACAAAGCAGGAGAGCCACCACCTTACACAGAGAGAGCATTCAGCTCCATCCTCCCCGACCGACCAAACTGCCAGCATAGAAACTCAGTCCAGTACAATACTGGACCAGGAACTCCAAACCCCGACCCGTGTTGGTCAGCACCATTAAATCCAATGTTTCAAACCAGCCTCACAGTTTTCATGCAAAAACCAAACATTCTAAGGCATTGATAAGCTGACTTTCAAAGGAACACGGCGCCTCCATGAGCCCGTGTAAGCTGCCCACATGCCAGCAGATACTGCCGCCCCATGTAACTTCATAGCATCTACCTAACATCACATATACCGCAGAACTGCATTAAGGATGAAACAGCAGTACCCATCTCTGTGTATATAAACCATTAGGGCACTTAGCTGCAATTTGCTACGAGGGGGGGGTAACTTTGCGAGAGCCTGGACCCTATCCTGTTATCGATGTGGCAGACAGCTTAGCCAGCAGCTACCCTCAGAGTGCTGCTCCAGCAGCAATCTATCCCGGGATGGCAGTGAGGAAACGTCCCACTCAGGCCTCCACTTTCTCTCTAAATCCCTTCTGCAGAATCACCACAATCTATTCGGCCTGACGACCAGACCAGCTTACTGTGCTCGCAGATAGAAACATGGCAACACAACTGCAGAACGACATTACAAGCTGAGGCTACTTTGGCAGTAATACACTTTTTATATAACGAAATTTACATACTTAACCTGCCTCTCTACGAAAGGAAAACTTGTCGAGGACCTTTTGGAAGCAGGTCTGGCAGAGAGCTTTTGGCTATAGCTCAACTGTTCCATTACCCAGGGGGAGAAAAAATCCAGCATTATTCCATTAACATGCATGTAAGATGAAAGCAGAAAAAGACAGGATTCATAAACTTAATTCTTCATATAAAACCCTAACTTCTGCGTTTCTTTAAGTTATTTAAATTTACAGTGCACACACTTATAGTTATGCGCCAGCATTAACACAGTAATAAATTAACATTGTTTGAACCAAGTGCGATACGAGCATTAACAAAACCCCAAATAAATCTCATTAAACGAAAATAAAAAGCCATTGTACTTTGAAATGGCCACTTTTCCCCCAACAACGATGCAGATTCACCACCAATTCATTAGACCGTACTAGAGATGAGCAGTTATTAGTAGCATCAGGTTTTTTATTTTTAATTGTACTACTCATCCGTAATTCAGGATTTAGGTAACCACTAATGTCAACAGCCCGCAGCCCACGCCGGTTTCTCTTAGCAAATATCCTAAACGAATCAGGCCGTACTGGGGGGCTGATTATTAAATTATAGTACTAATGCAATCAAAGGTTTTTCAATTTCATATCCAAGGAAGGCTGTCTGTAGGGGCACAAAAATGTGTTTATATGGCACAAGTGTCATTTTTATAAATAACAGTAACTACCTTTAATTCAGATGAAAGCAAATTTATATTCAGTTGTTAGAAAAGTGTCATATTTCATATGACAAAGGTCAGTATTTAACAACAACCCAAAGAAATGAGTACATTTTTAATCAAGTGTGACTTAACTGGACTCTAGCTCTGACAAACCTCATCTCATGCTTTATATGGACTACAAATAGGTGACCTTAGGACACTCCCACCTAAAATGAATGTTGAAAAGAGTGGTTTTCATGTTACGTCATAACACAGCAAAGCATTTGGGGGCCGGGGACCAAATTCAGTGCATAGGTTGATGATGTGCACAACTCATATATGTACCGTGCTCATGGTATGATGGGGCCTCACAGGGAGGTGCGGCCGCCCATTACATGGGAAATGGGAAGAGAAACCGCTGGCCAGTCAACACTCTGGGTGCGTCGCTAAGCAAACAGTCCCTCTGAACAACCTGAACCAGTTATTCACCCAAATGCTCCAATCCAGCAAGGAACAATACAGGAAATCCTCCATACAGGTGTTAGTAAGCAGCATCAGCCTGGGGAGTAGGGCTGAACGATTTTAAGAAAATATGGAATTGCAATTTAATCGGACAGATATTGCAATTGCAATTTGATTTGCGATTTTTCTTATTTTATTCAGTGTTCACTATACGTGTATAAAAAAACGAATTAAGCACGACCATATACTGACAGCTGAACGGCGCTAAACGTTAATCCAAAGATTAGAATGGAAATGTATGAATTTAATCCAAAATGTATTTATTCTAACAAAAATGATATAGAACATACACCTAATAAACCACAGAACAATTCTCTAGCAACCTGAACATGCTGAAGTGTCCAACTATGTAAGCTGCTAACACGGCTAATGACTATGCTTTCGGGAAACGCGCCGCACCATGACAAATGATACCAAATGAAGACAAATACGCCAACTGCTGTTAAATACGACATTCTTCATGCAGCTGTTATTAAGCTTCTTCCCATCTCCTCTTCCCCTTCTCAAAGTTCTGAATGGCTGGGATTTCGGTGCAGAAATCTGAAGGCGCCCTCCCCACAGGAAGCTTCAGCAGAACGACACACACACAATGTCATACCGTGAACGCGAGGACTAGCTCCTTACTCCCAAGCCCTGACACGCAGGAAGCGACACACAAAAAGCATGCACCGTTTGTGAGGGAAAGCTGGCCTGCGCGAGGCGCAGAGACGTGCTGCACCCACGCAGCCAAGCAGACTCCAGCAAAGGATTTGCTGGGATGAGAATCCAGCGCTGAATCTCAGTATCTGGAAGGATTTCATCAAGCCGATCACAACACCATTTTACCCAGTGCGGGTTAACTGGACAGAGGCTTTGAGAACTTGACCAATCGGCTTCGATCTGCAAGTTGCTAAATTATTTACAAACCTCTCCAATGCACTCTTTGTTTGTCCATTATAGAAATGACCAGGCTAAAGACTACAGGATGAAGAAACCGGGAGAGATTACTGACTTGATTACCAGTAGCTAATAGTCTAAGAACACAAGAAGGAACAAAGGAGCCAACATTAC
>JAODKM010000032.1:4707310-4717350 GCA_026780845.1 Petrocephalus sullivani | reverse complement strand
GGCTGCGTGAAGCACTGAGCTGCACTGCGCGTCTGAAAAGCGATATGTAAATAGATTATTATTGTTATTATCATTACAGGGACCTGGCAGGGAACAAAAACATGGACCGTCTGTGGGCCCATCAGGACCAGATTGGGAAACACTGCTCTAAAGTCCAGTGTTTTCCAACCCGGTCCTCGGGGACCTACAAAGAGTCCACATTTTTGCTCCTTCCCAGCTCCCGAGGATCAGATTGGGAAACGCTGGGAAATTGACCCATCCCAGTAAATCTGAGGCAGCCCCAAGGTGATGCACCACCACCTTCGAGTGATTTTCCTCCTACCCATTTAATGCCTTTTCACATTTAGTTACCAAGTTAAACTGCCGGCACGACTTTCAGGACGACGGACGACCTAAACTAATTTGTGACTGAAAGCTACTCGAGCATAACGCTAAATTAAAACACTGCTCAGAGGTTAATTTGCCAAGGCTAAACTATTGTGCGTTGCCATTTAGCGGAAGGCTGCATGCGCACCTGCATTTAAAAAAAGAACCCGAAGACGCGCCCACAGCGAAAATGAGCTTGTTGGAAGTGAAAGCAAAACCGCAAAGAGCAGGTTTTTCCTCACGACGACCCGGTGCCACAGACCAGTGTCTCTACATATTAAATCATCCGGAGTCTGGCTCGGGAACAGAGTGCGGACTGCAGCCCCACATCCAGGAACAGAGAGAACTTCCCAAAAAGTCAGGCTAATCCCCATCCCACACAGTTTCCCATTCTTTATTCAGCTTCGGGTTACTTAATGGGTCTGGTCATTTGCATTCCTATAAATCCATTACTTTATACCGTTTATTATTCAGGTACTGACTTTCACGTAGTTCATATTAGTTTGGTACTTCAAACAAACATCTCCAATTGTTCAGATTTCCCTCCCTTACTCGACTTAGGATGAGGCTCAACAGAGTAACCCAACTGGCTGCCTCGTCCATTATAATACTGCATTCACTTTTGGGCAAATTACCTGAAACAAGTTCAACATATCAACATTTCAATATGTAATATGACCTTGTCAGTTCTTTTTGTAGCATTTGGATGCAATTTGACATAGAATCCAACAATTTTGAGTCTTGGATGATCTTGGGGTCCCAGTACCACATTTAAAATTAACACTGAATAAGCTTCTCTTTTGAGGTTTAGTCCAGTTCATGAAGCTGCTGCTTTCAGACTGACCACAGATTCTCTATAGGCTTCAAACCCAGAGTTCCCAGGCCAGTCAAGCACCTTGATTTTCTTTTGGCTCATGAAATTCCTCACCATTTTCTACATATGGCACAGGAAAGACGCCGGACCTGTCAAGAAATTTTCCTACATGACGATGTAACAGCCCATTGAAAAAGTGACTAATGAAGCCATATTGTTGGCTTTCCGGCTTGAAACTGAAAATTGGATCGTAAAAAAAAAAAAAACGACTACTTGTTTCAGAACTTGCACAGTGGTGTATGGATGATAAAAGACTAGCAAACTGAGAACTGTAACCTGCAAGCCATTTAGCGGGTGAACGCCGCAAGAAACAGGCGGCAGGGAGCTCCAAACGGCTAAAGCATTCCGTTTGGTCATCACTAATGTATAAAGTTAGATTCGGAAGGCTTATTAGAAGTTATTCACATAGAAAATACATTATTTGTTCCTCCAACAGTTTTTCAGAAGAGCATAAAATCACTTTAGATGAATATTTACAGTATCCATAGGGCTGAACACAAAAACCGCACGACACCATGGTTAACATTTTAAGGCTGCAAGACAGAGGAAGCCACATCGTGCTGTACATGGCGGCATGCATGTAACAGGCTTCTGAATGCACTTCAGTTACTTTCAACCAAAATCCCTGCCTTCCTGTAAAAAGACCATAATGACATTCTAATGCCACACCACGAAAAATCCATACGCAGGATATGCAGAACATCACCACTAATGACTTGTGAATACGTAGATGAGCCACAGACAGCTTATGAGGGAGAGGGACGGCGTGTCGGATGTGGCGGTGAGCCGCCATGCGGCCTTCGGGGGACCATCCCATCTCCAGCCCGTCTCACTAGTGGCGTTTCTGCTTAGATTTTGCACATTTTGAAGAGGAGAACTGAGAACTGTTAACAGAAACTAAAACTAAAACAAAAAACTCAAATTATTGCAAAAAAAAAAAAAGTATTTTTTTTGCATCTGCCTGAGGTGATTTTGTAGCAATTTCTAAAAAAGCAGTAACTTGCAAAACCTGTGCTTTGTCATCTCTTTCAAAACTAGCACTGAAATATCCCACTGGTATGACCCCCACAATTAAATGGTAGAAACCATGGAAATGAAAGCGAGGTCCCCTCTCATCAGATATGGTCATTGGTGTCCCCCCAACCAAAGATCATTAGGCATCCAAATAAGAGACTGACTTATTAAATCTAACCTGGGCCAATTTTCAGTTTTTACCTGCCAGTACACTGCAGCGGATGCGTAGGGCATGACATCAAGTGTTTAATATTAACTTGTAAGATTTCCTGGTTGGTGGAAAGCCTGCTTCATGTCAAAGTATGAAAACAAGGATCTTAATCTCACAGGACAATAAATGGCAAGTATTATTCACGACCAATAATCCAATAACCCTACTCGCAATTTCACTGTCAACGTATAGAAACTTTGCTTATGATTTGTGCAAAACTGAAACACTGCTACCGTCTACACAACAAACTTCCAGTACAGCTCATCTTTGCTGGCAACTCCATTATAGAGAGCAAGTATAGGAGGCAAGTGGAGGAGCGTCTTGTGGTACGTGGAGACCACCACAGGTCAACATCAGCAAGACAATGGAGCGTGTCGAAAAGCCCCCCACTATCTAAGGATCCCCTCAGACTACTGTACATGGTACAGGGTTACAAATACCAGAAACAGGTGTAGCTCATCACAAGCCAGGTGCAACAGAAAACCTTTGGGACAGGAGTTGGAGAGCCCTGCCCTGGAGGTAGCTGCAGAGAAGGACGGTGGCAAAGGTGCCTAGCCCATGCATGAGCGCCCTTGCGGAGCACCTGCATCCACTGGCTCATTCAGCCACAGCATGCTACCAGCCACTGTTGATTTTTTCAGCCACCTGCCAACAGGTAGTTTGATGCCTCCTGAAGCGCCTGTCCTCACACCAGCCACAACACATTCATGGACAGTAATTGAAGCAGACGACGACGGGCCACATAGCTATGTACATGACAAGTGCATTCATTTAAACATTTCTCTGTTTATTCATTTTGGCACAGAATTCGCCACACCATGTATTAAAGCCAGCTATTTGTGTCTGTACTTTTATCCTATATGCAAGCAAATTTCCCCCTGGCATCTATAAAAGGGGCAGACGCCACTAAACGTCAGGGTTTAATGCAGGGGTGGCCAATCTTATCTGCAAAGGGCCGGTGTGTATGCAGGTTTGTGGGATAACCTGTAGGTCAGCTGTTCAAACCCAGGTGTGAGGACTCTTCAGTCAATCAGTCCCCTAATTAATAATCTAATTAGGGAGCTGCAGTGAAAACCTGCATACACAATGGCACTTTCTGGATATTGGCCACCACTGGTTTAATTCCATTCCGGTTTAGCATACTCTAACATTTTGCATAATAGCAAAACTCCAAAGAAAAAATAAATTAAACCAACCCTGAAAAACTAAATCTGTCAAGTGGAGCTTTCGCAATTTTATACTTTAAAAATACATCAAAAAGCAATTGGGCAGTTCTACTATTATGAGAGGTTAAAAAACAAAATAAATCTTACGGTTCATTAACTGGAAAACAATGCAATGAAATGCATTTTATTAATGGTTGCAGCTGATGCCTAGCAATGGTGCCAGTTCCCGAATTCCTCGTGTGATCTAGGCTTGGCTAAGCAGTATTCGCTCGCACTCCTGAGCACTGAACGCACACTTCTGCGGAAGCCGGACTACAGTATCTAATATCACATAGATGTAAAGTCCATAGAGACACCCGGACTAATAACCTAATTAACTTTGGGCACAGCGGTCCTGTTCTTCTGCCACAGTCCAATCAAAACAAAGAACAATTATTCCACTGATGGCCATTTATTTTATGAACTAATTCTTGAAGCACTAACAGCCAACTGACTGATAGTATCTACATTAAAACACTCCATAAGCTGTCATAATTTCAGATCTTGCAGCCCTCAACTCTAAACACTGACATATTTAAAGCGTTTAAAGACAACTGCGGCACCAAGAACCTATTAAATGCCACATAGTGAACATACAATCCAATAATTACCCCTTATGTCCCAAAGCTACATAGTAGCATCTACTGATATGTGCCTACACTGAACAGAGCCAAGATTATTCTCAAATTTAGCAGATGGAAAAGAGATCTACTTGAGACTCAAAAGAAAACAAAATTATCCATTCTTCCTACAATTAAAAAAGACAGTTCATAAGAGTGAAAGTTTAGAAAAGAATAATCATGGATACATTGAATTCTATGCACTTTCAAACTGAACTACTTCCTACAAACTTAATATATCCTTAAATATACCCTTTTCAGGATGGTAATGCCTGTGTCCTAATGTGGTTTAAATTTTTACGATGCAGACCCGTCACAAGACACTGTAGGGCCAGCATTTGTTTCCACAGCAGACATTTAACAGACAAAAATACAACAGCTTCGTATCCATGATACATTCTCTGCATCTATCTGTGTGTGGTGACGCTGTTGTCACCTTTCTGGACAGATTGATAAAATCCTGTTCACTTTCATTTCTTGAAACTCAGAGACTACGGCACTTGTATAAATCTGCCACCAGTACAACTAGTTTTCATTACAGTGGAAGTTCAATTTGCTAAATACAATTATTAAGTCTGGGCCTGAACAGCGGCTTCTAATCAATTTTAAATAACACTTGAGATTGGCGACTTGACATGACCTGAACACCGTGACTTGGGCCTCAGTCACAACAACCTGGGACTCATCTGAGATCTTCATTAAAGAAACTCATTTGTGACTCAACTCCATACGTGGAACTCCATTCTTCACCTAACAAAACACTTATTAACCTGTGTGCCTTTGTCAGTGCACCAGTGCATCTCTGGAAGCCTCCCTTACCAACTCCTGGAGAACTAGCTTAAAGTATACTATACGGGAGAAAAGAATTAGACATGTCCAGCTATAAAATACTAAAAATCAACTGGACCTGAATATAGTAATATTCATAGGGGAAGAAAGCAAGGTATAATAAAATGCAAGCAAGTTGTAATCGTGCTCAAATAACGGCCACAAGCAACAAACTAGAGATGAGCCAACTGATTAGCCAAGGACCGGAATCGGCCAAATTTTCACCATGATTCCGATTAAACTTTCACTCCCAAATATCCATCTGAAACATTTTACCTTATAATTCAGGTTAAGGCAGCACAGTGGCTTAGAGATGAACAGTGACACCTCACCTCCAGCACTGGGTGTTTGCACCTTCTCCCAATATGCACAGGTTCCCTCCCAGTGCTCAGATTTCCTCCCACTGGTCGTAGTTAAGCAAATTGGCGACTCAATTGCCCATTTTGTGCATCTGTGTATGTTTAAGTGCGTTTCAGGCAAGAGTGGCCATCCAAAATGTCCATGTGCCCCGTGCCATTCCTAGGATTCGTTTGTGGCCAACTGTGATCCAGTCCAACTACTGAACAATTAAAACATTACTGCAACATCTAAGAATTCATTTTTCTGTATGAGATATGAAACACCAATTGTCTGATTATTTCTTAATTTCATTGTCAAAGAAAGGCCTCCAACAATGCAGGTAAAATGAGTTTAGGATTAGAACTTATATAATATATTCCTTACTACAAAGAACATAAGTCTCAGACTTAAGCTACAGCAATCAGGCCTTCAGCCGTATCTCTGAATATTGGAGCTTAGTAAACAACTTCGCGGCCCGAAAATAAACCTTTGAACCCAGCGGCAAAATGTTCCGCGCTTAGAAAAAGTGAGCAAGATTAATCATTAACATATTAATGAATGATTATTGGAGAAATATACTACGAAATGTTCTACAGACGATTCTACTTTAGAGAGAAGCTTTCACGGAATATAAACGCCTTACGCCTTTTCAAAAGTCAATGAATTAGAACAAAAACACAGAAACCTTTTATACCCAACCCAGGCAGTAGTGTGTTGCCCTGTAAGAAGCAGGACTTGTTTAGATGACCCCTTTATAGGTTGTCATCTGGCTGTAATAATACAATAATACTTTACTGTTGGGGTACTGAATATGACACCCAAAGAATTCCGTACACAAGACTGCAAATGAACCAAAGGGAGGGGTCACCCAGCACAGGTTGCCAGTTCATCAGATAGCGCACACACACTGCAGAATATTCACATGAACAGCATAATTCTGAACTGCAGAAGGAAACCAGTAGAGATGCATATAAATGGAGAAACCCCATAAGCTCCTTAAAATAAATTTCTCAAATTTTTGATTATATTACACTTTCATAGGCAGGAATCAAAACACCAATCAGAATCAATCAAAACAGATGCACAATGCATAGATCATATAATCGGTATAGGCTGAAATTTACCAGATCAAGATAAAAATCAGTACTGGTCCAATGTATGAATCATAGCCTATATAACTTGGCAAGGGCATAGATGTGGGTATGGACGGGAGGGACATGTACCCACCAATACTGTGGGAGTGCGTTTTTAGGGGTGCAGGAGGGGTTCGGGGCTGAACTGATCTCTACCGAGTTTGAAACCAAACCTATTCTGGCATGTTTAAGTGTCAATATTCAAAAGTCATCAATACCAAAATAAGAGAGACGACTGCAATGGGCATCGGCCATTTCCAATAGTGTAGGGCAAGGGATTCATTGGCTCATTCGCCACTTAAGTATGGGACACCACAGCCCCCGACAGTCACAACGATAAATTCTGGAGAGAGGGGGCACCTTACAATAAGACTTGCCAAACAAGGGGATCAATCAAGCGGTCCAAAAATACAGTTCATATTTCATCCGGTACTGGTTCAGAATGGGACTCAACATTTCATTTTAAAATATGGAACCATCTCATAAAATATGGGACTTGCGGCAAGGACCAGCTTGTGAGACTTTTTTTTTTTTTTTTTTTTTAACTACGCACAGGCTATGACATGTTTTTAATCCAATATTAAATCTGGCCCGTACATCACCATTTAGCCTTCTACAGAGTAAAAAAAAAAAAACGACGTAAAGTCATTCGGTTAACCTGGCAAATGGCTCAGAAGTTAACCAGTTATCGATATGAGCGATATTAGACATTATATTTGGCAAATATCAATCCACCATTACAAGATACTCATAGCCTCTTCACACAAAGATCATGTGCACAGTTTCAGATGGCAACCATGTTGTATTATTCAAACAATACAATAAATGTACTTGTTAGCTGTTAGACAAATGATTTTACTTTCACTGCCAGCAAGTGGCCCATTAGAAAATCCAACTTAAAATTAATGCATGAACACATGTAACCTCGCAACAACCCAAAATAATTACTGAAGAATAACTTGGTAAAAATACTGTGATTTTAACTCTTAAGTCAAGAGTTAACTGTGGTTCTTAGTCTAACTGTAAATCCAAGAGCATAACATTAATCGAAAATATCAAATGCAAAAAATCTGACTCGCATGCATTCAGTAACCCAAATACTTTAGGTTAGACTTTTAAGGTCTGCTGCCCTGCTGGTCCTTAGAAGCCTATACTGAAAGCCCCACGCCATTACCAGCACTGTTTGCCATGTGTATATCAGCTACACAGGGCCCATTTCTGATTTGGATGCACAGTGATAAGGGCATAGCATTTTAAATAGGAACATTTAAATCATGACACATAACATACAGTCCATAATTACAAACAAAATGTAGCTAACAGCACTCTGCGTCTTCTTAGGTTAGTGCACTATGTCATTGGCAACGCGGAAATATCTGACAAAGCAAAGGGTGATTTATTAAAATTCCTGCTAGGAGGCCTTACCACAGGATCCGCTCAGAGTAACCGCTACACATAATACATTTTCTAATATTTTGTTTTTTTTCTTTGAACTGATACAAACACTTCATAGTAAAACACCTTCCAAAAAAGGAATTTAACATTTTTAAAAATCAAAGGCTGCCCCCCCCCCAAAAAACCTTTTCACTTCTCTTTCAGTGGTTTCATTAGGAAACAGCATAGAATACAACCACTAATATTACATGTCTGATGCACTGGGGGCTGGACAATATAACAAGAAAAATCTCAAGTTGCAATAACCCTACTCCGCCTCATATAATCGGCAAAAATAAGGATTTAACGTGATAAATTTAAGAGCCCTTAGTACGGAGCTGTAGAGAATCCTCATTGCCGTGCCAGTTACCGAAAGGAGAGCCTAATATCCCCATGCTTTGGAAGCACGACACTCCCCCCTCTAACGCTGCCTGCATGGGGGGATCAGGCCAAATCTACACACACCAAACGGTCCCAGCACCGACACTGCAGCAGTGGTCAGGCGCATTTCACAGGCAAATCAGGGGCCTAGTCAAATATTCCCCGAAATCTCTCCCTTTTAACGTGGCTCATTTGTAGGCAAATTACCAGCCGCTGGCCAAAGCGCCCCAGCCCGGGGATGCGCCCCAGCCGCGGCAGGTATATTATGCAACTCGCCTGGCAGATAATCGGATCCGCGTCGGTCCGGTTCGGAGAGCCCAGCGCGATTCGGGTGCGCATGAGGCGGACCGGACCGGAGCGGAGCCGAACCTGCCCACGCCGGACGGCGACGGAATGAATCAGTGCCGCCCTAACGGGGCCGGTAACCCGCCGCTATCTAACTTACGCAACCGCGATTGTGAGCGCGGCGGGGCCGGCGGGCAGAGCCCGATCCCGCACACCTGTGCCCCCCTCCCCGCCGCTCCGGCCCGGGCACCCAGGCGTAAGCGCAAGCCCCCGGTGCCAGATGCCGAGCCCCCGGCCGAGCGTCGCCGAGCGTCTCCGGGCGCCCCCCCGCCCATGCAAACATGACATCCCCCCCCTTTTCCATAATTCGGATCGGGTTTTAATCGCAATGCGCCCCCCCGGAAACGGCCCGCTTTATGCGCCTATATCTGTGTATATGCGGCCGGCGGGGGCCGGAGGGGCTAGCGGGCGGCTAGGCGGCGGTAGCCGGGCGGCATACCCAGCAGCAGCAGCTTCAGCTCCCTCCTGGAGTCGCGCTTGTCCCGGCGCAGCTGCTTATCGATCTCGGCGTTGATCCGCTTCGACTCCTTGGCCTCTTCGCTCAGGCAGCAGGCCATCATGGACTCCAGAGTCATCCTCCCCCCGCAGCCCGCTGGTGCCGGGGCGCGCCGCACACGTCCGCCGCCTTAGCGTCCCCCCCTGGTTCCCCGCGCCGCAGACCGGGGGAGGGAGATGGAGGGGGCCGAGGGGGGCCGAGCGGCGGGCGCAGAAGCGGGGCAGCGGCTCACCGAGAGCGCTCCGGCGGCAGCCCCGCGCTGACACCGGGGGGAGAGGCTCGGGTGCCGCTCGGCTGGTGCGGCGGAGGGCCTAGGCGCCTGGGGCCGTCACCCGGCTCCGATATTCGGCCAGCGCTCGCCGCCCCGAACCCCTCACAGGCGCATTCCCCCCAACCCGGCCCGGCTGCCGGAGGCTGCGGGACGCGGCGGCACGGTGCCGCTCCCTCGGCGGGGAAGGGCGCCCGGTACGCGCCTGCCCGCGGACTAGGTGCGGGGCGCCGCCGACATGGCGCGGACCGATACGGCGGGGATAGGCGGCTCCTCACGCCGCGTCCGGCGCTCCCGTTACCCGATTACCGGGACCGAATCTATTCGCCGCAGGTCGGAGCCGTGAGCGCGGGGCTCCGGGAGGCAATGCGCCGATTACGGATGCGGGCTAGCCGGAGGAAAAAGGGCTGGGATGCGGTCTCGCAGGTGATGGGTCCCGTCTGCCGCGGAGCCCGCCGTCAGGTTACCGCAGGCGGACACAATGACTGGCGAGCGGAGGGCAAATGGAGGCTGGGGGCCGGCGCGG
>JAODKM010000032.1:4685292-4701322 GCA_026780845.1 Petrocephalus sullivani | reverse complement strand
CAAGAGGTAGTTCTTGCCCATAAAGGCATTTCATGACTGTCATAACATAATCAATCAGATAACACCTTGTGGATATCAGTAAAATGTACTAAACACCTTTGATTACTGTCAACCATGACGATTCACCACTGACTATTTATTTTTTAACATACATTTTTATTTTATCCATGTTACATACTTATAATAATTAGAGTCACAGGGGGAACCTGGAGCATGCTGTATGGGCAATTTAGAGGCACCAGTTAGCCTAAGAACATATGGTTGGAATGAAGCATGAAACTTGAATACCTCAAGGAAACCCACATGACAGGGGGAACCTGCAAACTCTGCACTCACAGGCAGGATTCAAACCCCCAACCTTGGAGGTATGAGTAAACAGCACTACCCACTGAGCCACCCACATGCATGTGTGCAGTCATGAATATCTTAAATTATGTGACAGATTTTATGTTATCATTTTTATACTACGGAACATTACTCTTCCAAGCGTGGCTGTGGGAGTACATCAGTGAATTTAAGAAGCACATTTACTCCACACACTCTCTGTTCATTGTTGTACTAAAGGTACCCAGTGCACTCCTTATGTACTGTAACATGTATGCAGTATTTAAATCAATTGCACAAAAATTCGAAGTATTCCTTCTTTGGTGCCATGTTTTTTGATGTTCACCGCCTCATTTTGGTAATGATTGCTGTGGGTGATGAAGTCATTTTAAGCCTCGGTGTACAATGAACCGAGCCTTACAGACAGTACCTTTTGTGTGTTTTAAGCCGCACCCTAAGGTTATCAAAATATGCAGCAGATTTCCAGCAACTGGTAACCCGAGAATCCACTTTTCCATAATATTCCCACAGCTTTTGCTCAATTCATCAGATTGGTATCTCCCCTTACCAGACTGCAATTCCCACTGAGTTTTAGTGTCACGTTCCCCATTATGGGCACCTTATGGACTCTGGGCAATCTCATACAATCTCAGCCCTTTCCACCTGTTGACAGCACGCTGAAAGTCTCACCCAACCGGTTACACCTGAACAGAGCCACATTGTGAAAGAGAGAGAAACCGAAATATTTATACTCCTAATACCAAGTGTACGTATATGTGTTATTTAACTAATTGGAATGTAAAGCTTTGACGTGACTTTGTGTTTGATCGCTGTCCGGTACCCTTCACGTCAACACAATGCAAGATTTATTCTCCAGGAACATAACGCTTGAGATCAGAGACAAACAACAGGACGCCTTATGACACCATCTTACATACGGGCGCGGCATTGTGGAAAGATCTGATTATCTGATCATCTCTAGCAGGAGTGGAGACCAAGTCAGCCCGGAGCGCATTTCCACCCAAGGCAGCCTTTAAGCCTTTTGTCTTAACTTCTTTCATGGTATTATTACCGGACAGCATACGAGTCTTACTTCATTTTAACCTATTGACTCAGGAACTCGAGGGGTGTGTCGGCCGAAGAAAGTTACAGAAAAGCTGGAATGTAAAAGTAACATTTAACATCTTGCGGTTCTGCCGCAAGTTCGCTTCTTCTGCACTAAGAGTGTTTATTTCTAAATACCGGACAGCAGTCCGCGGGACTTCGACTATTTTGGAACGATCAGCGAAAAAAAGGATCGCGGCCACGGAGCAAGTTTGATGGTGCTTCTTTTTCCTTTTTTGCTGTAGTGCTTCTTCTTTCCTCTATTTTTCACTGTACCATGGACAGTGTCAAACTGCAGCGGCGGCTTTTTGTATGTTTTAGACCTACATATTAATTAATATGTAATCGACTTTAAAAGTGGTACCGAAGTCGAATATACGGAATCACACTTCGAGAAAAGTATCGTGTACTTTCAACGCCGAGTACCGACCGAAAAAAAAAAACCTCGTATTTCTTCTTTAACGAGCCGGGAGCCTGAAGAGTGAATTGAGGCGGTGGAAACATGTTTAGGTAGCGGGGGGACTCGTCGGCTTTTGCGGGCAGAAGTGAGCGTGGGCCATGGCGGGCTGCTGGCGCCGGTGCCGCCGGAGCTGCACATGCTGCCTGTCCGAGGAGGAGAGGAAGAGCATCGCGGTGGACAAGGAGATCAAGAAGATCCTGAGGGAGTACAAGAAGAAGGACCGCAAGGAGATCAAAATCCTCCTTCTCGGTGAGTGGCCATTTTTATTTACCCAATATTTACCATGTAGTATACAAACACTACCAGCTGGTAGTCCTGTCTTGTTAGATAGAT
This sequence comes from Petrocephalus sullivani, assembly GCA_026780845.1. Lineage (NCBI taxonomy): Eukaryota > Metazoa > Chordata > Actinopteri > Osteoglossiformes > Mormyridae > Petrocephalus > Petrocephalus sullivani. The sequence continues at coordinate 4,699,101 of JAODKM010000032.1, read as the reverse complement.
ACAATTACTCTCCAACAGCTGTTGAGTTTAAATCAATATTTCCTAATTTTTCCAAGGTAGCTAAAACTTTAAATAGCTAATAGTCATTTTAACATCACCTTTAGACTGGCTCATTTGATTCTGTTACGCTTTCCCCATTGAATAGTATGCAGGATGGCATAATATCCATATTTATCAAAAAATAGTAAGTACTATTTCCCTTGTACGTTAAAAATGTTACTGATAAACAGCCCTACGTATGAACAAAAGGCAGCACTTATTAATGATTGATTTTCTAAACTGACCTTCACATAGTACGCAAAAATATTGGCAAAAGTGGTGATTTTAGGCGAATTCTGTAATTGATCCAGTGATACCGTCCCTGAATGTGTCTTTCAACAGACACAATGGAATCACGGGATTGAAACCACACCCTAGTCTATGCCTATAGAATTCTTTGAAATGATTCACAAATATTTAACTCATAGTCCCCATCAACAGATAAGGCTGTGTTTGATAAACATAAATGTATCTAACACGTGTAGTGACTTAATCATGGAGTGTGCAGTATGGCTTTCAGAAGAGTCCTTTCTAAATTTGTAACAAATACTACCGCAGCTTGAAAAGTGTTAATTTAATATAAAAAAATCTATATCCTATATACAGGGGTTAGGCAAAATAACTGAAACACCACATGAGAAAGGACTTTAGCTTTGAAGTAACTAAATCGCAATTACATATTCAGCTAGCTGGGTGAGTCATGTTAGGCTGACGGCGACCGGCAGTGTGTGGCAGCCATAAACGAGGTCTGACACGCAGCAGCTTAACATGTGAGTTTTCAGAGCGACACGAGGCACCTATAGAATCTGAATACTCAGTGCTCAACTTCCAGGTGCATTGGTCACAAAAGCTGCAAGATAATTAATATGTTAAGGGGAACAGACAGACAGATAGACAGATAGACAGGCAGATAGATAGAGATAGATAGACAGGTGAGGAATGGATGTAATTCAAAGCTTTTCTTCAGGGACAGACACTCTGCAATATAGCTACTAAACACCACAAACAAACTTGCTTCAAAAATGACCACAGAATGGAGCATCTGTGAACAGAAACTGTATGTTCTGAGCTTCTCAAAGCTGGCACGTGTGGCAGGGCTGCCACTTGGAAAAAGCCAAAGCACAGAGATGCATAGCCTTGTGGAAGGAGCACTGATCCTGGGCCCCTGAGAAGTGGGGAAAAGTAATTTGATACATCCTGAAAAGAGAAATCCTATAATTTGCGAATAAAAGTACTGGTACATTTTTCCTCTTTGCCTAACCCACCTTGTTTTTGGGGGCCACAGCACAGGGTCAGTGTGCTGTGGGGCACCCCTGGAGCAGGGGTACTGGAGGTTTAGGGCCTTGCTCAAGGACTCATGGACATGTGCCTGTTCTGCCAAGGCAGGCGATGACCAGGAACCTTCCAATCATGGGCACAGAGACTTGGCCCAGTGACCCGCTCACCATCCCATGGTGATACAATGCGTGACCTTTATCCTACCTCTGGAAGGGAGGGCAAAGGACTCCTTCACCTTTCATGCATCTTGGTCCGGGCAGCCAGCTTGTCTAAGTCACTAGGTTTGATGACTGCTCTGGATGGTCATCATAAAAGTCAACAAATATATGGCTGTTTCACAATGGCAGGTGCACCCTATGATGCAAATACTGTTCCCTCACAATGCCCCTATATACAGCCAATATAAAAGTGTGCACACCCCTGTTAAAATGCCAGGTTTTTGAGACGTAAAAAAAAACGAGACCATGGTAAATCATATCAAAGCTTTTTCCACCTTTAATGTGACCTGTAACCTGTACAATTTGAACAAAAATTGTTAGGAGAAAAATGTAAATTTGTATATTCATTTATATATGTAAAATACAGTATAAATTTTTATATAAAATTTTAAAATATATAAAGATCAGTTTTAGTAAGTATTAGTACGATTTTCCTGATTCTATAGCAAAAGCCACTATCTGCAGATACACTTACAAAGCATTAAAGGGACTGTTTCACTGTTGAAAGGTATCAGTCAGGAGAAGGGTACAAAGAATTTCCACAGGATCAGATACACGATGGAACACAGTGAAGACGGTCATTAAGAAGTGCAGCAACAGTGGCGTCACCGAGAACTGGACGTCCCTCCAGCACTGATGAAAAGGCAAGATGGAAACTGGTCAGGCTGGCTGCCGAGAGGCCGACCGCAGCACCGAGCCAGCCGGTGGGGCTTCTGGCAGGCAGTGGTTGTGTACTACAGTACAAGTGATAATCTGCCGTATTCTCCAAATGTCTGAACTGTGAGGTAGGGTTGCAAACACCGGAGAAAAAACATAGATTCTCCCAAAAGCATGCAAATGTGTTATGGTCTGATTAACTTTTCATTTGAATCGTACAGGTCATACGTCACATTTAAGATGGAAAAAGTTTTTAAATGATTTAACGTGGTCTTCTTTTTTTACATTAGAAAAACCTTTGGACACAACATTTGGCCTCAGTTAGGTTAACAGAGGCTGCATTTAACTTGCCGAGTGCAATTCGCTATCAGCTGATCGTAAAGTTGGATTATAGCAGTATGACATAACGGACTACAGTGGAGCCAGAGCCTGACACTGAAAGTGCACAAACTGCGAAACACTGCATGCAGCAAGGATTATATGCATGCTGCTCCACACCTGTGTATACATGTACTCCTGTCTCAGTCTGGGGGGGCTTTAATTCACGGGTTCACCCCGGCTGCAGCCCAAGGGCCTCTGCTATGAAGGGGCCTGAAAAAGAGACCTCTGGTTGCCATCATTTAAAATCGCCACTCCGTGGCCAGACCTCCCAGGGACCTTTGTGCTCAGTAATTAATTGTCAGACTCACAAAATAAAGAATAAAGAAACTCCGTACACAATATAAACTTTTGGAACTGCGGTGGAGGTATTTTGACCTCCAATGTATACATTTAATTTTAAGTTTCATTGTTTTAGATTACCTTACCGTAGGTCTGCCCTTAAAATAGAGAATGCTTGCAAAAAATAATAATGTACTTTATAAGGAGCTGTAGTGTAAGGGTTAATTACCGGGCCCCAGAATTGTGGTTTGTGTCTCACTCCTGCGAAGACTGCTCTCTGCTGATTGCACAGCTAATTCAGAGTGACAGCGCAGCCAGTGTCCGATACTGTCATTGACTAGGGCTTTAATAATAGTGACAGGAATTACACTGATGGTATAATATTATAGTATAAAATGTTCCTGCTGTGGTTATTTTTCTGGATGCACTGTGAGCACTGTGGCCGGGCTCATAGACAGGCATTGCAAAGGAAGTCCAGGGTGTGAACAGGTCAGGTTTGCAGTTTCACTTCTAATATAGAGACCAGTGAATCCACCTTCATTTCCTCTGACTGAAGGTGTACGGTAAAAAAGGGGGCTTTCACACTCCCGGCTCTCATGGAAGGCAGTGTACCTAAGTTTGCCTGCTATTTCCACTGTCTGCCCTTCACTTCACTGCTGCATTAATCCATCCATCATAGAACTTAACAATCTGTGCTAGCTACTCGTTTTATAGCATCTTTGCAAGTTATCCAGAAGGAATGTGTGTTAATAAAATTAACTGGGACACGCGCCCTAACTGTCTCAACATAACTGCCGTACTTTTGTCTATGCAAAGTAAAGGTATGTAAAGAGGGCGTTGTCAGCTGGTGACCCACGGGTCTAGGCACGCCATTTAATAAGCAGTTTTTGATGCAAGGTTTTTCTTGCAGCTGGACAGAGACATTTGTGTAACACCCCTGCTCTGAGGCAGCAGCGTTGCAAACTGCCTGCCAAGTTACTCAAACTGGCAATTTATTTTAACTGCATGAGGGTGAACGACACATACGGGTTTCACTAAATGAAATATGTCAGGCGGCACAATCAAAAAACATATTTTACAAATATTTCTTTCCCAATGAAATCTTTCATAAAGTACCTATTTTGGTGTCTATGATGCACCAGACATCATTAATTGCTATTTATGTTTTGCGTTTATGATTAGTAGGAATATTGCTTGCATTTGTGCCTCCTGCCTGTTCAAGCTATTTTCAAATTAAACAGACATCTGCTTGGACACCAGCACAAACTTTTCTCCTTGATATCAAGTTTATACATACAACTATAAAAACAAAGACTTTCATCATATTACAGTATTTTCATGGTTTTCGATGGGTTGTACCATCTGACATGGAAAATGTGCAAGCCTAACCTTGAGCTGAAAATGTTAATTTTTATGTTTGAGTTAGATCTACTGACTTTTTCACTGCACCATGAAGATCACTTGGGGTCATCTTTATCATCAAACATCCAGTCCACTGTTTTCAAAACTTACTTTTAAATAAAAAAAATCCTTTTCCTGGTTGTACCACCTGACATTACTGTAAATTTGCGACCTCATCTACGTCTATAGCCAGACTGTTGTGGAAATTTGCAGACAAATGTTTTTCAGTTATCTTAATGGTTTTAAAACCACAGTATTTTGCAACGTTTTGTGTTTAAAGGTTTCAAACATAGAATTATGCCCAATTAATTTATTCATTTGTTTAAATTACTGGAATATCACTTTTAATAGTTTTCATTTGTTCGAATAACTGTACAACCTGTCATTTGGACATATTATTTGGAAGTATTGAAAGTATATTCACATTAAAGAGATGTCGTACAATAATGTTAGGCATGCTATGTATTTATCACAGGGTTTAAAAACAGTAATGGATTCAGACACCAAAATATGCATATCTTGTCAAGTATCTGCCAGGCATTTTGTTTTCCAACATAAAGCAAAATTATTAGAATGTAAGACAAATGCTAGTCTGCATCAGCCAGGTTGAAGAATATTTTTTCTTATTTTTAAAAAAGGCAAAAAAAAATTATAAAAATGGCTGTCTGTGTGTGAAATTATTGTTGATTCATTAGCCGCTATCAGTGAGAACATTCTCAGTCCATAGACGGTGAGCATAAAGAAATAGGTCCCTCAAATTGAGGAATGGAGACTTGTGAATGTAATAGGAGAACTGGGCATAAACAGCACATGATTCGGGGAAGTGGTGTGTGAATGAGAACACTGCAGTTTATCTTTATGACTGGGGGAAATAATGAGGAATTGATGCTGCCATATGGTTGGGTTTACACAGTCGGCGAAGTGGGCTGAAAAGGAGCGAGAGAAGGTGCTCCTGCAGGAATGGGAAGCGCACGCCCAAAAGGAACAAACCGCACCAGCTCTTCTCCAGTTTCACAACATGTTAGAGTGCGACTGTTTAATCCACACTGTCACTGCAGGGGGAAATGAATAGCTGGGTGTCTGTCCATAAAAGCATTTGGTGCTGAAGGGCAGCTTTGCTGTTAATGAGCTCGGCACAGAGGTCAATGTTGTGGATTCAGTGTAATTAAAATGTGAAGTTGGGGAAAAACCCCACAGCTCTTCTGCTGACTTTTATTGGCCTCTCTGCTCTTGGCTCGACACTCTAGGCACAGGAGAGAGCGGAAAGACCACCTTCATCAAGCAGATGCGAATTATCCACGGAGCCGGCTACACGGAGGATGAACGCCGGGTCTTCACTAAGCTGGTCTTCCAGAACATCTTCACTGCTGTTAAGGCCATGACCAGCGCTATGACCATGCTCAGAATCCCCTATGACAGCCCTGAAAACCAGGTGCGAATTCTGCACGGGCTCACCAGGGGCTACACTCATCATTTCATTTCATCCACCCATCCGTCCATCCGTCCATCCATCCAGCAATTTAGAGATGCCAGTCACAGTAATCGAAGCGATTATATTTCATTAGGGGCACCTTGACTTTCTGTCGCTATCGTTTGATCTGATAAAATAATCCGGCCATAGGATTGCCAACCTAAAGAAAGTGTTTTTTTTTCTGCCTAAGACTTGTGGCGAGAGGAAATGCCTTACTAAGCGGGCGGAATTGATGTTCTGCTGATTAGGTAGATTAAATTATGGATGGATGTGATAAATACAGTAGTTGGAGCAGATTCGAGTACTTCAAATGCAGCAGCGATTTCCCCAAATGTAGCGAATACCCAGTCTTCTCCCGTCTGTTGGGGCTTCCAGGTGTTAGCTCAGCGGCTGCAAGAGGTAGACATCCTGCAGGTCACCAAGCTGGAGCGAGCCTACGTCGACGCCATCCAGCGCCTCTGGGCTGACTCCGGTTTCAGGCTCTGCTACAGCCGGCGCCGCGAGTACCAACTACTGGACTCTACTGAGTAGTGAGTACTGGGGCTCTGCCACCTGATCTGGACTGCAATACGTTCTTCTACAAACAACAAGGAATGTGTGGCATTCAGCTTGTGACAGTGACAGAAATTAAGCATTGAAAACTGAAGGAATCACATGAATCGCGGTTAGTTAGTTATGTTGCTCCTTAATAGTTGGAATGTCACATGTAGGACATGCAGGTGGATCTTCACCTGTAAGTAAATGCATGAAACACACCGTAGGATGTCAGGCAGTGAGACCTGAAATATGTAATGTACTGAGAGCAATCACCAGAACAAACACCAACTAGAAGCTCTGAGCAGAGAAGAGCCACAGCTGTGTTTAAGAACAATGAATAGGCATTTGTTTGAGGGATTAATGATTTGAGGTAGGCTAGTATACAGCATGTCTAGTTTTATTTGTGGTTCAATAATGCAATTCCTTAATTTGTATATAACGTACAATTTCACAGTATATGTACCCTGGGCGCGTATGTGTTTCGAAAACGAAACACATGTCCATCTTTTGCTATACTGACTAAGACCACAAGATGGCGAGCAAGACTAATAATCAGAAATAGATAACGGTCATTGTCAAGTGAATCTCAGCACCAACCAGGTGAGCGTCAACTAAAGAATAAAAATGTGCCTGTCCTTTCATGATTAATTAGTAATGATGAAATCACTAATAGGCCATTAATCCATTTTAAATACATATTTAACACATTTCTACTACTAGATGTGTAATTAAAATAGTTTAAGAACCATTTTATGTTTATATTAATGTTGTTCTGAACGTTTGTATGTCTGTGTAATAATTTGGATTTCAGAATGCTTGGGATATTTGAGTGTGAGGTTTTGTGAATGATGTGAGTAATTGTAATGTAACAAAGTAACATCTGTCAAGTACAATATTAATGTGACATATTTCCTTCCTTGGTAGCTATATGGCCAATTTAGAACGAATGGCAGCTCCAGAATACATCCCCATCGATCAGGATGTGCTGCGGGTCCGAGTGCCCACCACCGGCATTAACGATTATTCGTTCACCGTGGAGAAGATCTCCCTCAGGTAATCCGAGATCTTCGCACTCGACGGTGTAGCCATGCCTCAAAACACTCAGCAGTAACGCAAATCCACACGTATTCATCCACGCTAAGTGCAAGAGCAGCACCTGAACTACTCTTCATTTTATTGTAATGTCTGTGGCAGTTTTATAAGTACAGGTAAAGCATAGCCGAGCCGTATACAAATCAACACCAGAGATATTATGATGCATGCTCTTTCAAGACACAAAGGGATGTCACTGTGCTCCCAGACTGCATATATTATATTACATCACGTTGTTCAATTGACACAAGTGCCTGTGCTGTTGCACTCAGAGAACTAATTATGGCTCTCAGGTAGATGTTAATGTATTTATTTACAGGACGGGGCCCTAAAGAGGCCACCTGACGTGACACTTGAAGTTCAAGTAGCTGGGTAAAGCTGAAGTTAAATGCTAAAACTAAAATATTAATAATATAAGTATTATTTCATGTAGCGAGGGGGGGGGGCTACACATGTCTATTTAGTCTGTATATACCATTTTACATGTTTGTTGTAGCATCTTGAAGTAGCAATTTAGTTCTATATTTTAACCAAAAGGGAGTAGCTTTGCAGTGCATCAGAGTAACAGCAGAGTGATAGTCTTGGATACTGAATGCAGTGTAAGGCACTTGTGCATTACAATTTGCGAAGACACCGTGTGGAAAAGGCAGGGCCGGTGTCTGACAGCAAGAGAGGAGAGAGCCGTCACGCCCCGGGAAGGAGGGCCGGTTCTGTCAGGCTTTGTCAGAGAGCCGGCCGAAAGCACCGCAGACGCTGTCAGTTAATTAAGCAGCCTGACCAGCTGCTTCATCAAGACAAGGGTCCACCTGGCTGGGTGTCACCCTGCTGCTGATAAACGGCGGCTGGCCCGGACGCCTGCCGGGATGGCGTGCCCCGCGCCGTGACAGGCGCCCCACAGCGGCATAGCTCTCTGCAGAGCCCATTACTGAATTGTTATCGGATTTGGACGTTAATGATACCTCAGGGTGTTTTTTTTTTTTCTGCCGTGAAATCGATTATATATTTATACACGGAGGGGTGAGCATGAGAAGCCGGGCGGGGCTCACGGAGTGTAGCACGTTTCTGACCGATCTGTCCGCAGCGAGGAGTGAGGATGAATTAATTAGCCGGGGGAGGGCATTATCCTCAATTTTGCTGCTAAATTTAACTGCTTAATGCTATTTCATTTAAGCAAATAAAAACTGGACCACCAGAAAACATTTTAATCTAATATAAAGAAAACCTGGTGTGATTCAAACAACCAAAAAAAAAGAGATGAACTGCTTTATAAAGTAATCATATCAATTAGGAAAACGAGCATAGAATATAAGCCAAGTTTATATTGAATTACATAGATTTGGGAATTAATGTTATTGTGTCTTCAATGAAAATTAGTATTTCCATTTATCGTGATCAGCTACAACTAAGCTGCAAATATTTGGAGTTAAACTCCAGTTTAGTATTATATTAATTAGTCTTTGCGTATTACCTATCATGGTGGCACAGTGGTTAACACTGTTGCCTCACACCTCTGGGAGACCATAGTTTAAGTCTTTGCCCTGGTTCCATGTGTGGAGTTTTCACATTGTGGGGTTTCCTCAGGGTACTCCAGTCTCCACCTACAGACCAGAAGCATGCTGAAGTTAATTGGAGTTGCCAAATTGCCCATAGGTGTGAGTGAATGGTGTGTGAGTCTGCCCTGCGATGGGCTGGTGCCCCAACCTGCATTGTTCAATTAACCAATTATGGAAGGGGATTCATAGGCTCTCTACCCCTGTATCAGCCTGCAATGCCTAAGACTGCATGTTCTTGATCATTTACAGAAAACGTCAATTGATTGGCTCCGCCGCTGGACCTGTCCCTCAATCTAGGCAGTAGATGGCAATGTTTTGCAAATATCTATTAGATGACTAAAGCAGCATTGATCTTAGGGTGGTTACCTTATATTGCAATGTAAAGGAATAAAAAATTTATACTTTTTTAAGAATTGTAAAGGATTTTGTACGAGGGCACCTGATAACCCCCCTGGACGGCTTCCTCCTTGTGCAGGATAGTGGATGTGGGAGGGCAGAAGTCAGAGCGCAGGAAGTGGATCCACTGCTTCGAAAACGTGACCTCACTCATCTTCCTGGCCTCCCTCAGCGAGTATGACCAAGTTCTGGAGGAGAAGGATACGGATGTGAGGATCACTTTCTGCCTTTGTTCCTACGTGTCCCTTCCAGTAGGGCCCCCATTCACTTCACTTCACTTCACTTCACTTCACTTCACTTAAATCCACTTCAATTCAATTCAGTTCAGTTCAATTCAGATTTCCTTATATAGCGCATTTTCACAATACTCTTTATATGTGGTCTTTTTCCTACATTAGTTCTCCATCTTCTTCTTAACATTCTGACACCCCCGTGTCATGGTGAATAAGCCGTTTATCTCCCCCTTTCCACTGTTCCATGTCCCTCCTGCTCATTAACGTTAACTGACCCCTACCCCCCCTTTAGAACCGCATGGAGGAGAGCATGGCACTCTTCTACACCACCATACACTCCCCCTGGTTCTTCCGTGCCTCCGTTATACTCTTCCTCAACAAGAAGGACATCCTCGCTGACAAGATCCGCACGTCTGATCTGCACACCTACTTCCCGAGTTTCACAGGTAGCCAAATGCCAATACATTCATCTCCTGAATTCAATTAAAGGGCCAGTAGAAAGCCTCTGACACAGAGGATGTGAGAGGAAACAGATTAATGTCGCTAAAAGGTCAGAGCATCCAGATTGTAAGCACTAAGGAATCTTTACAGACTCTGCACAAAGTCCTTTCCTTTTTCTTTTTTACAAATAATAAAACTCTAGGTAGTATTACAGGCTGTATAGGGGAAAATGTTGATGTTTTCGATTTTGTGTATTGCCTTTTCCTGCTAATACGGGCATCACTGATAGCTGGGTCACTGTGTTACTTTTTTAAGCAAGGGTACCAGGAGGACTGAAAAAATCAGGCAGTATTGCTTTTGCCCAGGTAGTGACAGGTTTGACTCCTGTCACGGGCCGCGGGTACAAAACGCAGACCTCACAGATAATCTTACTGTGAAAGGGGGCTGATTCACCAACAAGCCTCTAGTACCCATCAGCTCCACTTAATGTGCCTTCCTCTGTTGCCCATGGCAACCAGATGTACCCAGCTCTGCACAACACCAGATTCTCAGGGGAGAGGGGCAGTTGCCCTCCATTTGACTGTGCTGTAGGTGGAATAAGTTATAAGACTTCTTTACATAATCTCCATTAAAAATCCCATGTAATTTAATTTTGAGTTTGGGGCGAGGGCTGTAATCCTAGCTGTATGTAAAAAAAAAAAAAAAAAAAAGTTTGACTTGGTATTTTTGCGCACTCCTCTGTTTAGTTTTAATAAGACGCTTCAGCTTTCTTCATGCTCGCTATCTTCCCCCCCCAGAGTTTCATATCTTCCATATTTTATTGGCATTTCTTCCCTCCTCCTGCAGGTCAGAGACAGGACCCCCAGGCGGCCATGGATTTCATAGCGAGGATGTACATCCAGCAGGCAGTGAACAGGGAGAAGAAGGAGGAGAAGAACAAGACGGTGTACCCGCACTTCACCTGCGCCACAGACACGCAGAACATCCGCAAGGTGTTCAGCGACGTCAAGGACACGGTGCTCATCAAATCCTTGGAGGAGTACTACCTCCTCTGAGACGCACGCTGCTGCTCGCCCGGGGAGAAGGCTCTGGCTTCCCAGAGGAACAGCGGGCCTCTGCTCCGGCACCATCCCGCAGTGATTCGGGGTGACCACGAGAGCCTCAGCCCCAGAGCTCCAGTGCCGAGCCGGGCCTCAGCTCCTTACGCTCCAGAGGGGCCTTCTCTCTGCAATAGCCCGTCAACTCATGGCACGTGAGACGTGCCAGGAAAGAGCACTTTATGTAGATGGTGACCTTTGCGAGCTGCGCAGATAAAAACTTCGAGCCCGTCCACCTTTCATATAATACTAAATTGATGGGAAAATCATTGTAAATTAAAACGTGAACTGCACTGCTTACAGCTCAGCTCTTTATTAGGAGTGAGATATTGGGATATCCGGGTTTTTATATTTTAGGCCAAACTACTGAAATCACTAGTAATGTTGCTGAAGCTGAGCAACACTAGTTAGCTAAATTAAATAAGCTGGTTCAAGGCTTTGATGACATGAAAATCATACCAGTTACACTATTACATCACGGACGGCACTGGAGGCTCATTTAGATGGTTCACTGTGTTGTTTTAAACACTGCGTACACTTTAGCCCGTCTCACGAACTCTGCCTCGGTGCTGGCTCCTGTCCTGCAACATCATTGTGTCAAGCTGCTATCTCTATTCTTCGACTTCTCAGTGTTTAAACCCTGGGAATGGGGAACACATTTTATTTACTACTTTTCATGTGAATATTCTATGAGTACATTCTGCATGGGTAACATGTTTTGCATATTCGACAAAGGGAAACGGAAGGCATTTTTGTGATCTCATTGATTTCTTGTGATGGAGACAATCGTAATATTAAAATTTTAAATGGATTGTTCGATACATTAATCGTGGATTGAACTGCTTTGATTGATCGGTATCCTGAACATGAACATGAAGGTAATCACAGTCTTTAAAAAATATTTTTATTGTATATGTTTGCCATACAGCAGTCATACACATCACAGTATTTATTACCACCAATGCAGCCTCACCCCCAGCTTCTCCATGAGTTCTGTGAGACCTATAGGAATGAATTTGTATCTCTTGCATAGTAGTGTGTGTTGCATAATAGTGAAAGCTATGACTTTCACATTTCAAAACTTTACTAGATTATTATTTTGGAAGAACACCTCAAATATCCCAAAAATGTGCAGTATCTGAGGTACTACAGTTAAAGAGAAAGCCAAGAAGACAGGTCTTTCAAGTAAACGGGATGAGCAACATTATTCCAAAGCTCATAAATTGAATGTCTAGAGTTTAACCAGAGGTCTGTCAACCTTTTCTTTTTCGTGCTCAGAATTAAGGTTTCTGGACAGATACTAAGAATTCAGAGTTTGAGCCTGAGGGGGAGCGTAATATAAAATGACTTGTGATACGCATCTTATCATCCAGGTCCAGAGTTTTAGACTTTCAGGTTGTGAAATATGCTGTGCCATTATGATGTATGTGCTGCATTGATCTGCAACACTGGATATGTGTTTTCCAGCTGTGTAACATTTCTTCATTTGTTCAGTTATAACTCATAACTGGTTGCTTTTTCTGGCTAAACCTTTCAGAATATTTAACCACAGTCATCTATTAAAATCTATAAATAAAACTGCTATAACTGATATCCCAGCAAATTGTTACTTTTATGCAATTCTCCCCAGCTACAGTTATTCACAGGTGCGGTTTCTGAAGTCATCGGCGGCTACTTTTGGCTTTAGATAAGCGGAAACTGAACCTCGTTTTTGTTATGCAAATACTCCAGTCGCGCATCATAAATACGCATTACACAATGCATTCCTGTAGCCAGTAACTGGCCATCAGTCGACACTCACTTTCACACTTTATAATACCATCTTTTGTCCTGGTCACATTATCTCCTGTCTGGTATTTTTCACCCTTCACATTTTTTTTAGGAACGTAATAAAACATAAGCATTTTAAGATCATAAAGCTCTGTCTGGACTCCCATGACCCTGCATTGGACTAGTGGGTAGATGGATGGATAGAAGATTATATGTCCATAACTTCTACGCAGCCTTAGCAGCTGCAACCAGTTCTGTATCTTCAACAGTAAAATTACTATCAATCTGAATATAAAACTGTTGGTCAAAATTACTGGTTAGATTTATACACAATAAAGATAGAGGGCCTCTATTAATAATCACAAGTTAATCGCATTATAAACTTCAATACCGATGCATTGATGCCAATTGTTGAATCTTACTGTCCCTAACGGTCACCCACCAAACTACAATGAAGTTTCGGTTACAACTGAACAAAAGTACCTTTGCTTTTTCGTCATACATCCCCAATTAAATTGCCACCTCCTCCGACCTCACCTGCTCATCTTCGGCGCTGCTGAACAAGGTGGGTCTGACGTCCTCGAATGGTACCAAGATAGAATGCTGCACCCTCATGTCTGCGAGATTTCATCAAACCATACGGCCCGTCAAGGTCTCCATGGCCCACTACACCAGGTGCTCTGGCAGCTCCTAGTCAGAAAGATCTGAAATCAGTTTTTGACCTTGACGCCAGCATGATGGGACACGTTTCCTCTGAGCATCAGCACACAGAAACCACCCACTGCAGGAGGCACTGAAAAGGCGGAGTTTGACTTCTGAAGAATGTTCATTATTTTGATAGAAAATGGAGAATTACTGCGTAAGCAGTCAACTGTTAAAACTAGGGATTTAAAAACCTACTGAGATTCAAGTGTTTTGGTAATATATTTTTTAAGAGCAATTATTCCATGAAAAATAAGATGCATA
>JAODKM010000032.1:4638260-4656285 GCA_026780845.1 Petrocephalus sullivani | reverse complement strand
GTGTGGACCACTATTTTCTTTTTGATCCTCACAATTTTGGAATCCAGTCGCGGGCCGGATTGAACGGCTCAGCGGGCTGGATTCGGCCCGCGGGCCGCCAGTTGATGATCAGTGCTATAGTGCATTATAGATGAGAGCTTCATTGAAACATATGAAGATTGAAGACATATGAAGAACATTTGAGATTCTGCATGGGTATATGGGTATATATATGGATATATGAACTAATATAGCTTGAAAGACCTCCGATTGGATCAAACCTTCTTGGAAGCCTGAGTACATGGTTTTTAAAATGTGACAGCTTCAAGTGGGCAGCTAATTCAGCACCTGGGGAGCAGTGTGTGTGTGTGTGTGGGGGGGGGGGGGCATACCTTGCTCAGGGCACCTCACTGCTCAGGGAACCAGACCAGCAACCTTTCAGTCACAAGTGCATAACTGTATGCGTTGATATTTTGACAAATATTCGGAAAATTGTAAAATGGCATGAGGACTGAGCACAAATTCATCTGGTCTTCAAAGAATGGTAACAATTTGCACAAACCAAAGAAGGACAATTTAAAAAGCTGATATGAATAGACTACATTTCATTGTATAGAGCAGTCAGTTCAGGAAAGGCATTGTCTGTTTAATAGGACCAGCAGCTCTTTGTCATTACAGTGAAAGAAAAATGAAAGCTCTCAAAATAAAGAATCATGAAATTATGGAGCACAGAAATTACATTATAACAGCACAGTCTAGACCAGCTGATATGAATTAGCAAATAAACAGCGGCACATTAGTATCAGTTTGTTAGTCAGAGGGTCTGCATGGAGAACCTACATGATTCATTCCTCTAGTCAAAGTTTTATAACAAGCAGAAAATTACTGATCACCACATCGAATTTATCTTTCTCAGACGTTTATTATTGGAAATCCGACTGTGTTATATCACACTGTACACTTTTTGAACCTTATATTTTTATCTGCCATGGCTCCATGTGTGTGGAGATTGCATGTTCTCCCCGTGTCTGCGTGGGGTTTCCTCTGGGTACTCCGGTTTCCTCCCCACAGTCCAAAAACATGCTGAGACTAACTGGAGATACCAAACTGCCTGCAAGTGTGCATCTGTGACTACCTGGTGTTTGAGTGTGCCCTCTGATGGGCTGGCCCCCTGTCCTGGTTTGTTCCCTACCTTGTACCTCTAGCATCCGGGATAGGCTCCAGACCCCCGCGACTTGGAATAGGACAAATGGTTTCAGAAAATGGATGGATGGATCATGTTTATGTAATATTTCAATTACCTATATTCATTTAACTGTTTATGACACACATCCCAATCAGGACGACCCTTGCACTGTGCCCTGTGCTGTCTGGGATAGGCTCCAGACACCCCCGCTCGTGGGACTCTGACCACAAAAAACAGTGGAAGATGGGAGGGTATTTGCTTCAGGGTCAGGAACCCATAATATTTAATGTTTCGTTGTAGCAATGTGGTCATTACGTTAATTTGCCTTGTATTTTTCACAGATGGATAGGGGATTGCATGCATGCCACATCTTGCAATTGACCATCCAAATTTAATTAACAAATCTATGCACAGAAAAAAAAAACATATCTGTAGAGTGAAGCAACAGTGCACTTACAGGTATTACAATTACTCTGTAACGAGCTGGAAAATAAGAATTGGCTTTCTGATGAAATTCAGGCAGAAACAGAGGGCCGAATCTGAAATTGCTGTTTTAACAGCATAGTTCTCATTCTGCCAGCACACAGCCCTAGAGCGGCTTCCAGTGCGCCCTCACCTTCATCATGGCCCTGCTGTACCTGTAATCATCAATTTCCTTTGTTCAGCCCTGGACCGTGGCTTCCTGATGGACTGCATGTGAGTCGGCCAGGTCCCACCATCCCTCACCACCTCGGAATACCCTAGCGACCTGTCGCAGCCGGGGACATGAAGTGCGTAATCACTAACGGACTGAAAGGCATCACCAGGGCACCCACGAGTGCAGATTAGTAATATTTTAGACATACTATTAATCTGTTAACCAAATTGTGGACGTAAGCAAAAGTCCGTATTGTGATTACTGCGCATGCGCCATAAGATGTCTGGTAAAACTCTGGCCCTCTGACAAATATAGTTGAAGACCCCTGCACTATAAGTACCTTCATTATGCATTATAATGGTTAGTATAAGAATTAAGGCTTTGTACTGCATTATGAAGGCATCTATAGTGCATAAACTACTTCCTCCCACCTCCTCAGTGAGTGTCGAGTTTGCAGGGTCTCCCTGTATTGCATGGGTTTCTGTACTCCATTCAGTACTCCAACAATCCAAAGACAAGCTGTCAGGATAATTGGCCTTGCTAAATTGTCTGTAGTGTGATGGACTGGCAATCTGTCCAGGGTGTCGCCCAGCCTTGTGTCCTATTATACCTGAGATATGCTCCAGATCCCCATGTAACCCTGATCAGGATGGATGTTTTTTTCATTGTTAAATATGGAGTCCTCGTTGTTCATGTGCTTGGTTTGTGGGCAGGAGAAATCTGCTATATTTGAGTTCTGGAGAATTAAGTATTTTTTCTCATTTTTAACCCTTGTTGTACACTCATTTTAAAAGTTAAGCAAATTCAGCTTAGGCTAGATGTGGACTCTGATTGGTGATTGTTACCGTAACAATCCTAATAAATTCGCATGAAGGAATACGATGAACTTACCCTTCGCTCCGTCAGGCCTGTCATTGATCACTTAAAGCATGACCACTGAACACAGAATTTCCCTTATTTACAGAAACACCAGGTCCTGTCTGATCCAAAAAACATCAGTTTTCAAATTAATCAGTATAATTATTATAAAAATTCTACGTTATTTGATGTCTCCAATTTTTTAAAAACAGAGCTTCCAATATGTGCCATGTGAATGATAAAGGTAACCCTGCAAACTAATCTTGTGCTGAGAGCTATCGCCCATAGTGTAATACCTGGACCGCCGTGTGCTCCCAAAAACCCCTGCAATGCTGCCTCTTAATCCTTTGAACAGTCGTTCGAAATCCATAAACCGCCGTCCCCATGGAAACACACAAGTCGCACTCCTCCTTCAACAAATACAAAACAAAACAATTCCTGTAGGGCTGTATTGAAAGTAGCGTGACGTAAAACATTAGTTAAACAATCTTTGGCTTGTTATTGTTAAGGGGTCTAATATATGTGCTCTCTGCGATGCCAAACGCCTGGCTTACATGCACAGTTGTTAGTCCTGGGGCTGTTGCCCTACTGGTCAACTGCGGCCCACTCTCCCCACTACCTTGACCCCAAAACAGCTTTTTTTTTTGACTCCCCCACAGCTAGTCAATCAGTCCATAACCCATATAACTTCCTCCAATTCCCGTGTCCCAGGTATGGTCTGTAAGCACTGTGGTACCAAAGATCTGTTTTCCCCATACAGAATTTAAGCACTGAAATAGCAAATCCCTACATACACGTTACATGATCTGTGAGTACAGTGGTCAGGGACACTTGATGGTACCTCAGAGAGAGCTCAATAGTGCGGATGGCACTGAAAGTGTCAGGGGTGAAGACAGGCTGAAAATGTCAGAACGGTTTTAAAACATCAATGTCCTCAAATGTGATACAACAGTAGGGACACAAAAATATCACTCATTTGCTTTTAATCAAAGAATCATATACATACACATGTACAGTCGGAAAAGTACAACAACAACCCATTAGTGTGTGCTGGCATGGACCTCACACAGACCCCATATACCTACAGACTTTAGCATGACTAGCAGCCGTCTGAAATGGACATTCACATTACGACGGAAACTCTGGTGTCGAGAACTTGTTTAATCTCTCCAGACATAGCATTCAGAAGAACTGATGTCTAACTCATCAAATAAAATTTGGTTATGTCAGTAAATACGTATGCCCCCTATATTCAAGAACTTTGGTATTTCATTCCAATAAATGTACAAATGTTTCCTCTTTCAGTGTGAAATTTCTACCTATTCCCTTGTGTAATTAAATACTGGATATTTTGCAGAAACAGACAAATAGTAGTACAGTCAGCATACCATGCATAACTTCAATATAAAATGTGAATTACAACCTATACTTCATACACTGACACTTGCTGAGGCTAATCAAAATACGGCAGGATGTTTAAATCTCGAATTAACAAGGAAAAAGTTACATTAACACAGTATCGATTATGTGTAGGCACACTAAAAACACAGATCTTTGTCCATATACATATGACAGCATACAGTTAAGAAAAGATTTCTGCCCAGTGTTCATTTTGATTTCATTACAGATTTCCAAGCTTGTAATTAATTTACTCTAATTTGGTTAAGCAAAGCTAGATTGTCACATACACTACATGCTTGTTCTTCTGGCATGCGATGCTGTTTTAACTGGATGCCAATCAAAAGGACTGCTTTTCCCAGTAATATGTCTACCACGGCACATCAAATTGTAAAAGACTTTCATTATTGTCATCAAACAGTGTTACATCTTGCCTGATTAATGTCTGAACTATTTAATCTATTTAAAGAGGACCCTGGCGTGCATGCATGTTACTGTCATGTGCAAGTAAGACAATCAGTTACAGAGATAGCCAAGTCAGACATAAACAGGAATCAAGTGCGTTAGAGTGCGTTAGAGAGTACAAAGACTTTACTACACAGTACACCGTCTAAGCCACTCATTTTAAAATGAGTAGTTTTTCCACCGCTACCATTAAAAGTTGACCCTACACACAGGCACTTTTTAGAAGAAGAAGAAAAACACTCTTTTTAAACTTAATATACAGAGCACACCTCAGTTTGTCACAGCTGTAATGATCACCACCATACCAAGAGCATGACCTGAAGTTCAACACATCACGGGTTCACCGGACTGTACTGGATTTATTTTGACGGATGTATGTCGGGGAAAAGAGACAGGCCGTTAGGCATGGAGGACCAGCAGAAACCAATCACAGTAAGAGTGAGCCCTCCTGATGAAGATAAGAGCTTCCCGTCTGCTTCTGGCGCTCTCGAATTAGCCTTTTTCAACCCAATAGACGCTATTGATAGATGCTGTTCCAGTCTACGATTCCAATGACCTAAAATAACCTGAATGTGACAATCCAGGGTTCAGCAGGACTAACCAAAACAGCAGGTGACTCTTCCTCCAACTCAAACCTCTGCCAAGCTACTTATTTGTGTCTTGCCCTCCTATAAAGACACGTTAGCACTAACTTGGGGGGGGGGGGGGGGTGACCAGTCCTCCTCAGCAAACAGCCACAGTAAGCTAAAGCTGCCTGGCACGATGATGAATATGTGAGCGGTGGAGATAGAAGCGAGAGCCACCGGCCACCTAAGGCCAGACATTTGTTAGAGATAATTTGATTACAGGGCAGAATGAAAAATGAAACTAACCAACAATAATGCCCTGGATAGCCTCTATTTTTACACACTTACTCATCGCCTTCATGCTATTGGACATAGAACAGACATCTATCTAAATAAAACAACTTCATATTAAAAATAGTGTGTTTAAGGAAGTCATTCAGCTATTAAGTCGAAAAACGCATCCAAGAAGCTTTATGCTGGATGCTCCAAAGATGCACCATATAAAGGCAGAAATATAGGACTAAAATCCCAGAAAATGTTGATAAGTTTTTTTTGGAAAAACCGAGGTAACATACATTATACACAGTTTAAACATATAAAATGAAATTTAAATGTTTTTGATGCAACATAATGAAACAATGAACGAATGTTCTGTTTAATAAGGCTTATGGGTGACATTATTCATAATCTGTTATAACGATCAGACAGTAGCTGCATGTCAAACTGATAGAAAATGCATCAGATTTAGATTAAGAAGCAGGCATAAGCAGTCCTGCAAGACGCTGAAGAAGCTTAAGAGAGTGACATCGTTAAACCGCGTTTCAGGTCTCCAGTGACTGGTTCTGATACCCTACCCACTCTCCCCCCAAATCAGAGGTTGTGATCACAATCAAAGCTTGCATTTGCACATCAGATTATAATGCGACTTCAAAGGGCCCCAATGTTCAAAGAATGTGCTTCAACGAGAACGAATTACACGCGCATTTGGTCATCACTGTCGGCCGCAGCACACCGTGTACAAAAAATAGATTCGAGAAACTATATGAAATACAGCATAGAGCAAGCATGTGCCTTACAATCGTTGACCTGTGTTTTGATGGGTTAAATGTAAACCCTCTTGAAAACTGAGCTTTGTAAGCTAACGTAACTGGAAAGTTCCTTTGATCCTATGACAAGAGAACAGACATCGTCAAGCTGGGCAGATCTAAGGAGGACCAGGTCAACACACAGCTCCTACTCCTTGCTTCCTGTCCTGGAGTATCAATATACCTAGAGCCCCGAGAGGAGCTTCACCAGAGGAATCTCTCTCTCCCCCAACAGCAGGTCCCTCTTCAAGCTGGTGCCTCTGTTGACCACCTTGATCTTGATGGCCAGGTTCTTCACCTGCACAGAAGGCACAGAGTCGAAGAAGAAGTCCTCGTTGAATATGGGATTGCGGCTGTTCTTGATGATAGTGCTCCTCTGTTTCTGCAGCTTGCCAGGGTTCAGGTAAACGGCCACGCAGCAGTTGATGCTCTTCGTGTCGAACAGTTTGTCGTACAGGTCTTGGGCCGCCAGCACGCGGATCCGCAGACGGGCGGCACCAGGATCGTAGTCGGTGCAGATTCGCAGGCTGCCGCCCTTGTGCAGGTTTATCGTGTGCTCCCGGTGCTGGCGGTCCGAACCCGGAAGATGGTCCCCGCCGAGAGTGGTGGGACCGCGGGCCCGGCGCTGGACACAGGGACTGGGCTCGGCCGAGCTGCACTCGTCCGTGGATAGCGAGCTGTGACGGGCAAAGGTCCTCTTGGCTTTTACCACCTTAGCTTGCGTCTCGTGGGTGAGGATCTTGAGCAGCGAGGCGGAGCGGGACAGCAGCGGAGAGCTGAAAGGCGAAGACTCGGCCGAGGAGCAGGTGTCGCTCTCCCCGCCGCTGAAGTAGCGGTATGGGTTCATGTGAGCGGTGCTGAAGTCCGCCGGGTTCAGGTGGGTGCCTTCAGCAGCGCCCTTGCCTGGCGATTTGCGGTGGGAGTTGGGTGAAGTGGCCGGGCTGGTGTGGTCGCTGTGGAAGAGCGACTCCTTCCGGCGAGTATGGGGGCTCTCCATCAGGGTGGCAAAGCCGTAGGACGTCTGTGTCTTTGGAACGTAGGGCAGGGACATGGCTGTCTGGGACTGAGGATCCGCGTTGGTGTCCCCAGCCACGGCTTCATCCGCCGTCTCGATCTGGATGATGTGGCGATTGGCCGCCTTCAAGAGGTTCTTGGTATCTCCTGCCAGCTTACTGACCAGCCGGGGGCTGCGTGGGCTACCTTGAGGCTTCTTGCCACTGATGGTCTGCTCTGAGGTGGAGGGGTGTAGAACATCCTTAGGCTTGGCGTCCAGTGTCTCCAGTTCTGGAGGGCAGCTCACCAGCTTGGGAGGGATGAAGAAATCGGGGATTTTGTCCGGCGTCAGGACGTTGCTGTAGACGGGGGCCTTGCCCTGCCTGTCCCCGGCATCACCCTGCCGAAGCACGTTACTCTCCACTGATCCACGGATCTTGTCCAGCACCCACATGTTTTCACGGGATTTGACTGGATTTAAAAGATTGTCTCACTCTGCAAACAGGGGCAGAAAGAACCATTACAGACAAATACAAGCATATTTTTGCCACTCCGCAAGTCCCCATGTGTCACTTTGGCCTGGAATAAGAATAATAAGACTTAAAATGTCAAGATGTTCACAGCGCATGACGCACCCACAAGTGACTATACACAAAGCAACACGTCAAATTCATAATGACCCGCAAAACATATAAAAATTCGCATTGAATAACCGTCGACCAACAAATAATGGAAATTTAATGAGTTAAAAGTCAAGCTTTAGAAATTGAAATTGAAAATTGAAATTATTAATAATTATCTTGATGACAAGTTTTCAGAGAAAGACACTTACTGCCAGCCTGGCAAGAATACCGAGAAATGCCAGGCTGTTTTGTTTGTTATCAAGTTAAATTAACTCAAAACCGGCTTAACCGGCTCCAGAACAAAGACAACTGTCCTTCAGAAGATAATGTGCTAACGACGGGTAAATACCGTCATCGCTCCAAGGTGCCTTTATTTCTGGCGTCTGCTCCTGCCGCTCACAAAGGCTAACATATCACTCCCAAACAGCAGCCTTTCTCCTTCCACATAATGCCTCCTTCTCTCACCCTCTGCTTATTCCACCCATATCATTTCAGTTCAAATTAACGTTCTCTGTCATTTCACAAAACCTGTATATTAAAAAAAAATAAATAAATCAAATTACATCACACTTCTCAAATTTAACTTTCATCGATTCATCCCTCTTCTAACCAGGACTATGGTGTTATAAATGTACAAATGAATTATTACATTATTATCATTGTAATGTCTATTACAGTGTCCTGTTGGGGGTGGGGGGCAGTGTAGTACGCCTTGTGACGGACTGGCATTTCATCCAGGCCATGTCTGCCGGCCATGCACCCTGTGCTGGCTATGAAAGGGTAAATGGGGTATTTTCTGCCACCCTAGTGTGTCACTGTGATGAAAACCACCTTGTAAATCAATAAATGTAAAGGTAGTGCAAATTCCACATACAGACAAAGAGCAGGGATGCAATCTCAACCCCCAACACTTCCGATGTCGAGCAACTGAGTCGATTTATTGTCCAAACATATAAATTTAGTAATAAACTATAACTCACTACGGATTTGTGGAAAGGGTATGTCAACATTCTTTGGGCCCCTATAAAGAATTATTTTGGTATTTTTGACCTAAAAAAAATTCTCTGCAGTACAGAAAATGTGCGTCTTATGGTTAAGACTCGAGAGCACAAATTTGATTGCTGACACGAGAGGTGTCATGAGGAAACCTTCAAAAGCCCGGCTTCACTGACCTGTAAGTGTACGAATGAATGTCAGAAGCCCTCCTGAAAATACTACTTATATTAGACAAGTTTAGGCACTCGCAATAAACAAATTATTGCTCAAAGACATGCACATGATGGATTCTCCAGTAAATCCCAGTAGGATTGTATAATTATATTCACATTAACACCAATAAGCGTCATAGTGGTATTATAAAACCTTACTTTGTGACCATCCTTTTTGTTTAATGTGTCAATCATACAAAAATGTGTATATTAAGTGTTAGCCAATGTGATTTAGAAAGGGCGCATCTAATTACGATTTGCATTATAAGGAAAGACCAGAACGCGCAATAAAACCACATCAAGCACGGGTACATGTGCAAGTTCACTCTTCTCGAGGTGGACGGTGCTGGTAACATTTCCTCGAATCTATCATATGCGAATCATCAGCAGTTGTTTTCATACACATACAAACTCTCCATCAGTCCGATTGTCTAGAATTCTGCCTTATCTTTTTATGCAATTACGATTTTCTCTTAAATAGCATTTCTATCATGGCTTAGATAATTCCATATGCAGTGTAATTATGTGTAATTCGGTTTCCATAAATGGTAAGAAAATTACTCCCAATCAGTTTGACTTTTAAACAGCGGCGCAGATTTCAGTAAGTACGTCAGAATTTTCCGTCTGGTGTTAGAGTGCAGCACACGGACAGTTGGGGGGCGAAATGCGTGGAACAATAAACATTTGCCCGAGAACAGAACTGTAATTTTTATTATTTTTAATTACGCACATTTGCTTTGATTATGCGTTGCAGTACAGCGTAGGTACGAGCGTCTATATAGTGAGAGTTAAGTTGCTGTAATTCCCTTGTTATTGTCACTGTGCTTTCAGCACTCATTATGTGTTATTTCCCATGCACTCACTTTATTCTGCAGTGAAATATTCAACCTAAATGTTCGGTTTTACAGCGCATTAAACGTAACAATACAAGGGTTAAATCCAACCAAATACAATCAATATTTGAGACAACTGGGTTTCATGTTAATCGTACAAGACAAATATAAATGGAACGAAAATAATTGGCGTTTTAAAAAATATTCTGTTCTTAAAGCGTCGGTTTAACTTCCTTCGTCGATGATGCCGGGGACGGCCAGCGCGCACATGTGAATGTGTAGCAATCACTGGCATCAAAAGTGAACAAAATCCACAGGTCTCAGTTAGAACTTAAACTTCGCCGTTCGATCTTCCATCTCATGTTAACATAATCGATTTGACAGTAAGACTATAACATCACACGAGAATCTTTGCTATGCGTTTTATGGCTTGTGCCAAACGCGCTCCGCATCTTCCGTTCAGCGCATCAGTGTGGCACCTGTGCGATCCGCCGGGAAGCACTTACTGCGCGCTGGGGCCGGCGGGGGTCTGCGGGGGTCTGCGGCGCTGCTGCCCGGCGTCTGCGCTCCGCGGCTCCCTCACTGGCGCTCCATACCTCCCGTCACCTTGTCGCTCCCGGCGCCTCCGCCGCCCGTTATATGCG
Organism: Petrocephalus sullivani; assembly: GCA_026780845.1. Taxonomy (NCBI): domain Eukaryota; kingdom Metazoa; phylum Chordata; class Actinopteri; order Osteoglossiformes; family Mormyridae; genus Petrocephalus; species Petrocephalus sullivani. The sequence goes on along the minus strand of JAODKM010000032.1, from coordinate 4,645,810 downwards.
CGCCGCGCCTTTGCCGGCTTTGCGGCAGCCAATCGGATTAGCGCAGCCCTATTCCTCAGGTAGCCGTCAGCATCCAGGGGCCTTTCCTATGCTTCTCAGACGAAATACGCATCCAACTTTACATTTTTAAAAATCTTGTGTACCTCAGTCGGTTTTGGTTAGGGGGACAGTCTCAAAGAAAAACAAAACAATCCTGATCGAATATGTACAGTCAAGGCTGCCAACTTTGGGCAGCTGGGTTAAACTAAGGGGGTGGGGAGGGGGTTTAATTTGAGACAATTCTGCATGTGCATTTACATGCATGTAAGTTTTGTTACCTTGTAAACAGTCTGTAGGGTTGGTACACTTGTAACACTAATTTTAGGTTTATAATGGAATAATACAGATTTGCCGTGAGATTTCCTGGCCGAACGTGAGAGTCGCGAACACGCTTGCAAGTATCGCTAAACGTTAATCTCCTTTATTGCTGGAATAAATCACTTACGGTTTTTTCGTTTGCCTTTTTATGGTACGTTTCCCACATACAGGGTTGTAAATATTAAACACATTTTCTCTTAGACACAGTAATAAGGATGCCATGTATGCCTATTTAGAACGGAGAGTGATTTAATCACTAATTAATTAATGGGATTAATTGCTAATCAAAACAAAATGCATCCATTGTACAACCGCTTATCCAGTGCAAGATTACGGTCCCGTTCTTACACACATGCTAGGAAGCACAATGCTGGGACCCACCCTTGACCGGATGCCAGTATCGAATCAAATTATTGAACATAAGACAAAGGACAGGTGGCCACAGACCTTGGTGTAAGGGAGCCTTTCATGATGACAATGCCTTATTTCCCCCTCTCTCATCAGGCTCTCGATGGCACGTGGACAGGTAAGGGCTGGCTGGGCAGTGAAGGGCAGCCACCTGTAGCAGCACCCGTGGAGCTGGGGGTTAAGAGACATGACTCTCCTACTGAGGCTGGGCTCAAACCAGGAGCCCACTGAGCTACACACTGTCCCGGCCTTTACTTTGTCCAAGCCCAAGACATTTACATTTTTTTTTACATTTCTAATCAATCCATCTAATGCCTTTATCCAAGGTGAGTTACAGTAGAGGGAAAGGCTACAATTTGCATGTGCTACTTGGGATTTGAACCCATGACCTAATTGTTGAGGTACAGGAGCCTTAGTAAGAATTTGGTGTTGAGGCATAGCTTAGTGGTTCGCTGAGGCCCTGTTTACACACTTTGCTTAAACATGGAGTCTTGGGTGATTGGATCACCAGCAGACAGCGCTACAATACAAGTGTGAATGACCGCCAAGGCCTGCTGTGATCCGATGACTCAAATCACTGGATGACGTGGTCTGGGATGCCTTAGGCCATATATCTTCTGTAGTGTAAATGCTAATGCATTCCCAGCAAGGATGTCATCGATAACTGTACGTGGGGTCTTTTGACCTTCTAGCAGAAAGTGACATAGCCAATGACGAAACCTGAACACGAGCGGTGAGCTGGACACCTTGGACACACAATGTAGATACAGGTGTGAACAACGTGTCTCGGCTGTCCACTCATGATCCGATCACCGAGATGCATTTTAAAACCAAGTGGCAACAGGGCCCGAGTGTTGCGATCCTTTTTATACAACAGCTGCAGAGCCATTTGATTGTCCATTTTGAAAACACAAAGCACCCCGTATTTTGGGGAAAAAAAACAATTAACCTTTCTATCAAAACTGATAAGTTTGGGTGGCTGCACTCAGAATGAATAGATACAGCAGCACACAACAGCCTGTGTTTCAGCAGATAACGTGCATAGTGGATGATTGAGTCAGAGAAGCTACACAACATGGAAACTTAAAAAAAAAAAAAAAAAAACAATTCAAGAGACACCCAATGTACCATTTCTCCACCAGCTCCCATCTATTTACAGTTTGTTGCTATTGGCAACAGAAGCTCCCATTTCCAATAAGTAGCCATTCTTCCCCTGCACCTCATCACTCTGAGTGAGGCCTTTGCGTTGGCGAAGGGTGGCGTCCACCCCGAAGCCCATGCTAAAACAAAGGGCAGCATTCCGAGCATCCCTCACCTTCTCAAGAGAACACGAAATACGGCAGAACGGACCGAACGTCCCACTGGCCGCAGCTCTCCTGGGTCACATAGGAGCTCAACATGAGGCCAGGGGAGGAGATAAAGGCCAGAGGCTATTCCACAATCAGCAGACAAGCAATTTGCACTCAAATGAACTCTGGCAGCATAGTGTACTTACGTACACTGATTGTACCTAGGTAACAAAAAAAGAAAAAACAGCTGTCCTGCCTCCTGCTATCAGAGGCTCTGAATCTTATCACTGGCCTTTCACACTTCTGATGAATTATTAACATTGAACACTGATGTTGAACATCAATGCTTCTAACGGACAGCCAAGGACTTGGGCTTTCAACGCTGCAAAACATGCAACGCAGAAAGAAAACTCAGTGGATGAGGCTTAACTAGTCCGGGGGAGAGCTGACATGCATCCATTTCTAAAGGACTACCATCACCGCTTGGCTGCATTTCAAACGGCCCTTTTATTTGAGATCGTGCATCCGTGTGAAAATGGGTCCTACCGTTAACTGCCACAGTGTGTGTCCTTAGACACACACCTGCAGCAACATCCACCGTTCTGCCTCAACTCGGCCCACGCGCCGAGAAGGCAGTGCCCAAGATGCAGCAATCAGATCCGGCGCAGAGCCCCTTACACTTTCCCTGATGATATAGTGAGCCATGGGGGGCTCCTTCAGGAATGAGGGACCAGGAGAACCTCCGCACTCTGAACGTCAACAAGATGAAGCCCGTCGTTGTCGACATGGGAAACAGAAACGGTTACATCCCACTCCAACATCAACAGTTCACTTGTAGAGATTGCCTTTCCAGGTCTCAGACTCTCAAGGGCCCATTACTGTGGACCCAAGCCTCCCCATTCATATCTTCTTCAGACCACTACTATCCGCAAAATGCTACAGGTACATCTCCACCCACTTCAGACAGCTCCTTCCCAACAAGCTATTAGGACTAAACACCCTGTGATACCAAACCTTGAAAATATTGTAAATGCAGACTTCTAGAGTTAAATATTCAAATTGTTTCTCCAGTACTATTCAGTTTAGTGTGCCATTGCAGTGTTTCGATGTCACACTGATCCAGTCATGTGATGAACACCCCCCCCCCCCCCAAAAAAAAGCTGTACAATAAAACCATGAAATGTCAATATTGTTCGGAAGAAAAAAAAAAAAGCCGCATCTAAATACAACCCAATAGGAAAAGTACAGGAGAGTAATCAGCAGTGTGCCTGGGTCCCTATAGGGTGCATGGTAAAATAGTTTATATAAAAAAGGAAAAAAAAGGAAAAAGGTTAGTTTTGGCCATGAAGCTCTTTTAGGTGAACACTGGGTCTTGTAAATAAACAACAGTTTCAGCTTAAAAGAATCCATTTAATAAAGCAAATGTTTTTCCACTGCATTGCGCTCAAGGCCATGTACCCAGTAATCCAACCTTATTGCTGGGAAAGCAGACCTCAAGAGCCAATCCTTAGGGTAGCTCCTGACACCAAAGAACCAGTGATGAGCCTTTTACCGCCCTCTACAGGCTACAGAAGGTAGCTCACGTCAGGGTGAAAGCCAGGCCGGCCTGCTGCTGATCAGGCAACACTACTCTGTTTAACAATGCAGCTTAAAAGAACAGCAAACATCAGAAGTGGTGGCAGCTGACAGATTTAACGAGTCATGTAAATAAAGATCATTTAGGATACATTTTGAAACAGCAGTTTGATCCCCAAGTCAGAGATTTTCAGCATACTACACCACACCCAAAACAATGTCTAAAAACCTTTTAAAAGGACAAGGATACTTCTAATAAAGATCTTTATTTATTTCAGTTTTAAATAGATTTACAAACCATATGAAAAAGAGAAATGTTCACATGTGCATATCAATATTAAAGGTAGATATTGTAAACAGTCAAAGCGGAGGTGAGGTCATGAAACAGTGAGAAATGGCAGAATTGTTTTTTTTTAGATCATCCTGAGCTTTTAGTTTTGCAAAGTTGTAGCTTAAGATCCCTTACAGATACAGAGACCAATACTCTATATATTAAAAAAAAGCAAATAAAAGGTAAAAATTATAACCCCGCACCTTCACAAATTCACACCCAGCAAAAAATAAACACTTGGAACAAACAAAGGCTTTAGGCTGGCAGATTCCTAAGAAATCTCCTGTGATAACTATGCTTGTTCAAATCCGGAATTAGAGGTGAAAAGGGGTTTGACGAAACAGGAAATCTGCAAGGATGGATGCTTGAGAGGATTCCCAACATTCCTTAAAAAGAGCTTGAAGCAGGTTATGACTCCGCATGTTTAAAGTGATGCACAAGTCATGTTTCAATAACACTTAAACTCGGGCAAAAGGATAATTAGCCATCACTGCCCTCCAAACCAGAGCACAGCTCCACACCTACAATACAAATCCCAATCAATTGTTCAGACTTCTTGCAAATGATGTTTTGTGACAGTAGTTTGATAAAAGAAAAGCAAAAAAAAAAAAAAAATGTATCCATGTCGATGTTCACACCTAGAAGCCCGGCAATTACATGGCTACAGGTCACCGTAACCTGCCACATATCCCCTGACCTTTTCCTGACAGATAACCTGATCATATTAAAAAGCCGCACAGCAGAAGGAAATACTGGAAGACAGTGATTTTTAAATCTCCATTGGGCATATAGAGTGTTCGGCGTTAAGTGTGCCTCCCTTGAAGATAAACAAAGCTAAAAGGCTTGCAAACTTGCACCTGTAAATGCTTTTTCCTGACGCTCGTCACTGATCACTCCAAATACACACTTGTGCAGCAATCCAGCGTTGCTCAACCAATGAGGTGCCCGCAAGGCCGAGCCTGGAGCCTGTCGGCGCGTGCCGTGGTGCGATGGCGTGCCGCAGGCGTGACCGCTGACCATTTCAAACTCTCAGTGCTCGTGTGCGTCTTCCACATCATGCAAAAAAAAAGATCTTTATTCATTCCAGGCTGCTGCTTTTCGAAGAGTGAGAAACTGTTTGAGAGTTTGGTAGAAGCCCTTAGGCCATGCAGCCCCTTCACAACCCTCCTTCCAGGCACGATCAGTAGTTAACGCCACAGAGCCGGCAGAACAATCCCTCCACACTCACAGACATAAGGGTTTCCCTCTCCTGCAAAGTAGGACCTCGGACAAGCTAGAATAACAAGGACCAAAAGTCCACAATGTGCAAATGGTACCGGCTGAAGGAGCCGCTTGGTACACAGGCTGGGACACGGACTGAAACGGAGTGAATTTGGGCCTCGGCAAAAAATCAATGCTTAAGCAACACAGAAAATTGTTAAAAACGCAGTCGCTTTTCATTGGATCCGACTGTTAAAAGCACATAAGGATATGGCAGTCCAAAAAAGCTCAGTTTTTGATCAGGAAAATTACTGTGGGGGGGCTCCTCCGAGAAGGCCGTCAGGAGTCCTCCGTCCCCGAGTCATCATCATCGTAACAGCAGTCCTCCTCATCCTCATCTTCGTCGTCCAGGTCCCTGTCGTCATAGTAGTCGTCATAGAAGAGGGTGGAGCCCTCGTCTGGCGGAGGGGCACGGGTGCGAACGCAGTACTCTGCCAAAGTGGTGGGAACCTTCACACCGTCGCGGTCCGCATCCGCTTTGGTGGCCAGGACCTGTTTCCTGTGGTGTGGGAGAGACCCGGGGAGAGCTTAGCCAGAGGAGATGCTCACAGAGCGGGTCCCCGACGCCAGCGCGCAGAAAGCGGACCTGACACAGTGCCGCAAGACTGCAATAAATGGAAACTGCTCCACAAGAAATTAGAACAGACAATGTAAAAACTAAATTTGTTAAGAGAAGCAGACAACAGAATCACTTTTGTAGGAAAACGTTATTTTCAGCTGGAATCACTTTTTTTTTTGAAGATAAGTCATCAAAAGACAAGGGAGACAAGAGGAAGTAGAAGAACAGGCAAGTCTGTCGGACCAGCAGCCTCTCCTGGGTAAGACAGGAGCACGTCTCTCCTGGGTAAGACAGGAGCACGTCTCTCCTGGGTAAGACAGGAGCACGTCTCTCCTGGGTAAGACAGGAGCACGTCTCTCCTGAAAGTGATCGTTGTGCAGGTTTCAAACAGGCATGTTCAAAACACTCAGGGAGATGCGGGGAATCTCCCCTAAGGCAGAAAGGGCAAATGCTGAAGTCAATTTATAAACATCACAATAATCATTCAGCTCAGTGGGCCAAGTCTCTGTGCCGGGGATCAGAAGTTCGAGTCCCGGCCTCGGCAGAACAGTCACGTGTCTGTGGGCCATTGAGTAAGGCCCTTAACCCCGCACAGAGGTGCAAAGCCATCCTGCCCCCCCGCCCCTTACCTGATGATGTCTGCGTACTCCTTGTCCTTCCCTTTGCTGTCTCGCCACTTACGGTACATGACAGACGCGTCCACGTTGGCTGGGGAGAAGGTGTTGGGCTCATTCAGCAGAGAGATCACGCTGAGCAGGATGGTTCTGGGGGCACAGCAGAATGGGGGGGGGGGGAGGGGAGGAGTCACTACAGAGAGCATGACGACATAACGACAAGCCAGCAACATAGAATAAGGCCCAGCACAATAGTGGGATTTCACACAATGGTTCGCGCAGGATAAAGCAGAACTGCGTGTGAGCAGAGCTGGGCACTCACCCTTACGGTACGGGACCGCAGGTGCCGATATCGATGAAGAGTCACCATTGAGACCATTTCTAATACCTAAAACCTGGCTGCAGGAGTACCCTTCCACCCTCTGAAGACATTCATCCCTAAATACGAGTAGGAAACATCCCTCATCATCAGGTAAATGAGGATCTGTATCAAACCAGATAATTACAGCAAAGCTTGTTTAACCCCAGGAAGTCTCCCCCCCACCCATTTCATCAAACCACCATCTTATAGCTAATGACAACTTTCTCCCAGGCTTCGTTAAATCTCATTCGGCTCTGGTCAGACCACAAGCTGAAATTCCTCCTGTGCGTGACCGTTAACCTGCTCATGCACAAGCAATTTCACACCCATATGACATAATGCTCAAAAATTGGGAGGGCATTTATCTGCAGTTCCATACTTAGAAGGGCATGGAGGCCCCCCACCATAGCTTGACAAAGACGGGCTGAGTGGGCGGCGTCTTTAAGCTCGGGGACTGAGGCCTGCTGACGGCCTCGTGCTGGGGTAACGAAAGGGCTGCCCTGGAAGGAGATTGCTATGCACACTACCAATGACGGGGGCCACGCTTCTCTGGGCCGAGACACGTGAGGTTATTTTTATTAGCTGTTGTTGCTAAGCCAACAAACACCCAGCATGCAGCCTGTTATGCCCGAGATCGGGGCGGAAGGCAGGCGGGGTACAGCTGAGGCGAGGAAATGTGTGTGAAGGCGGGGGGGGGGGGGGGGGGATTTTTGGGGAAGGGGAGGTTTACTTTTTTTTATACGTCTTTATATTTTAAAAAATTTGGGGGTTTTGTTTCAGTGGGGACCCCACACTT
>JAODKM010000032.1:4625053-4635862 GCA_026780845.1 Petrocephalus sullivani | reverse complement strand
GGCACAGTGTCAGACTACTGCTCATAGCCTAAGGCCTAAGCTCAAACTTACCAAGGCTTCAAGTCGTAAGAAACAACACCTCGATTGTGCAAAGCTATGCTATGAATTCAGAAGAAATAAACTGTGACTATCAAAGCTGCTTTGCATGCTTGCTTTAATGCATCAGCGCTGAAAGCGAAACATGGGAGAGGACATCTACACCAAATGGGTTACAGTCAGAGGGGACAAGGACCTAGAACAGGGTTCCTCAGTTCCAGTCTTGGAGGGCCAGTCTGTGACACACCTACCTCACTCACTCACCTCGCTCGCTCGGGTGGTGAGCCAAATAAAGTGTGTCTGAGAAGGGAAATTGCCAAAGTGTGCTGCAGACTAGCCCTCCAGGACCGGAATTAAAGAATCCTGGCCTAGAACATGGTAAAGCTGAGCCTCTGGGATGCACTAGGGGCCTTTTAGACATGCAAGTAAAGACAAATGTACCTGTGCCCTCTTTGCCGACCTGGAAACCAGACAGAGAATGAGGAACGAGGCCACAACAGGTGCCAAGGTCCAATGAAGCATAACCATCCAAAGCACATTTGTCTGTACAACAAGCATACTGACCCACATTCCTCAGCCAGCAAGTGATACCTGATGCACAGATAAAGCATTTGTTCCAAATCTGGATTCAGAAGCCCATGCCTCTGATATGCCAAGACAAGTAACCACCACAAAAACAAATTAAAAAAAAAAATCCTGTTAAGTACATGTTGATATCTAAATCAGTTTAGCTACATATTTGATGCTAGCAGCCAAATACCAAATTACTGTGATCAGCTAAACATTTATCCTGTCTTATTTGGGCATTCCAATATCTGTGCAGAGCACCACTGAGCCACCCCGCAAGACCACAGCCGAGGTGCGTTTGTGACTGTTGCCAGCTGGGGCTCAGGCCCATATCTGAACGCACACATGCTAATAATCGCCACAGCGGTAATTCCCTTATCAGCGGTGACACGGTGCGCTTTCGATGGAACTGAAATGCTACCTCAGCGCTCAGTTATTTCATGAGCAAAACGCACAACAAAAACAGCTTACATCCCCGTGCCAGAAACACCCCCCTCCCCCTCCTGCCCGCGAGCTGCTCTTCTCCAGTCAGACACAGCAGCGCTGAATGGGGGAACGCTTGGGCACACTCTCCCTGGTGCCACCACACAAGCTGGGTTTTGTTCTTACTGAATTAGAACATGAAGTGGGTTTCATGTGGCTGCAGTCTGCTTCATTTGATTGACAGGATTGTAGGGAGTATTTCTTAGTATTTAGGCAGAAGTTTCTCTTATTTTAAGTTCATTTTATTATGGCTTGCAGATTTCCCTGCTCACCTTACTGAGCTCACCAGCCAATTACCAGGTTCGGTAGGTGTATTTCAGCAGGGAAACTTGCAAACTGTTGCAGACTGGCTGCGAAACCTTGCCATAGGGGGTGGCTGGGTGTTTCTGCACAGATGACATTGCACCTTTTTTTTTAACCCCCCAACACTTCTGCGCACACCGCGACCACGATACGCAGCGTCAGTGCTACTGGAGATAAAGACTAATGCGAATATAAAAAGCATTCCCTTGTTGGTTATTCCTAGCAGCAACAGCAATGAACTATGAACAGAGGAGTACAAAACCAGCAAGTGCCATATACCTGGAAATATCTATACATGACTGTACTTTTAAAGCATAAATACAAACCGGGCATTTAAACACACATTCCTGGGTAGCACAGAGATAGATCTGATAATATTGTGACACCCATGGACCTTAAAGAGTTCAAAACTGGCTAAAGTCCCATTTCAGATACATTTTGTAAATATGGCAGCAGCCTTTATTTCCATCATGTTTAAATCTGTAAACGCAGTATCTAAAACACCACTAAAGTGGAACCTGATTCAGAATAGTGGCTGGGAGCATTTCAGCATAATGCATTATAAGCAAAACACTCTCCTTACATTTTGCTTGTTAATGGCTGACAACCTGGGATGGCATTAGATCAGGGGTGCCCAATCTTAATCCCGCAAAGGGCCGGTGTGTATGCGGGATAACTCTTTTACATCAGCTGGTCAAACCCAGGTGTGATGACTCTTCAGCCAAATCGGTCCTCTAATTAGTAATCTAATTAGGGAGTTGCAGCAAAAACCTGCATACACACCGGCCTTTTGCGGATAAGATTGGACACCCCTGCATTAGATGTTCACATGCTACAGCAGGGCTGCCCAACCCTGATCCTAGAAATCTACCACCCAGCAGAGCTTAGGTGCGGCCCTAATTTGTAGCATGTTGACAGAGCTGGCTTGAATACTGAGATGCTACAAAAAGATCTGATTATCTGTATCAGGTGTGTTAAATTAGCACTGCACCTAAACTCTGCTGGGCGGTAGATCTCCAGGAGCAGGGTTGGGCAGCCCTGTGCTACAGCCAGCGTGCTGACTGAACAGCCCAGGGCTTGCATGAAAGCAGCTACAGTGCATCTATGCAGAGATTCCATGAATGAGCCAAGCCTTTGTGCATTGACCCATAAGCAGAGGTGGGTAATTCAGGTCCAAAGAATAAAAATCCAGACCAGGATTTTGTTTCAACCAGCCAGTTGAGTATTAAGTCTCAGTCACAGAGTGCTCAACTAGTTGGTTGAAATTAAATCCTGGCCTGGATTTTTACACTTTGGACCTGGATTACCCACCTCTGCCCATAAGATGGTATATAGTGCCTCAGTGGTGGATACAGATCAAATGCAAATACAACCCTAAAAAGTTTCAGTTTTAAAGTCTTACCTTGGCAGGTCCAGACAGAAATTAAAAGTGAAATTATTCCCCCCACCCCCTCTCCCCTCCACCAGGGCCAAACACTGACACTGAAGTGGTACATAGCTGTAACCTACATGTCTATAGGCAACTATGCAAATTATCCAGCACTGTGCCACAGCAAGAACATTTAGTTTAGCGAATAATTCCATCTTGCTGACTTCTTCTAAGGTTTCTCTCCTTTGGCACTGTTAACCATACTTTAAAAGCTACAGTATAACAAATCCTGCAGCAACTAAATATACCAAGTACACCAATGGGGTGAGTCTCAAATACACAAAAGGCACCAGATTCCCAAATTCAGTTTAAGCTCATTCATTTTTGTAAGGTACTTTAGGCAGGAAAATCTGCCTAAGGAAAGTTTTAAATCCTTTAAAATTAGGATTCAAATTTCCTCTTCAGCCAACACTTTCAGATACAAAACATACTGTCACCATCAGATACAATAAGCCCGCTAATTGCCGTGGCATGGCTGTAGGTGCATCTCTAGTTTGCTGAACTGTTCCAAGGGTTCATTTCCTAAGCAAAACAAGTCAACAGCTTCACCTGCCAGCAACTGAGAGCGCCTCCCCCACTGGGCAACGTTAACACTAAAATCTGTGTTCTGCAGGTAGTTGACCAATAGATAATGGAACCAGGAGTACTTTAGTCCAAGATACACTACACTCTGTTGCCGGGCAAAACACGCGCGCACACACACACACACACACACACACACCACATGCAAATGATACCACACAAAGCTCTGACAGCCAAGATAAGACAACGCAGGGCAGCCACATGGCACGGTTACGCTGGCTGGTTTACCTTCCTGCTGAAAACATGGCAAAGGGACCCCAACCAATCAGCCAGCCAGACCACCACAGCCAACCAATCAGCCAGCCAGACCACCACAGCCAACCAATCAGCCAGCCAGACCACCACAGCCAAGGCCGCTTAACCTGCACGTAGGGTGCAGTCGCTGAGTCAAACTCCCACACACCAAGTTCACGTTACATTTCCTAGAGTCTGAGCTGCACGTATGCGGGGCGCTTTTCCCATTCGCGGTGTAATCGAATGTCATCAGCACATATAGAAGGGCGAGCAATTCATTATTCCGGCTATACATTTAGTACAAGCAAGTCCAGCCGCGGCGATAGCGGCACCTCGGGAAGTGTGCGGCTCCATGCAGCCGGAGCGCGATACCGGGACGGGATCCGGGCTTCCGGGCGATCCGAGAAGCTGCCCCCCCCCCATCCCAGGCTGAGTTTATTAGTTTGGCACAAGGGCGTCTAACTTTGCCGCGATGGCGGAACTTGGAGGGGGGAGCGAAGGGGGTACAGTGAAGGCCGCAGTACCGACACCATGTTTGGGGGGACGGCATGGAGGGGGACACGGGGCCCCGGGCGGCCCGGACCCTGGCGGGACAAGCGGGGGAAGCGGCGTCGGGGGGGTATTATGTAACCTGTCCGTCACCGGCCGCTACGAGGCAAACTTACCCGGGCGCGTCCGGGTAACCGGCCGACACTCACCTTAAAATACCCCCCCTCGTAGTGGGTGTTGGGGGGCCCGAATATCGCCACCTCCCAGTTGTACAGGTCCGACTCGTCCACCAGAGTGATCTTGAAGCCCTCGACCGGCTCCTCCTGGAGACTTTTCAGCTCCAGCATGAGCGCCTTCTGGGAGCTGGCTACGTGGTGTCCGGGCTGAGCCATGGCTCGCTGGTGCAGCCGCGTTCCGGGGGGGGGGGACACGGCCTCGCTGGGCAGCCGACACCCCGCGCCTTTGTTCCCGTCGGCTGTCGGCCTGACGGGGCCGCTTTTCCTTCCGAGGTGGAGCCCCGCGAGCGAGCCCAGCGCCGGGAGCCCTCTCCGCAATCCGCCCTTTCCCCGGAGGTACAGCGCCCACGGCGGCGCCCTCCTCCCACTACGGCCTTAACTGGAGCCCGGCATGTACGACTACACGGCTCACAGCGACCCGCGGAAGAAAGGAAGTGTGCGGGAATCCGACAAACGGGCGAACATCTGCTCAAACTCGAGCTTCTCTTTCAGTTCGCTGGCACTTCACGCGTCCCCCCTCCAGTCACTGCGCTGCGCCATGCATGCTGGGAAATGGAGTTCCGGCAGTCTATTCGCGGTCCGTTCGGATGGGTAATGTTTGATTGCAGCACCCAATGTGCGCCTAATGGATCTTTTAGTGCCGCAGGTGATTGGATTGGATGGAAATTAAGGGGAGTATGTTCGTTAAAAAATATAAATACCAATCGTTCTTGGCTAGGTTTTTAAGAAAGTCAGAGCAGGTGAAGCTGGTTAGATTTGCAGGAAAGGCACTCCGGTCATTAACGGTAACAGGTAAAAAAAAAAAGTATCAAATTTGGCTGGATTTAAAATGGAATACCAAACCGGTGCGTATTATTTAGCCTAGCTAAAACAATTGCTATAAAAACACTCTGGTGGTGTGATGACTAAGCATGTACAGGGGTTGGACAATAAAACCGAAACACCTGGTTTTAGACGGCAATAAGTCCATCTAGAACAAGTAGTGGGCCTACAGAATGCCATGATATTGCAGCCCAAACCATCACTGATCCACCCCCATACTGCACTCTGGGTACACTCCGGGTGGTAACCCTCTGGGCATGGGAAAGACAGTGAAGGTGGACTCAACAGAGAGCAATGCATGCTTCACATTGTCCACAGCCCAAGACCGGCACCATTGACACCGAGGTTTGGCATTGGCACGAGCCACCAAAGGTTTGGCTAAAGGTTTCACCAAACCAGTGCAGCTCCCAATAAACAGCTTTAGTAGAGTTGGGGTGCGCAATTAATTCTGCGGTGAGTTGGGCAGCTGTGGTTTTATGTTTTTTTTTTTTGGATACAACCCTGGTAAGTACCCAGATATCTCTGTCAGACAGCTTCCTCTTGCGTCTAAGGTTACTTCATGGCGGTATGCCGACACTACCCTGGATACTGTGGCTCTCGATAAACCACAAAGACTTGCAGTCCTGGTCACAGATGCACCAGCAAAAGACAAACCAACAATTTGTCTTCTTTTGAACTCTGATAGGTTTCCCATTACATTGTGTGGATTGCAGTATTTTATGTACAGCTGTGCTATTACTCTGCTAATTAAATTTTAACACTTTGCCCTTACTGATGGAATGTGCCATTAGTGAAGACTGGCCGCCAGGCCAGGCATATGTAGATATGTAACCTCAAACACTATTGGCCAGGTGTTTGTTTCATTGTGTTCATGATAAAACACAGAACCATCAAAAGTTATACGTAACTCAATTCACTGTAGTCATTACAGCAGCATTTGATCCAGTATGTACCCCTTATCGATGGCCGGATGGACGTGTAATATAGCTTAGCTACATTCTCATCTTTTACTGCTTTAAGAACTTGGGAACCGAATTATATATAAAGAGCATCATATTAAAAGCAAGCAATGTTCCACAAAACCCTCCATTTGAATTAAATTTGGCTTTGAAAATCTTGGCTTTTAATTTATAAGACTGAAATGTATTTCCAGCCTTTGATCAAAAAATATGGCTGGAATTTTCAGCCGCACATTTGTCGCTGTTGCTTCTTGTGCGAGATGTAAGACAGTATAGTATGCCATCCCGTGGAGTGCCCAGTAGGCTGCAGGACCAAGCTCAGGGTAGCTGGGCAGCACATGGACCTCCTCTTACTTACCAAAGCTCTGGTGGGTCAGGCTGTGAAGGACACAGCACTTAGACACACAATATATACATTTTCTTATAAAAAATGTGGTTCAGCTGTTGTCACCTAATTAGTGGGAGGGAGTGCTATATTTGAAAGGAAACAAGTGTGTGGTATGGGTTATACATAGGGGTGAGACTTAAAAAAGATCAATACTAATTGGATGAAATTCTAGCACAACAACCAAAATGCATTCTGCTATGGCTCCTAGCTCCAGGGTGGGAGCAAGTCAGGTCAAACTGCTGCTCCAGAGAGGTCACTCCCACTGAGCCTTTTATACAGCTGCACAGGAACGCTTACTGAGCAAACACAAAACAAGCACACAGCAAGCATTTAAAGAAATCGAATAGATAGGACGCGTTTCTATCAGATTTTATTGACTCACCTAAACACAAAAGGACTACAGCAGCGTAACTTCATTGTGTATATACTCTTCTCTTTAAAAGGAATGCTGGTCCTTTAAACGCCTTTATGTCCTTCAAAAACATCAGCACAACCTACTGCTGGAGAAGAAACGGAAGGGATTACAGGTTACCTATTTTCAAAGATACAGTGGTTCGATTAGACGCTACAGACATACAAACCGAACCCAGCAATAAGGAAACTTGCTACGATTTACCCGAATAAAGACCGTCTTTGCAGGAGACGTCTGCTTCGATTGCATGGAACAGCGTGTATTCATTGATACATCCTTTCAACTGAACTTTTTTACAAAGTCAAGTACACCAAAAATAACCCCTTTCCCCAGTTTAAAATAAAGCATTAAAAAAATCAGTTTAAAAGCAACATTCCCAGCAATTTTTTCAAATTATTTGCATGAGATTAATAATCTTATTGGACATATCTGCTGTTCACTTTATATATATAAAAAAATGTATAAAACAAAATAACCAGGGAAATGTGTATGTGCGTATGTCCACTAGCTTTGACTCATGCAAGAGAACCAACTTCTGAATAAATATTTCGCACTGAGAATCTTTTCAATTATTTGAAAACAATTAGTTACTCTTTACTCACTCTGCACCAGTTATGTGTACATGAGCTAAAGCACATCCTATAAGCATGGATATTTATTCTTAATGACCCTGGAAGAAGTGAACAGAAATGGACAATGCAGGTCCAGAAAGTGCAAAACCAGACCAAGATTTTGCTTCAACCAACCAGTTGCGTACTCTGTGACTGTGACTCTTTATATTGAATTGGTTGGTTGAAACAAAATCTTGGTCTGGATTTATACACTTTCCGGACCTGAACTTTCCTCCTCTGGAAGTAAACACGCTACGGTCAAATCATACAGATAATGGGGCCGTGTGCGGGGATGGATGGGATTTGGCCTGAATGCACTATTAAGTTGTAATCTGTCAGCTGGAAGTTTGGTCTGTAAGCGTCCAGTTACAGCTAGATTCTCTCCTAGTGGCCACAATCAAGAAGGAGGAGTGCTAATGCTATATACAGCGAACACGGAGAACGGGCGAAGGCAGTGCTGAGAGGAGCGACACTGGAATGTTTGTAATGCATGGCGCGTCAGACCGGCATGAAGGTAGCTGGGCTCGTGCTGTGGGCTATCGCCGGCAGAGGGAGGAGAACCAAGAGGCTCACCAGGCCTGTGGTAGAGGGACTTAAACCTTAAAGGCAGAGAAATTACTTATCACTGTAATCAAGGCTAAAATATCTAGTGGAGGAATTAACATAACACTGGTAATGGAAGTGTGGGGGGGGGCGTTTTCATCTTGGCTTCATATCTTCAACTTCCAGAGAACAAAGAGCTTGAAAACTGGATGATGGATTGGAGTATCCACCAGTCACCCCCAAAGTCAGCTACACAAAGGAAATGGGTATAGTTGGAGATGCCAACAAGACGCAGGTAACCCGATAAGGAGCCGCCTACTAAAATAAGCAATTAAAACATGCTGGCCTCAGGAGTGCTGAACAGGATCAGTTACCCTGGACAATGAAGTATTCAAAAGTAACGTGGAGAAGCAGTGATCCAGGCCACCTGAGAGGTACATCTCCATCCTTACAAACCTAAAGACCTCAAGCACACTGGAATCGGAAGCTGAGCTCGGATCAGGACGGATCACTCGTATTCCAGGAAACGGCAGCCTTCCACTGAGAAAAAATTTATTACGTAAAAATGAAATCAAGTCCATAATGCTGGCCGGGACAAAAGCCTGTATCCTCTTGATCAAGTAAAGCTTTTGCATCAAACTATATTACAAATGTGCAGGATAATAACCTCTCTTCCCCTTTTGAGGAGTTGTTGGCTACTGAGAATACTTCTGGGTTGGGGAGGGGAGAGAAAATAACAGAGAAAAGTAGCTGGTAGTGAAACCCAGAGCACTGGAGATTCAGTCTGAAATAACAGAAGGCAGAGTGCAACGGGGAAACCAAACCCAGTTGTGTCAGTTTTCAGGGGTGCAGCTATTGACAACAGAGCACAACAGAACAGAACAAAGTGTTACAGGAAAGGGGAAAAAGTCCGGTTTTCACCTGGAGACCTAACAAGAACTCCCCGTAGATGAGAGGGTAGGGAGCAATTGCGGTAAACAAAGAGGTGGAGGGAGACCACATCGCAAGAAGCTGACCAAGGGCATGTGACAGGAAGTACTTAGAATCGAGAAAAAAAAGCAACGATGTAGTGGTTTAATTACAGTAAATGGGCCGCAAGATTCTGAGTAAATAGGTCTGAGGGTAAGTAGGCTGAGCAATAGGTAGAGGTGGAGCTTCTCATCAAGAGAGAAAAAAAGTATGAGTGAATGACGGGGATGTGGGTGTTCCCAACTGAGTGCTGTTACGAGGTTTGTGCCCGTGTGCGTGTGTCTGAATATGTGAGTGTTCCTGGGGTTTCTGAGGGGACAAATGGACAATCAGCACTTGGCGAAAGTCTGCTTGATCTCCTCCAGGACGTTCCCCAGCAGCGATGGCTCGTCGCATTTGGCGTCGATTGACACAGTCTGGTCAACCTGAGAAGAGATGGGAACAGGGAATCAAAATCAAATCAGTAGAAGTAATTTTTACTACTGAACATCATACTGAGTAAGAGAGGAGAGATGCAATGTATTTTTTAGTAAAAATAAAAACAAAAACACATTGCTTCTTTAACATTTTCAATAAGAGTTTATGAAGGAAGAAGCAGAGAGGCCTGCAGGGATGGGAGCAGCGTGTACACTCACGGTTTTGACGAGCAAACAGACATGGTGACCCTGGATTGACCTGCTGTACATAGAAGCACAGGAATCGATCCTCTCCACAACTGGGGGAGGGAGGGGGGCAGGAGGCAGAGAGAAATGGATCAGAAATGGACATTCCCTGCTTTTCTGAAGATCTTCAAATTCCATATTCAAGGTCTTCCAAAAATCTCCACGTTTAATATCCATAGTGATGCAACCTCCCTACCTCATTTTCCAGTTCTCATCTTTTATTTAAAAGACAGAGGGCAGTTTCTGACAGCAATCTGCTTTCCTCACTCGCACAGGGCATCCCCCCCCCGCCTGTTCGCACCCAAGAAAGCATACCAGAGAAGTGGTGGTGAAAGCAGATCCTGGCGAGGAGGTGGTGGAAAGGCATGCTGACGCCCTCGAGCCGCACGGAACTCCCCTTCAGGTCCCCAGGTTCCAGCAGCTTGGCATATGCATCGCTGGCAAAATGGCGGCACTTTACTGGGCCTGGCATTTCGGGAACAACCGGAGCACGCGTGCGGAGAACCGAGAGGAAGGCCGAACGAGGATCCACGGCCAACGTGGGCACCACGGCGACTCGCCCAACCGCGTCACTACAGCGACACTACAAACGACGCAAGTGCAGAGCAGTGCGACGCAGCCCAGCAGAGTCACTTAGGGCGTACACACACCAGCCACACTGGTCACTCATACTAGGTAAATCTAAGTGTATCCAACATGACTCCAAATGAGACACAATAAGGACATTAATCATGAATTCCATTCTGCCGTGTGCCAGCGCTTTCCTTCCTATATTTTCAACATCATAAAAAAAAGTTGCATGGTGATGACAAAAGCATGCTTGGGCCAAGATCGTAAGTGCAATGTGAACACAGACCAGCAAAGGAGTGGGGGGGGCACCCATCCTTGGGTGAGTAGTGAGTACGTGTGAGTACACCCTTAGGAGGGTCAGCAAGCCGACTGGGGGGCATGCCCGCATACCTGTAACACGGAGTGGTGATCAGGTAGGAGGTGCAGGTAAAGTGCAGTTTGAAGTCCAGTTTCTCATGAGTGGAGGAATCCTCAGACTGAGCAAGAGGGAGAAATAAAACACACACACACACAC
>JAODKM010000032.1:4605993-4624953 GCA_026780845.1 Petrocephalus sullivani | reverse complement strand
TTTGAAGTCCAGTTTCTCATGAGTGGAGGAATCCTCAGACTGAGCAAGAGGGAGAAATAAAACACACACACACACACTTAAGTGCATCCTAAACATTCACTTGCCATTCACATGTCCTTCTCTGTTAAGAAAGGCTAAGGGATGGAGGACACTCATCCCACCTTGACGATGAAGGCGAGGGTCCCCTTCAGCTTCTGCGGCATGACGATGCTCTGCACGGAGAAGACAAAGCGTGCCTCGTTCGAGACTCCTGCCAAACGAGAAGAGGTCAAGTATGAGGAGACGGAGTGGGGCGGGGTTAACAGGCAAAGAACTAAGATAAAATATGGGGAACCCAAAGGATGCAAACATGTTTAATATGAAAGTCCAGTTAACATAAGGACACTGCACTAAATCCCTCCCATGTCTTTTCCCACATTGCAGTTCCTTCTTTCCTCACCAGGGGGCAGTTGGAATGGGATGCTGAGGCCGTCGTGTGGGCTGGCGCCTTCTGGCCTCTGCAGCTTGGAATTGAGGGAGTCCAGCACATTGAACTCCATGGACTTGAGGAAGTTGCTGCTTTTGTTCTCAAATATTACGGAAACCACCACTTGACTGCCGTCCTGCAAGTTGCCCTGGATATCGTACGCCTGAATGAGGAATGAGGTGGCCAGGTACAGTCAGGGGCAGGACAGAGGTGCCACAGGTACAACCAACTGCAGGACAGACACTTTGGGCATAGCCAAACCCACAATAGGGGCACTTGAGGTATAGCTAATAGCAGAAGAGAGGCACCTCTGGTATAGCCAATGACAGGTCAGAAGCACCTCGGTAATACATGATAGCCAATGGGAGAACAGGGGAACCTTGGGTAAAATCAATGGCTGGACAGAGGCACCTTGGGTATAGCCATTGGCAAAACAGAGGTACCTCGGTTACAGCCAATGGCATTCATGCAAAAAGTCCACCACATCAATATGCAGAGTAATTACTGAACCAGGCCTGGAAAAATGCTGCACTATGCAGCTAATCAGTAAAACTTTACCACGTCATAAAAAAATCTCACCTCCGGACACATCAGTGATTTGAACACAGATAAGCAGCTATTATAAAGCTGCAGTTAAGTGGGAGTGAATTGGACAAACTGACCCAGTCCTTCTCACTAAAAGGGTATGCACCCTGGCACACGCTCCAGGTGAAGATCACCTCACGGCAAATCTCAAAAGGTCACCCAAAAACTCAAGCCAAATCACCCTATTGATTAAACTCATACCTGCAACAACATCCTCCATTATCTTTATAGAGAGAATACGAAGAAATTAGTCTTTACATTGAAATGCACACATCTAGAATGACAAGCAAACACTTGCAGGAACCCAGAAATAAAGGAGAGTAGTGGCTGCTTACAATAGATCGGTGTTTCTCTACCTGGTCCTAGGGGACCCCCAGGCAGGCCACGTTTTTGTTCCCTCACAGCTCCCGGTGGGGAGCAAAAACGTGGACGCAGTAGGGGTCCCCGAGGACCGGGTTGGGGAACACTGCAATAGATTATAAAATGGCTGCATGGTCCGAACATATGGAATACTGTACATGCAAGCTGGTGTGGAGGGAATGTGATTTCACATAGCTACTGCTCAGCAATGAGGTAGGTGCACCACGGAAACACGATCCATCTGGGGAGAGGCTACAGAAAACGCTTACTCACCATTTTGATGTAGCTGTTCTCAGCAAGGAGGCAGTAGTTGGACATCGGCTGGAGACGAAAAGAACAATAATTAAAAAAAATAATAATAAAACACACACACCCACCCTGGGTTAGGTAACCTAAGGCACAATATATCCAAGCGAAATGAAGCCTTATGATGCCCTGAGAAAATAAATTACAAAATGCACATCTGATACTGTGTGAGGGTGAAGCGGGGGTGCATAACTGTAGGGCTGGGCCATATAATCGACAAATTATCGTATTGTGATTATGCACAGTCGTATCAACATCAATTTGAAAATCATGAGTATCAAGGCATGGCCAAAACACTCGTTTTCTTGCATAATCAAGAATTATAATACAATTTAAATGTGTCATTATACCTATCCAAAACTATAAGTAAAACAATTTGTTCATCAGAGAGAGGTGGTCCCCTACAAATACCAGAGAAGTCTGCCTGAAGTCCTCTAGAAAATGGGTAATTGAAGTCTCATGTTTTAGGTGGTATTATTATTATTAGCAGCAGTAGTATTGTATATATATTTTTAAAATGAATTTTTTTGTGCTTATGCAAATTTTAATTCCTTTCTTTAAAATGTATGTAAAGCACTCCGTAAACCTTGTGGTTAAATATAACCAAACATTTCTTGACGGATAATCGGGAAAAACTCAAAAATCACCTGTGGTATTTTACAGTTCTACATATGAATGTTCGAATATCGCGATAAATATCGATATTATGAAAACAGAGAAATGAGTGTTAGGGAGTTAGGGAGTGCCGCCCAGCCCTACATTACTGTGGTTTAGATACTGACTGGCAGTGGCTCCTCCTCCTCCTCCATGGCGCCGTTCTGTGCCGACTCGCCACCTCCCCCGTCGCTATGGCGACGATGGTGCCGTTTCTTCTTCTTCTTCTCCTTATCCTCCTTCTCTTTTTTCTGTTTCTTCTTCTTGTGTTTGGAGGATTTCTGAAGTCAGATGGAGACAGCTCAGGTAAGAGGTCCAGATAGCCCGTGCCTGGCCAGGCTAACCCGAGACCGACTGTGTGCATGTGACAGGAAGGGGGCACCTCTGAACAAATGCACGTGTCGAGATAGAATTCACCGCTTGTTTCTGCCCCACCACGAGAGCGCTTTTACTACATGAATTCATTACAGTCTGATTCACACGTTCTTGACAAGGTATACTTAGAAGAAGCTCTCCTGACGAGAGCAGGCACTTGGCTGAGACCCATTACCCAGAAGCCTCTCCTTCATTAGGGAAAGCAGGAAGCTAAGACGTCATCATGGTTTAGTCATCGGCGGTGACTCACAGGCTCCTCGGGCTCAGTGTCTTTGGGCTCGTCCGGCTCAGAAACTAGGGCTGCGTCGGGGGCGGCTTCCGGAACCAGAACTGTTGCCTCTGCCTCCTGTGGAGGCAAAAACTGCCCTATAAAGACACGCAGACGGGAGTGCCTCACACACGCAGACACGGCGTGACACGCACAGCTAATTCAGCTCATGGAAAGTGGGTCAGTATTCACACATGACCTATGGGGGCTGGGACCAGATGAGGCCTTTACCTCTGGCTGAAAGTGAAATATAAAAGCACTCTGTGAAATGAACTGGGGTCACAAATACGAGTCAAACATCACTTTAGGCAGACAGCTGTCTTTTGAGGTGGCTGCTGCTCATTAAGGCAACACCAGTAGCGATGACCCTTTAAGTCAATGTCTCACAATCCAGTCCGTGAGGACCCGAAGACAGTCCACGTTTTTGCTCCCTCTGGTGGGAAGCTGGGAGGGAGCAAAAATGTGCACCATCTGTTTGTCCCCCAAGGATCGGATTGGGAAACACTGCTTTAAGTGATGGGGGACCAATGCCACTATTAGGAAAGGTTTTTTGACACAGATTCCACAAATGTCTTAAAATGTGCTCTGATATTCCTGAAGGCAGATTCACCAAATGCGTTTTGTTAAAAGTCGTGCTTATTTAGAAGACTCAGCTGGAAGGGCGTTCCCGCAGAGAGCAGAACACAAGCAGTCTGAGATGATAGAGGGGGAGAGAGCGAGGGAGGATAATGAAATAAAAGGGGTGATGCAGTCAGGCCCTAGCTGAGGCGAGGCAGTCTGCCGTCCAGCAGCTCAGCTGGTCTGACAGAAGGTGGGATCATCCGGAAAATGGGATCTGCCCTCAGGATTCCCGAGCGCTATGCCGGCGTAGCGCCGAGTGAAATGTGTCGGGGGGGACCACACAGACAAGACTAACGGGTTAGACAGAAGTGACAAAAACATGTTCCGTATTGACACAAAGGCACAGCAGACGAGGACTAGCAAACGAGAGGATGAAAACTGCAGAAGATCATGTATATATATATATATATGACAGCAGAAGGATACAGGAGACAGAACTCCATTAAGAGAGACAAAGGAGCAAAAAAAAAAATGAGAGAGAAACTCAACCTTTTTATTAGAGGGTGCCGGAGCACTAGAGAGCCAAAAATCCAGATCAGATACCTAGAATTAGAAGGGGTGGGAGGGGTTAGGGCAGACATACTGAAATGAATGAAGGTAAACTGTGATAGTCAATCTTTAATACTTCACTCAGGAGGTATTCCTGACAGCTCCCTGCTCTCATTTCAGAAATTAACCAGAAACAGAACAGTGTCCTGAGTCTGGGTGTATTTAGAGCTCCCCCTACTGGCTGGCCATTGTTTGCGCAATCCCGGCGAGGTCCCGCAGTTCCCGTCGCTAGCGGTTACGGCGCCATACCTCCGCCGGCGTCGCAGCAGGTGGAGCCGCCACCTCTGCGGGCCCCGCGGATGACGCAGGCTCCTCCGCTGGCCCCGCCTCCTGCTCGTCTCCCCCCTCCTGCCTGTGTTTCTTCCTCTTTTCCTCTTTACTTTTCTGCAGGGCAGAACACAGTGGGACGTTACCGGGCGTTGCTGGAGAGGATGGGTGAGGACAGGCCGAGCGCCACACATGGTGAGTGTTACAGAAGCGTACAACAGCAGTGAGACACTTTCCAGGAAAAGCGGAAACCAGGAACAAACTCAGAATGACACAAAAACAGGCAAACCCAAAGCGCACTCGCCTTCCGCTCTTTGCCCTTCCTCTTTTCCTTCTCTTTCTTCTCCTTCTTGCTCTTCTTCTTCGGCTCCTGAGTGGTACCATCCCCCTCGCCCTCCTCCACCGGACTTTTCAGGGCATCCGAGGGCCGGTGAGTCCTCACGGGCAGCTTCTCACTGTCCGCCAGCGGCCTGGGGGGGGACAGGGGTGACCGATGACGAAGAGAGAGCCGAAGGCCGCCGAGTCACAGGCACAGGCAGGAGGTATGGTGACAGCACACAGCAAACAAGCACCGTCCGGCCTTGCACACTCTGCCAGCCCGTTTCTGTGTATAAAGCGAGTTGTCGTACACAGCATAACCCAGGCAGAGCCAGTCAGAGTCCACCTCAGAGAATTCGCTGCCTATTTTTAATTATGGGGACCAAGCCATTTAAAATGAATGCTGGCGGTTCTGACTGTCATTTAACTTAAATAAGGCATTTATCATTCAAACTAGCAATGGAATTTACTGAAGAGACCCAGAACACTGGCCATACCCAGCATGCACTGCTGCGCTCCTCTGTTGGATTTCAGAGTACATGTGCAAGCCAGGCAAAGCTTAGGCTAATTCTGGGTTCCACCGGCACAGTAGCTATATTAGCATGAAGGCTCAATTCTCAGGATGCTCCTCTCTGCCAAGGCCGCCTGGTGGGTTACGTGAGGCAGAAGCACCACACTGGCTAACTCACCTGCGGGCGGCTCCCGTCACCAGACTGCCGGAGTGGCAGAGAGGTGCGTGCGTATGACAGAGGGAGAGAGAATCACAGGACACGGTATCACGACAGAGTGCGAAGGTCCACGGAGGGCCGCACTTAGTGACTAAGAACTACAGCTGCGGTGGACACACTTCACACTGTCGCTGCTGACCAGGGGGGCATAGGTACATTATGTTCATCACCCCAGTCATTTTGCAGTTTTGTTCATCCATAAATGTGTATTCCTGAATCTTATGTATAAATACATATGACAATATACCCTAAAGCGGCTAGAGAGCAATGGGGTTTAGCACACAAACTATGTGGAGAATGAAATAGCAATAATGACCAAAAGTGCGATGGTACTAACTTATCGAGGTCTATGTCGAGAGCTTTGTGGGGGTCATTGGGGTCCTTGTCGTCTTCATCACTGGGCAAAGCATTCTGGGACAGAGAGAGAAAGTCACACACCTTCAGGGCAGCATCCCTCAGCGTGAACGATAACCAAACCAAGCTCTTCAGATCCCGGGTGGTGTTCAACAGGCTCAGAACCACCTGGGGATCTTTCAGCTCCATGGTGTTTCATAGTATAATTGTCTGGATTGTGACATTTTGGTACTTGGTACCCGTGAGTGAGCGAGGTGCCAGCCGCCCCCACCCGCACCTCTGGCATCTCCTCGGTGACGATGTCCACCGTGTGTGCCGGCGTGATGTCCTCCTCGCTCTCGCCGCCCGACTCCGCCCGCCGGCCGCGCCCACATTTATCCCTCTTCTTCTTCTTCTTCTCCTTCTTTTTCTTCCTCTCTGCCTTCTCCCTCTGCCGTCGCTCCTCCTCCAGCTTCACGTACTGGTCAGACATGGGCATCCCTAAGAAAGCACACCAGGAGAAGGGGGGGGGGGGCAGTGATAGCCAGGGAACAATGTCAGTAAAAAAAAAAATTCAATTAACTGCATTTCTGGGCTACCTGAGAACGACAGAGTGACACGCCTGGCACGACCCGGCAAAGTGGGTCAGATGAAACCCAGGGGGGACAGTTACAGAGAGATGGCACTTTCACTTCAAATTGCATCGATTCACATAGGTGGATAGTGAATTGAAATTCTTTTCCTGGGGTCATGAGGTTATATTCAACGAAAGTGACAATGCACTGTGCGAAATCGCGGTATCTTAATACCAGTAGGGGGTAACACACTATTTGGTACATTACACAGCACTACAATATGCACAAGAGAGGATACTACAGTATAATACGCTTGTGCAAAAGTGCATTGAACAAAATGGCGCAAAAGCACTAAACAACAAGACGGCACGGTGTCAAAATGGGTCGCTGCCTTCGATTACTTCACATCCCTCACGTAATTACAAAGCCCTGAGCTGTCAGGCGATGAAGCCTGAGAGGGCTTCCTCTCAGCCAGCTGAGCCCAAAAATCCCTAATATGAAAGATGAACACAGGTGAGGACAGAGGAGGAGGCTAGACTGAGAGCGGCATCAGCCCACGGAGAAGTGAGGTAGATCGGGCGCAAGCCATTCAGAATGCAGTACAGAAAGGCAATGCTCCCAGACTCACCCGGGACTTTCAGAGGCACGCTGAGGTCGATCTGCACCACTGGAATGTGCTCGACCCCTGGGGTGTCTGCATACACCTGGAGGCATGGGCAGAAACAAGGCCCAAGGTCATTGCAGGCATTCCATCAGCACCTGCAGCTCAGAAATCAGTCCGCACATTGAAACACCACTAGAAAGTGTTCGCAATGGCTGACCAGCAAAGGTGAATTTCACAAGTACCGATCTTCATCAAAACAACCTGAAACATGGCTCCGCTTATAGTAACTGCACACAGCCGGGCAGACAGAATGGAAAGGCACCTGCTTTGTTAAATACTGCCCATTTCTTAGCAGTTCTGTGGGTGTCTGGGCTACCAGCACAGAACGAGGTTTGCTCACAGCACTTTGCACCTAACAAGCTGTCTTCACCTTTCCAAAAGTGATGTGAGACCTAGAGCACACACTGCAGCTGATTTCAAAGCGTGCGGTTACCTTCTGGGAGGATGGCGAGGCCTTGATATAGAATGGGTTGTTAGCCTGCTCCTGCTTCCTGGCTTCTCTCCGCTAGACAGAAGCATATTAAGACGATTAGCAGCGCATACAGATCATGGAAGCACACGCTAGGCACGCTGCCATGGCGACAGATGTTTAGCACACATAAGTAAGTATACAGAGAGTAAAGTCATCACCGTCGCATTAGGGCTGACGACTGACAGTGCTACAAGTCATCACCGTCGCATTAGGGATTACGACTGACAGTGCTACAAGTCATCACCTTCGCAATAGGGCTGACGACTGACAGTGCTACAAGTCATCACCGTCGCATTAGGGCTGATGA
Source organism: Petrocephalus sullivani (assembly GCA_026780845.1). Taxonomy (NCBI): domain Eukaryota; kingdom Metazoa; phylum Chordata; class Actinopteri; order Osteoglossiformes; family Mormyridae; genus Petrocephalus; species Petrocephalus sullivani. Next base: position 4,617,105 of record JAODKM010000032.1, on the reverse strand, counting down.
CTGACAGTGCTACAAGTCATCACCGTCGCAATAGGGCTGCGACTGAGTGCTACAGGTCACCACCGTCGCAATAGGGCTGACAACTGACACGGCTACATCGCCGTCAGTATATGCGATCGCAGCACAGACTTTAAAATGGCTTCAGAGGGATGGCAGCTCCGAATGGCACTTACATCTGAGCATTTTTGGCTGGGGTAGACCATCATACAGAATGTTAACGCTGATTCACTAAAAGCATTCTGAGTATACAGCTGCCAGAATTTCACAGGTAAAAGACAATCCTATCAGCAAACAGTAAACATTTCTGATGTAAATCTGGGACAGCAGCTACTGGGAGACATTTTCTTATTTTTCACATTAACAGTTAGCCTTGGCTGTCGCAGTGGTCACCCAGGCCTGTGCCGGCGAGCTCCGTACCCTGGCCAGCTCCTTCTCGTCCACCTCAGTGTGACGGGGTCGAACATGCCGCGGCTCCTCCTGGGCGAACACGGCCTTGGGCTCGTCCTCAGACTCGCTCTCCGATGGCGGCTCATTGATCCAGGCGTCGAGGTCCAGGCTGGAGACGACATGGCAGTTTTGCATCGAACGGGGGAGGACCATGCTTGGCATTAAGGAAAGCGTCAGTGTCCGGCACGCTAGATGGGAAGCGTGGGCCAGCGGTGGGTACTGACCCCTCGGGGACTGGCACTTTCTTCTGCGCCTTCGGGGCCACAGGGTTGAGTTCCCCGGCGAACAGGGCCGTGACCTCCTCAGACACTTCCACCTCCTTCTGATGTAGCTTCTGGACGTATTTCACCAGCTGCAATATACAGGAGGCCTGGGGACGAAGGGGGACGTACACGGTAAGAAAGGACCAAGTGTCAGATTGGTCAGTAGGGCCCATGCCCCTGAAGGGTGATTGGTGTAGACCTGACACTCACCCTCTCCTGCACCTCCAGGTTGGCGCTCTGGACGAACAGTGGTAGCCTCTCGATGAGCAGCTGACTAGTCTCTTGTGCCACTTGCTTGTCGGGGACACCCTCCTGGCCACGTAGGACGGTGGCAAACAGCTTGGCGACATTCTGCACGTAGACGGCCTGGATGTGTCCAGGCAGGGTGGCCACTTTGGGCCGCAGCATCGCCTCCAGGGTCTGCAGTGGGTCCTTCAGATGCCTGTGAGGTGAGTCACATTTCTAACGTCACCCACGTTCATGTTCCCAACAAAACATCTGGCAGCCTCACCATTCTGACAGTCTATAGCAGTGTTTCCCATCCCGGTCCTCGGGGACCCACAGACAGTCTATGTTTCGGCTCCCTCCCAGCTCCCTGGGAGCAATGTGGACTGTCTGGCAGGGAGCTGAAAAACGTGGACCATCTGTGGGTCCCTGAGGACCAGGTTGGGAAACACCGGTCAACAGAGTTACACTGCATTAGTCTTTGGACACAACCGTCTGTTCATTACTCCTGCAGGATATTATAAAATGCCACCATGCTGGTTTAATTACAGGAAAACCACATGAGCTATCAAGATGTCAGCAAGGACACATGGAGAACAGCTGCCCATGTTTCAGCTCCCACCACGATTCAAGGCTCCTTTTCTCATTCTACATCAGGCCCCACGTAACGCTCACAGGTGCCCTCTCACACATTACAACGCCATACATCACCGCTGACCAAAAATTTGGCAACCAGGCCGCAATACAGTCTAGGCTGGGTAAGAGTACACCTGTGCCTCATTCAGAGCCTGAACTCAACGCTATCAGCCATCACATCCAAACCAAACCACTCAGCTACAGTTGTGCCTGATCAAGGCTTTCCCCCCCAATTTTTTCATCGTACATATTGCATTTAACCCATGACCCCATGACACTTGCTCATTTTATTTGTTTGGCCTCTGATCATTGCTAATGTGAATGAGATATCGGAGCCCTCTTCAGTGGCAGCTTAGAATAGGCCAGAGACATAAGGCAGCAGCCGGCCAGAGTACGTACTCTGAGAACTCGCCGCAGATCCACGCCGCCGCGTACAGCACCTCACAGATGCCGTTGCGCTGCGTGTTCCCAGTGAGCATGTGGGCGTTGTCCAGCAACATAGCCATCTGAGCCACAGCAAAGCCCCGGATGGCCTTCACACGGATGGCCACGTCCAGCATCTGGGAGGCGATGAGGTGGCCGTGGCGGGTGCCCTCCAGCCGCGTCAGCTCTACCAGGATGCTGATGTACCTGGGAGATTGGGGGGCCAAGGCAACAGGGCACTGTCATTCAGGCCAGATTGTGAGACGATTTCCACAGAAGGTTAATACAATTTGAAAATGTGGGGGAAAAAATCCATTGTAATCATATAGTAATAAACCTCTGCCACTGTTATTTTGTGCATTGTGGACTGGAAGGATTGGGAAGCCGTGGTCGTCTACCCTGCATGTGTTAATTAAACAATAAGAATAAATAAAAATGGTGATGAAACTGGTTCGAATGGGCACACAGGAAACGCTATCCCACCCATCTCCTCCTTTGTCCGTGGAAATGAATACACGTTTAGAGTTTTACAGTCTGAAAATGAATCTGTTCACATAGTGCTTTCGTGTTGCAAAGGTCACAATGCAGATTTAAAAAGATGTTTGTTTTACACCCAGCTATTTGTTCTGTGAATTTATATTGCCTGGTGTACAGACTGGCTCCCTTAAAACAAACACACGTAGGAAGGGATGGCATTAGGCGTCTGGCCGAGTCAACCCTGTGTTTCTGCAGATGTCAAGGCCGTTTCTGAATCAAGCGACAAGGCATTTCAAACAGACCCTGTAACCCTGAGCTCAGATTAAGCTCCAAAAAAAGTTCTTATTCCCTGAGCCAAACCTGGAACACAGGGTACCAGTTGGTACTGACCACTCAAAGTTGGTGATGTACTGGTAGTTGCTCTGGCTGCAGATGTCGATGATCTTGGTGAGCAGCTCATCGCGGTAGGTGGTTCCCTCCGCCTTGTCCATGTGCAGCATCAGCTTCTTCACGATCTCCATCAGGTTCTTCTTGGACACCTTCACACACAGGCACACACACGCAGAAGTTCAAAAGCTGGCGATACAGGCCTCCCCTGCACCTTCAGGTTTATACTTTGGATGAACAAGAAGCTGGCTGGATTTTTGTGGGATTAATAGATGCTAAATGCATACTATCATATATCCACTTATATCTATACTTCATATAGTCTACTGCAGGACTGATATAGTGCCCGTCATAACACTAGGTCTCAGAAGAGGCACCTCCATCACTGAATGATACAGCATCAGCCCCGGCCTGAAAATCACTTATTGTGAACCTTGATTTAGAGAGTTTAACTAAACTGACAAAAAATGAAAAAGCAGAACACTACCATGCCATAGAGAAGGTCCAAAGCCCGAAGACGAATGGACTCATCTTTGTCATCCAGACACTGCAGAATGAGGTCCTTATGGGACTGCACCGACTTGGGATGGGTCTTCAGTATCTTTGACATGGCCAGGAGACCCAGGTACTTCACTAAAACACATGCAAGACATTCAGTGGGCAAGGTGCTGGACAAAAAGCATCTGAGTCACCGACACGCCACCCAGTAGAACACTGTACACCTATGGACTGCTCTGCACATTACAAACACTGAATGTACAGAACAAGCAATATTGGTCATAAAAACAATATTATAGAGCAAGTGCTACCCTACAAGGTCTGTGAAAAGTCCAAAATAATGTCACAAATGGGAACAGTTAGCACAAACGGTGCCACACACAAAGACAGCTTGCAGTTCAGTCTCCTGCCTGAGTTTTATTATTATGGTTATTCCCCACTGAATGATAATCGACTGTCCTTATTAAAAATAAACAAAATTCTGGAAATGGTTGGTAAATGTTGAACCAGATGAGTAATAGCCGAGGCTATAAAAATACAGTTTGTGTGGTGAGTCAGTGGCTCACAACACATGAATATAAATGAAGCTATTTTTCCTAACATTGATACAGGAGTATTTTAGGAAAAACATGGTTTCAGGGAGAAATTTAAAAGCAAAACAAAACCTGCAAGTTTAAATAAGCAAACCCAGTCTACACAAAACACAGTGTAACCCAGATACATTTTGAAAAAAAATGTATCCAAATATTTTGCTAATATTTTGAAACAAAAAACAGCCTCTTCTAAAAATGTTGACAGTAAATTAGGGTGCTTTGACCAAAAATACATTTTGCTTTGGGATTTGGAGAGGTATTTAAAGTAGAATGTGACAATACTTAAAATACACTATTTTGCCAGTAAAAAGTCTCTATAGACCATCACCAAGATGTCTGTCTTGAGACAAATCACAATTCTGGCTGTCCAGTCGACCAACTATAATCAATAGTAATTTAACTTATCTTCTTTTAACAGGAAAATCAACCGCCAACATCTAATCCACAAAGTCCGATCCTCAGAAAAAAATGAAAAACTGATGTTCAATGATGGTTTAAGCATGTTAGTATTATAACAGCAGTGAATGAGTCATTCACCATGGTGTCATGTATTTTAGCTGTTTGACAGCCGGTGCAGAGAAACTGCATGCTGCTTAAGATGCAAACCCTGGTAGAGGTGCCCCTCAGGTCTGTCACCACCACAAAACCACCAGGGTTTGATAGACGTCACCCAGGGGCAGTGATGAATGTCCAATTTCCAGGACCATGGGTCTAAATGCCCAAAAGCACACGGACAATGTGGAAACGACACACTGCAAGCACAGGCAGCAGGCTCACAATTCTGGTCCGAGTCCTCGATCAAGATGCGCAGTTTCTGCACGCAGAGCTGGAGGCGAAAGGAAGAGGAAAGCGCTGTTGGAGACACTGCCGCTTTGTTCATGGAAAGATCACAGTTAGCTGTACTAAGGCCTACTCAAACAAGTTCAACAAGCATGTGGTATTCAGTGAGTCTTACTGAACTTGACCAAATAAATTATTTAATGTGAAAAAAAAACAGTCAAAGCACAGAAACTGGAAAAATACCTGAATACTGGCGCTATGATTGGGCATTCCGGAGGAGAGGGAGATCAGCACTGAAAAGACAGACAGCTGGTTATGAAGTCTTATGTACAGGCCGGGCACTCAGTCAGCACAATGCCTACATCAGAGTGTGTAGGGACACATGCTGACCGGCACGCAGACAGGCACACAGTCCCAATCCAAAGATCTTCCTAAATATTTCTGATAACTCCTGATAGCATATTTTAATTTACTTCAGAACACAATCAGCAGTAGCCGTTATCTATGGCTGGGCGATCTGGGATCGTGATTTCCTCGTGATCTTATGGCGCATGCGCAGTAATCACGAGGGCGAAACATTTGGGAGGACGCCAGCTTTGCGCAGCACGCCACGTACTACTGTTTTGGTAATCCATGTGTTGTTTGTGTTACGGCGCTACTTTTTGCAGTTTAAATTTCCACACATTTATTAAAATAAGGATATGCCGAATTTATACAGATTACCAGGGGAGTTTCTAGCTATCGAACAGATTTTTTTTTTAGGAAGATACTCTGGATTAGAGCCCCTGGTCGCGCCCATGCAGATTAATAGTATGTCTAAAATATTACTAATCTGTAAATAAATATAAAGATCGTGAGGAGATCGCGGTCCGAGATTGCACAGCCCTACCGTTATCATTAAAAAAAGACAAAGATTACTTCATCTAGCCCAGTGTTTCTTAACCCAGTCCTCAGGGAACCCCAGACAGTCCATGTTTTTGCCCCCTCTCAGCTCCCAGCCAATCAGGAACACCGAATACCTGGGACAGGTGCGCTGGGAGCTGAGAGGAAGAAAATGTGGACTGTCTGGGGTTCCCTGAGGACTGGGATGAGAAACACTGATCTAGCCGAATAAAATCAAAGCTCCTTCTATAAATATCTAATCACTAAACAAACCAGGACGAAGTTTATGATCTGAATTTTTTTTAACAAAGCTGCAAGATTGCAGACATGTAATTTTTTTTTTTTTACAGCTTTAGTGACAAGTGACCCAGATTTTTACAGCACAAATGTGACCCTGACCTTTTATGTCATTGTTGTCAAACAAAGCAAAAATGCAGATAAAACAGTACTGACCTGCAATGACTGTGTTGACACACTCATACAGCAAAGACATGGCGGAGGTGCTGAGGAAGGAGGTGAACAGGGGGGTCAAACTGAGACCTTACAAATGGGCGGATGCCGATGGCGAAGTGAGGCCTACCAAACATTCTGACTAATGACAATCATCTCAGGCCTTGAGGCAGAATTCCACAGGAACTGTACTAAACCGATTTTAACCAACAGAAGATTGGAATATTGGAAATGTGACTGAAGCACAGTCGTCATCTCAGTGTATCGGTCACAAAGCTAGCGGCAAGGCTGTCATTTGGGTGGCGCTGATGCTTGTACCCAGTGCTGCCTGTACCCAGTGCTGCCTACACCCAGTGCTGCCTACACCCAGTGCTGCCTACACCCAGTGCTGCCTACACCCAGTGCTGCCTGTACCCAGTGCTGCCTGTACCCAGTGCTGCCTACACCCAGTGCTGCCTACACCTGCTCACCACCCTACCTGTGAATGAGGTTTGTCAGTGGCTCGATTAACTTCTTCCCCAAGCGAGGCTCCAGGGGAGTAAGGGCCCCAAACTGAAAAGAGACGTCAGGAATTAATGGCAATGCACTTCAGGCGGGCAGAAGAGAAGACGGCACTTCACACCAGCTCGCCGTTTTCTTTATTGTTGGCGACTTCCCACATCCACAGCACTGCTCCTCCAGTCGTTAAAATAAAGATCTGACGGCATTCCGCTGACACCATCTCGGCGTACAGAAGCAGCGACACGGGACACGCGCGTGCGCTGTGCCACTCACCAGCTTGATGATCTTGATGAGGACCCAGTTGTTAGTCGACGAGGTCATGAGCTTGAAGAAGAGTGGGGCCAAGGACAGGTAGTTTTTTGGGTTCCTTCTAGCCAGTTCACAGATGACGTTCACAGCAGCTGACTGCACCCCTGGGACACACAGTGACAACAATTAAGTAACATTTTCCAAAAAGGTATCGGAAGAAGATCTCTGGTAAACATTTTGAGGAGCCTGTACAACATTTGTACAGCTGTTTTAAACTACAAAATGTAATTTATCCAAGGTGTGTCCCAGTTTTCAGTAACAGCCGAGCCGATCGGCATCATGATAAGTCATCATTGGCAATGCCTACATATGTGCAAGATCGAATAATGGAACATTAGTCCTTTTCACTGCAGTTCTCTGCTTCAGAATCCCTGTGCCTCTTTTTTCCATGAATTAAATTGACACCACTTGCTATCTCACCCTCCTAACCCATTTCTGCTTCCCTCACCAGGGTCAGGGTCCTCCAGCTTCTCCTTAAGGCGGGGAAAGGCCGGGCGTAAGGACTCTGGGTATTTCAGGAACACTTTGTACATGATTAACACGGCCTTCTTTCGGATGAATGGTTTAGTGTGGGACATCTGAGACAGAGCAGGAGTAAGTAGGAATTAAGTAAGGAATATGAAATGATACATGCCCAGAAAAACAGAAGGACAGAAGTGCTTACCAAGGTCATGATGTCATTGGCCAAATCCCGAGCGAGGTCAGGGGTCACGAAACATGACAGGCCGGTCAGAGCGACACCTGTGTCATACTGGTTAGGACTGCTGAGATCCTAAGAGGAAGACAGACGGAGGGAGGGATGCATGGTTACAACCAGTCCCCTACAATGACAATCAGAATTTCCGGGGGGGTTCACTGACCTTACGGATCTGATTGGTAGTCAGCATGATGACATCGGTGCCTTCGTGGAAGCACTGGGAAGCTGCCAGGTAGCCAATCCTCTGTGAGGAAGATGGTGTGTTAGCAAGACTGCATAGCTTAAGCAGGGTACTGGGGCTTCAGCTGAAATGCTCCACATTTTTTTGTGTCCCTCAGGAGGCCACCCCTCACCTTGTATGTAAATTTGGAGGAAGACATAACCTCCACGATGTTGAAGGCAGCCCAGCTGACATCATAGCCCAGCATCTGCAACTATAAGGAGGGTGCAGGGCAGGGGTTATATTATGCAAACAGCACTGGGCACTGTCCACATCCAGGCTGCAAACGTCACACCGAGGTGTGATTCGGCACGATGGGATTTCAGTCCTGCAGTAGTGAGCAACCTCACAACCGGCTGCTAATGATGGCAGACAGGCCTCTATATCCCTTCTGGTGTTCGGGAGAAACAACTTGCTATTAGCATCTAAGAGCACTTCATTAGTGTAACTAGACTTATTACTCATAATAAGGGATCTAGAATCAGCGTCCTGCAACAGTAAAATGGAGGGGGCCACTCATATAGCCCAGACTGTTCCCACTAGCCTGTGCAGTAAACATTCATAAACCGTGTACAAAGAGGACAGTGAAGAGTCTGACTTACATAGGTGAGCTTGCACACGGCATTGGCCTTGACTGCAATGTTATCCTGCTTCAGTTCCTGTTTGATCTCATCTATACAGGTGGAGATGTACTTCGCCTGTATTGGGTATTGGGGGGGGTAAAAACAGGGTCCAACATGGTTTAATACTCATATTTTAAGTTTATAAAAAATATTTATCATTGCCCTAAATTTCCACTTATCCATCATCCAACAACTCAAGCTGCTTGTTAGGGTTAGAGGACACATACACACAATGATCTCCTATGGACAATACAGAAGACAAATGAGCCTGACATGTCTATGAACTGCAGGAGGGAACTAGGGTAGAAAACTGCATAAAATGGAGAAGATACAAACTCCACAGATATAGTGTAAAGTTTAAAACCTACTAAACCATCATGCCGCCCAAAATGTTAAATAAATTTGCAGCCTGGTATCATAGTGATGAATGTTCTTAAGAATGTTCTAACTGAAATATTATTGGCTTGCTAGCGAGAGACTCAAGTTCAATGGTAAAACAACCGTAACAGGTAATTTAATTTTTTAAAAGTTAACAAATGAATTTTTATATGCTACATTCCGGTTTAAGACTTTGATTAGGAGTTTGGTGCTTTTAAACAAAGAACAAGCAAACTAAGAGCAAAGGGAACTGTGCTATGCTAATGTGCACGTCATGTGTCCAGTCACGAGAGAGAAAAAGACGATGACTAAGAAAACTAGATTTCCAGATGAGCAGGTCAGCTCCGTGCAGACGCAAGCAATCTGAGACCGCGCCACACACACACCAGGAAACACAGAACAAAAAACCCTGACGCAGCCCCTCTCCTCCGAACACCCATATCTTCCAACATTCTAGTTAGATATCTGTTCCTTTAGATATCTCTACAATCCCCTTCACGACAATCAACAGCCATTTTCATGTATTATCCTTACACCGTCAAACAAAACAGCACCTTCTTAATCATATGATTTATCCGTTTCATTTCACTATTTAGGCATGGCTACATGTTATACACTGGGACTTTAGATCTCAAATGCAACACACACACTGAGGAATGACTCTCCGGCACAAAGCCAGGAGTGAAAAACTGCAAAGGGGTGGACTTTCCATGGCTGAGCACACAGACACACAGACATATGCAGAGCAAACAAGGAAACACGGAAGACACAAGGAGGCTCCACGCACTCACACCGAGAGCGCATTAACATTTCAGGGTGTGGACCACCCAGTCTGAAAGCATGCAGCCAGGGTACCCCATAACCTTCAGAGATTCACTCCTTCTACTGCACATCCATGTTAGTAATCTAATGGTAACTTCCAAACTTCATACATAATTATGGCCATAATCATTGTTTGTTTTTTTCTGGGTTATAAAAAAAAAACAATTGACCACAAACAGAAGTCGTAAAATAAATATTATATGGCCAGAGATCATTTTAAAGTTCAAAGTACAAAGATGCATGTCAATGTGTTGAAATGGTAATCAATGGAGCCAATTCCTAACAAACAGGCTGACAAAATATGGCACATTCATGCATCAACATTTTATATCAAATTATATTCTGCATAGAATTTGTAATTGTACCCACACAGGCTGGCATTTTCTGTCCCACCTTTGTTTGGCTCTGGTAAAATAAACTGCCATTATTACATGTACTGACCTTCTGCCCTTGATTCCTATCAGGTGGGGAAAAACAAACCGATGTGAAAGACCCTCTTGAGGAATTAATAGTCACCCTCTAGGACAACCTCATGCTTAAATACATAAAGTGCGCGGCGCCCCCATTCATCAACATCTACGCTTAGCAGCAGAAATAGGTCACTTGCTTTGTGTAGATTTTAACTACAGGCTCATGAGTCAGAGGGGCTGGTGTGCTTTGTTTCCTGAGCACTGTCGCAATTCCTATTTTAAAAAGTTATTCTATTAACTGCAATGGCTTTCCCACTTCCTAAACTTTTTTCTCACCTGAGACATTTCTTTCTCCACTCTGCTCATACAAATAATGATACACAAATATGTTCCAGTGGAGTGGGTTTACCATAACACACTTATAACACCGTTTTCCTTTTGTACATCTCTTTTCCCACTGTCATCGCACTTCACTCATTAGAAGCTCAGCCGCTATTGCACTAAAGTTTGCTTATTATTTGCCACACCTGTAGGTTCCTTGAGATGAAAACATCTGTCAAATGAATAAATGTAAAATCGGGCCAGGGAACCTTAATGCTTTAATGCACAGAGTTCATTGTAATATCATAACACAATATTATTTCTTTGATTCCGTTAATGAATGGGGAACTTTGATACCCAAATAGGAGAAGAGAGACCTTCAGTATTCCTTCCCAGTCATAAACAATGTGAGAGTTTGGCTGTGGTGTTGCACAGCTAAATTTAAAATATTACTTTAACATCTCATGGGATGGAGAGGAAAGATTAGGAAATATGGTAACTGGATTCATTTCATTTTGTAAAAAATTACCAGATGCAGGATTACCAAACAGGATAAAAATATTGTACTTATTGTATTTATTTAATTGAAGGTTACTGATTGGGTTCTCTAAATTCCATCACTGACACAAAGCCAAGGCTTACTGGCCCAGATAAAAATTGCTATGCGGGGGGGGGGGGGGCGGAAAAAAAAACCCCGGAAAGTTAATTTTTAGTAAAAAAATTAAAAGAAAAAGCCCAAAAACAAACCCCCCTTCCCCCCCCCCCAAAAA
>JAODKM010000032.1:4591693-4602144 GCA_026780845.1 Petrocephalus sullivani | reverse complement strand
CAGTAATAAACCAATAAAAACAGAGAAACGGGCAGTAATCCCTCCCTTGGTTGCTCTACAGTGCCTGCCCCCCCCCCCCCCCGCTTTGGTTCTCTCTAACCTGCTCTTACACCAGCTGGGTTTAAAACTAGCTCAATCTACTGGAAGACTTCTCTCTGCAGTGTCAGTGGTACTTTACTTTTTTAAAGCTCTCACCTCCGCCTTCATGCATCTGCCAGTAGCACAACTAAGCCTGTCAACTACCAGATTTCCAATCGCCATTACCCCATTACACCAGCCTCTGCCCCAGTTGGCATCTATAGGTCGTCTTGCCAACTTACAGTGCTCTCTCCCCTAACTGCAAAGCCTAGCCACTGGTGATCGGGAATGAACAGACAATTCCCAATCTCAGCATCATTGATATTCCTCAGTGTTGAATGACCTGTCCCCACTGCTCAGCAAACAATGATTAATTTCTTCAAGTCAAGCACAAAGAATTAAGCCATACTGTTCTCATGCTAGTACTTCCATGGGGCACTTGCACTTTTTCTACTTTAGATTATAGCATCTACCCTCCTGGGCAAAATAAAATGGGTCAAAGGTTAAGACTGCTCAATTTGGGTCTGGCCCATTAATTTTTTTTTTTGCCCTGGACTGTATCACTAATTTTACAAGGTCGTTGTTTTAATGCATTAAAACACAGAAATGCTGTGATTGTACTTAGTTTAACATTCACATCAGTGAACTCGTAAGTCAATTTGGACATACGGCATAATGCAGTCATTTGCTGCCTACCTGTTCCGGATTGGCACACTTCTTCATGAACTTGGTGATGGACATGCTGCCCGCACTCTTTCTTTTGTTGGAAGAAGGGGTGTTGGAGGCAGATTGCGGGGTGGTCGGAGAGGTGCTCGGGGCACCACTGCCCCCAGAACCCTCATCTCGAGCACTGTGAGCCCCTGGGGTAACGTAGCTCCACTGGCAGGGAACGGGCAAGGCCTCTTGGTCAAAGCGGGCAAGCACCTCAGCGTGCACGTACCAGCAGCAACGGCGGTAGCTGGACCGCTTCTCATAAACAGCGTTCTCCTTGATGAGCCTCTTCAAACGAATCCTTCAGGATAAGAGGGGGATAGTGGGGGGTTAATGTAATCCTATCAACTTTCAGATGTACCCTACGTGATAGAACCCTTAAAGTTGATTGGACTGTTCATCTAGATGTTTCAAGAAGGCATCATGCCAAAACATGTGTGTGTATTGTGTGCAGACACTTAAGGTTGGATTGAAGCCAAGTGCGACTTCTTTTTGCCTTACATTCATTTGATTTTTTTCTATTGTTGGGGTCCCACACTCTTACAATATCATCAGGAGTGAAGCCCGTACTTTTGCACCATATCAAGTAGTAATTACCAAAGACCTTTGCAGGTGTATTACAAGCACAACTGTGTGAATAACAATGGTAAATACATTGAAATGTTTCATCAAAAACCTCAAACACCAAGCACTTATAAGGAAAATTATTAAATGCATCACTAAATAAAGGGCAAAAACACATTTTAACAATCTAATGCAAAGCATAAAGCCCAAGGTGCGCCTACATTTTGAGTGTGTCCAAACCCACTGTCATTTTGATGGCGGAAAAGCAGACTTCAAACCAGGAAAAAGGGTTGTCCCCAACTCTCTTAATTATTCGAGTGTTTTTTGGGCGTAACATTCAAAAAACCTGTCAACGGCACCTCACCACACCTTTAAAGGGTAGGGGCGCATGAGCCATGGCGGACTGCCGTTATAAAGGCATGTTTACCTGGCAAACCGGCCGAGGAAACAGAGACCTGCTTGTTCGCCAAGTGAGAATGCACAGCATGTAAGTGAACAGGAAGCACTTCTAGCGATCACTGTTATAGTGATCAACCACTTGCATGGGACAGAATCATTCCTGTAAACATAGTAATCAAGTAGTCCACTTTTTTTTTTTAAACACCTGACAAGTGGCTAGCTACCTGAGGCTAATGCTGCTGTGACAGTCTCTCTCAGTGACAAATAGACTCAAATCTTACGATAAGCTGCCAGAGACACAGCAACGAAACTACAATAAGCTATGCTACATGTACAACGCTAAACTATTATAGCATATCAGAATTATACACAGTTGACGAGTCTGAAACTGGATACACAAAATAATTTAAAAATTACTGAAAACCACTGGTGCAGCATTGCTTGTTATTTCGACAATATGCACACGTGGGGTGAAAATGTACAATGCGATGGTATGAACTTAGCAAAACCGCTCTGTCTCGTGCTTTCTGCCTGTGCTCCATGAGTTTATCCAAAGCAAAAAAAACTGCAGTTCCCCAAAACCTGCAGTTCCTTTAAAAACCTGAATACTGAGGCATGAAAAGTGAAACAGAAATACAGATTTTAAAACCACACAGGAATTACCTTGTAGGGACATTATCGCTTTGAGGACTGTTGGTCGGTGAAGGGAGCTGTTGACGGCAAAACTCCTGGAACTCTGTGATGATAACCTTACCGCTGTTCACGTTGCCATGCAGCAGCGGCAGGAGGTGGCTCAGCACTGAAATTTCACAAGCAATGAGTTCCACACCTTTGCATCAACAGAGATGAGCTCTTGGGGAAAATATTGTAGAAGAGAAAGAAGAGCCAAACGAAGACTCAAAGAGAGAAATTCAGAGAACAAATATTGAGCACAGAAGATAAGCACGGCGATGCACTCACGCTGCTCATCCAGAACTTCCCGCGAAGGCCCCTCTGGCGTGCTGGGCTCCTCCCTGGGCAGCGGCTCCACCAGGCAGACGGCATACGGGAGAAGGAGCTCAGCCTCCAAGCCCTCACTCTCCCAGCAGCAGCCCGTCACCAACGCCTCCAGCACTTTGAACTTATTTTTGGACATCAGTTCGTCCCACTCTCGAGCTTTCAGTTTCTGCCGCACTTTCTGCTTCTCTAGATCACCACCCTCCTGGACAGGCAGACATTAAAACAAGGCATTTAATGAGATCGTCATTTTATCGTGATGATTCTGGGAATAACTAAAAAGGGGGCAAATGACGGTCGTAAGATGGTACGTAACACTGCCACAGAATGGTTTGAAGCATTTAATACAGATCTCATGACAATCCATATTTAATCCAAGTTCAACCTTAGCTGCAGGAAAACAATTGCCAATATCCAAATTGCCACTTCAGTTTGTGAGGCTACCTAGTCATAGGTTTTCATTATTTCACCATAAAGCTGCTAATGATTTCAAACAGTAGAAGGTGGGAAAGATTCTATTGTCACTATAAATCGATTATTACAATGGGCAGAGAATTCTATAAACTAGACAGTACACAAACTAAACCATCAATCTAAAATGTAGAAATACAAGTGAAATTGTGATCCAAAATAATATCATGTACCTCTTCTTCCAGTGCTCCCTCGCCATCCGACAGGTAACCATGTGGTACAAAAAATCCATCGTCGTCGTCGTCATCTTCACCACCCTCCTCCTCCTCGTCCTGTTGGAATACAGAGATCTGTTAGCAAGACTACCCATCAAATGTGGAAATTCTATACTCTTGAATTAACATCACCAATTCCTCAAATTCAACTAATGCTAGGTTTAATTACTCTTACTAGCTTTCAGATTGCTGCACTGTTCTCACTACACAACTTGTCATCTTGCCAAACAAATACAGATTTGGCTATAATCTGGGGTTTTGTCAGGAATGTTCAGAGGTAAAAAGTTGCAACTGATAAAATAGAAATAACTGAACTGAGTGTCAACAGATGCATGCAGATTTTTACACATTACGCTTGTCAATGAGACCGTCTTTAGCACTGTACTTATATTATAATATTATATACACAGAATTATTAAATTAATACTAGGGAGAGAGGTTAAAACGTCTCAATGTAAGGCCAAGCGCCAACTCACCCCTTCACTGTGAGAAAGGGATTCCCCTGGCTCCTCCTCCTCCCATTCTTCATCGCTGTCAACCTCATAGTCCAGCAGTTCCTAAGAACACAGGGAGAGGTTCACAATGAACAACAAGACTACAAAGATGGCTTCTCTCTATGGCAGCCCGGGGTCTCACCTTGTCCCGTTGTAGTGGGCAGCGAGGCGAGATGACGCCGCTCCTCTTACTCCATGTGCCCCAGTAGGCGGGCCGATAATTCTCATGGAACTGCAGGAGCTTCATTCGGCCATAGCGCTGCCGATCCGGTACACCATCTGGCTTTGGGCCTTCCACCAAAACAACGCTGTCCCAGGAAACAGCGAAGCACACCGTCACTTTAGCTGGGTGGACAAAGCACTTAGCACAAATTGATTAACCATCTGTTGCAGAAGTCAGTGGAAGTAAATGCATCGTAATAAGAACTACTTTGGCAAACACCACAAACACTAAGATTTATTAAAAAAAGCCAATTCTCTGTAGGAACAGTTAAACCTTAGGCACTTGCAGGCTATGACTATATGACTATATGTGCTTTTAAGTTGTGCATTTTCCCATGAAAATTTAATTATTATAAAATGGCTCAGCACCACACACTGCAAATATGTCATGAATTGTGTTTGAATAAGCTGCTTACCAAAATATACAAGTTTAGGTATTTGTTATATTTCATCCAAGACAAAAACAAAATAAACTGATTAATCAATATTTTCCAGCAAAACCGGAATCAATCCATTACGCTCATGTTTTTACCAGAACAAAAAAAAATATACAGCATTGTCTGCATACCAAAAAAAGAATGACAAAAGGTCCAAGACACAAAAATACATTGTTTTAGGAAAGGAACTGGGAATAACAGTAAACTTAATTAATCAACTTAATTATAAGTCACAACAAAATGACAAAACATTCCCATAAATTGAAAATCATACGTACCAAATATAGAGTATTATAGATACATACACTAAGAGCTCTTACTTGACCCTCACCTGAAAGGCTCCGAGCACCACGGATTCGTTCGGCCTGAGCTGCGAGGTTTATGCCTCAGCAGATCTCTCAGGCCATCCAGGGCGGCATCTGGCTGAGCCAGGTATCGGTCCAAAGAGCCCAGTACCTCCTCCTCACACACCACGCGGTTCAGCGGCGCCAGACACATGTGCTGCTTGATCTCGAAGGGAGCGAACTTCCCACAGGCAGCCGCCAGTGTCTACAGGGGACACAGAACATTATGCTGGATATGGGGCAGATTAAGCCACCAGAGAACAATGCACGGGTATAATTATCAAGGACGCACTGATCGATTGGCTAGTGACTGATCAGTACTGATATAATTGGCCATATTTTGATTGGCCGATTGGCATAAGTCAATAATACTTAATACCTAATATTTTAAGTGTCGCATTTGCAAACGGCGCACATTTTTTTTCCCCATAGTATACTGAATGTTTCCAGAAAGTCCCATGTGCACAAGGGTCAAATTAGCAGAGAACAAATGATGCGTAAACCAACCCTCACAAAAGCTGTGGCTGTGTTAAGTTAAATAAAGTAATAAAAATAAAATGATTCCAGTAAGAAAATTGTAGCCATGCAGCTAATGCTGTTTGGGCCCCTAATAACAGGACCTTTCTGTAAACAATCTCTGACGATGGAACAGGTAGGTAATTCACTTACAGCTCAGCGGAACCAGTATTTTACTGAACTGCGAAAGTAAGGTTTCCTTGGGTTTCACGTGTTTGGGGGCATATACACAGTCACTTTGGGCCACTTCTGATTGGGCACCCCTGGTCTAACCAATCTGATCCGCAAAGGGCCAGTGTGTATGCGGGTTTTCGCCACAACTCCCTAATTAGATCATTAATTAGAGGACTGATTGGCAGGAGAGTCCTCACACCTGGGTTCAAACAGCTGATCTAAAGGTTATCCCGAAAACATACACACCGGCCCTTTGCAGGTAAGATTGGGCACCCATGGGTTAGACTGACTGGCACACAAAGAGGATGGCATGAATTTGTAAAACTATTCTCATGAGTTTTAAACCCTGGGGTCAGACGTGCTGTATAATGCATATCCTAAATCACAGGCTTTGCGATTTGCCAATTGCATCATCTCAAAATCGCAATTTCAATTTGAAAATCGATAAATCGTTCAGCCCTACCCCCCACCCCACAATAATACCAGAGATTCCTTACAGTGTGGGATGAAGATGTTAATTTTGCAATGTGCAAAAAGTCGTCCATGGAGGAACTACTCCAAAAACATTCAGAAGGACCAATTTAATTTGACACTTGCCAAGTCATTTTTATTTAAAAATGTTATTTTAAATAATTTTGCCTGCAGAAACCAAAGTTCATTAGAGTGTCAAAAAATGTTTAGTCTGAATCATAAAAAAATGATTCAGAATTCAGCACCAGTATCGGTAGATCAGGCTTAATAATAAATGCAAGTGGTGCATCACCAATGACTGAGTACGGAAGAGCAAGGACCACATGAAGCTCACCTTTGGTGCCTGCTGAGTTTTGGCCTTCTGCAGAAACCGGGTGATCTCTGCCTTCTCTGCTTTTATTCGCTGGGGGAAAGAAATGTATGCAGGTTTTTTTTATTATTTATGCAAGCTTCCTAATATTTTTATTAATAGTACATTATAAAGCTCTTGTTTTTGCTTTTATTGTTTGCTGCTTTAATTGCTCGTTGTATTTGGTATGTGTATTGAGCATCACAATACCAAGAGGAAATCTGTGTGGGGTCATTCTACCCCCACAATATATCAGACTGATTGCAATAAATAGTTCACTTTCATGTATGTAGTAACCTTAAGGTGTAGCTGAAGAACCAACACAAAATTAAAAACCATGTTTATTATTCCTTCGCCTTGGCAACAACACATGTCCCCCCCATATTAATTGCTTTGTGAAATGACAGTAATTAAAAAAATCCAAGAACACAAAAAGGCACAAAGACATAAATAACCAAAGATGCAAATCTGACTCACATCTTTCTCTTCTTTCAACCGTTTCTCCTCTTCTTTTTTCCTCTTTTCTTCAAGTTTCGCTCTTAGAAATTTATAAGAGACACAATCAGAATCCCATTACATTTAGCACATGCAAAGTTACAGTATTCAGTACAGTATTCCCGTCAGGCAGAAAGCCGAGAAGCACAGGCACTCACTCCTGCTTTACTTTGCGCTGTTCCTCTTTTGCTCGCTGTTTCTCAGCCTTTTCCTTCTCCTCCCTCTCCTTTTTCTCTCGCTTTTCCTTCTCGTCTCTCTCCTTTTTCTCCTTTCTCTCTTTCACGCGCTCCTCCTTCAGCCTGCGTGCCTCCTCCCTCTTTTTCTCCCTGGCTGCCTGGGCCTCCAGGCGCAATCGATTCCGCTCCGTGCGCTGTTGCTGGCGTTGCTCCGTGGAGCCCTAAGCAAAGGCCACGGGTGACGACACATGTGACACATTTACTACACATACAGTGAAACCACCAATAAATAAAATTTTCTACTCATGAATGAGCGGGGGATATCGACCACCTTAAAACTACTTCACAGCTTTAAAAGTGTTACCTTTAAAGAATGTCTTTTCACTTTTCCATCATCTGCATTCAGGGTGGTCTTTGGTCCCTGTGGAAATTTAATTTATTAAAACCAAGATTTCAGTTCATGAGTCATATGTGAAATGCCCACCAGTCTTCATGTATAAATTACCACTATGCAAATACCGCCTACCAAACTTATAAGGGGTCAAATCAGATCGATGCAATTAAAGCACTGTTGCAGAATATTGACTCACTGCTGAAGGCGGAGTGCATGAGGTTTTGGCAGTCTCAGGTGAACTCTCCACCACTGACGTTGAGCTGATGGATAATGGCGACTGTAAAGACTCATTTCCATGGCTGGACACTTCAGCCTCGCCATCCTCCTCAGTTTCAGAGGCAAGCAAGTGGTCCTCCTGTTTGGAGTTTGGCGGGGGATTAGACACTACATCTGCGACATTCGCCAAGCTCTGATTGGCACTGGAGTCCTGTACAGGCTCCGGGTCTTTTTCTGGCTGATCTTGCGTGGACGGCTCTGATGTAGAGGGGAGCACTGCTGCTGACCGCAATGCACCATCCACAGAGTTGGAGTCCTCAGTAAGGTCAATGGTGCTGCCCAGGGAGCAGTTTCTGCGACCCATAAAAACGTCCAGGGGCCCCCGGCCATTAACCAGGGATTTTCCACGAGGTAGCGGCAGAGGGGAACACTCCATCTCATTCTCTCCATCTGAAGCCTCAGGTTTGAAGTCAGGGGGTTCCATAGTGCTCCGAGACTTTTTAGGTTCTCCATTGTCCTTGGGGACTGGATTTAGACGCTTGAATGGAAGGCGAGCTGTGGAGAAATCCCTAACACTTACTTTTTTTTTTTACTTCCTCAGCATAAAAACTTAAAAAGGAGCAAATACCATGCATAGATGAGCATTTTCATAAACAGTACAAAGTCCTGAATTTGGCTGCACTAACTGCATACCTTTAACTTATGACTGACAATTAAATCTCCTTTATACAATTAATTTTGTATTTCGAGGCCAACTTCTGACCAGACAAAATGACAGATTGGTGAAAAGAAGTAGCCCAGGTGTCAGTGAGGAGGAAACATACCCTGAACGAGCTTCTTGACAGCAGTGCTGGACTTATCCTTGCAATCCATACCTGCAAGAGACAGTGAAACCCAGTCAATGAGCTGCAAACCCCGCAGAACCTCCTTAGTGTCAGCGTGAGATCGGGGGCCATTTTGAAGACAACTTTCCTTTTACAAGCTCTTCTATTAACGTATTGCAACACGTAGACAAAGCCAACCCCTAAAACCATAATCATTATTACACAACAGCAATCAAAATGTAGTTGTTAACGCGATAACAGAACAGGCAGCCAACTAGTCCGAAACGCCAACAAATTCGCATTACACTTAAATATTAAAATACATCATTGTGTAAAAGCAAAGAGCCAGTCCCGGGCACCCGACGAAGCGAACCGAGACGCAAACCGGACCGCGCAACAACAAAAAGAGGGAGAATTATTTGCTTTGCTCTCCCGCCATAAGTAGGTAGATGAATGAAGTGTCGAGGCGCAGGCCCAGACTCTGCCACCCCCGGGCCGCCGCAGCGCACTAAGCCCGCAAAGGCGTCCAGGAGCGGGGAGGCTGGGGAGGCTGGGCGGCCACCCCCCCGATTGCGGGTTCGAAAAACTGCCGATTTTTATTCAGCTCCGCGCGAAGCGGCAGTACGCCTGGAAATGCTCCCGATGGGGGGCAAAGCGACCGCTTCCGTCACCCCGGCGGACTGCTCCAACTAGCCGGCCAGGCGCGCTGCACGCTCCCAGCAAAACACGGGATCCATCGCTCGCTTCCCGCTCTCGAGAATCTCCTACACGACCCGGTGAATCTTACCCCCCAGCAACAAGAAAAAAGGAGCAAATCAGCCCGTTTCCGTCGGCGACCACTTCGCGACGCATTACGCCAACCAGCGGGAGAAGCGCACGGCCGGCGAGGTACCCCTGCGGCCCCGGCCAGGAGAGAAGGCCGTCTTTAAGGCAAACAGCTCGGGGCCTCGCCGGTAGGAAGCCAGGAAAGTGATGGAGATCGTCCCCAAGAAAAAACGAGCCTACGATGGCTAGTGTTTTGGCGAGACGAGCGGCTAAATAAAGTTTAAAACAATAAGCCGAGTGAACAGCGCTATTTGTCAGCTGTAAAGGCTCTCCCGCCGCTTACCTCTGCCCCTCGGGACGGTCGGCGAAGGCCCTTCCGAGGACGGCTCTTCCGCTCTTAGCATCACTACCATCGGAAACTTCCTTCACACTAGGAGCAACTCGAGCGCAGAGAGACGGCTTTGTGGACGTTCCGGCGGCGCTATTTCATTTGTCTCGTCCTCTAACAGCAATATACTTCGCGCCAAAGTGTAACCGGGCGACAGCAATATTGTGACTTTTCGCGACACGGATCCGTCTCGCGCGCTCCCGAGCGCGTCCCTCCAGGTCCGGGCAGGCTTGCCTCGCGCTCGTCGCCCTGAATTGGCGGGAGCTTTTCGGCAGCCCCGCTCCCGCCACCTGATTGGCGGATGCGCGACCCACGTCATCGCGTCCAGGAGCGAGTCAGACGTTTTCTCTTGCGGTTTCGGAGAACAGGAGCAAGAATGCCATGTGACCCCCCCCCCCTTATAAACAAGGAGGGTATGTTGGTTTTTGTTACAACGTACCCTCTTATTAATTAATTCGAACTGTTAAATATATGCGGCATATAGTAAATAGTATATTTCGGAAAATATTGACAT
Organism: Petrocephalus sullivani; assembly: GCA_026780845.1. NCBI lineage: Eukaryota > Metazoa > Chordata > Actinopteri > Osteoglossiformes > Mormyridae > Petrocephalus > Petrocephalus sullivani. Next base: position 4,591,931 of record JAODKM010000032.1, on the reverse strand, counting down.
CAATATTGTCAAGTAGGGCAGCTGGATTATGTATCAAGTTTTTGTTTGAAAAACCAAAAATTAGGAAAAATAGACTTTATGAGTACAATTTAAAAGTAAAACAAACATGGAAATAGCTGTCACGCGGCTCCTCTGTGTTTTGCATATCCATCCTTACCACATTAACTAGTGATGGTGAGATGAAGCTTTGTTGAAGCACCGAAGCATTCCAGCCAATTGTGTCAAAAAAGGGTTCATG
>JAODKM010000032.1:4564847-4583748 GCA_026780845.1 Petrocephalus sullivani | reverse complement strand
CATGGCAGAGAGAAAGAGAATTACAGCCAAGAGTGGTTTGTGCTTTTGCTTAGTTATTTGCACTTTATTTACTTTAATTTTGACAAATAACTGTGTGCACTTTGTTTATAAAAGCAGATAGGTATAATTAAGTGTAATCCTTTGTTCTTGTTGTTGTTTCCAAATAAGTAACTTGAAAAGAGCAATTTAAGTTTTTAAACATTTGATTTCCAATAATGTATGTTGGTTTCATGCTTCTAAATTTAGTTCATTACAATAATAAAAAACAATTTTCATTTTACTAAAAACTTTGCTAAAAAATCTGTCCTGAGTTTTAACCTGCACAAAATGAACTAATTAAATGTGGAGTGCAGAAATCACAAAATGATTTGGTGGTTATGAAAATTAAATCAGATTTAGCATATCGATGATGCATTGCTGTCCCCTACGTAGTACATAAGCTGCTTCTGTAAGTAAATGTATTGGTATCGGTATTGATATTGGTGATATTGGCCCTGTGTTTACTTGGTATCGGATGGATACCAAATATAACAGTATCGCACACCACTACTTGCAGGAAAATTTCAAATTGTTACCGCTATATATTTAACTACATTTCCCATCATTCCCGCCGTTGACAGCTGGCGCTGTTGCGCAATATACGCCGTGGACCAAGGTTCTGGAGGAGGGATGGTGCAGTACGTACTCCGGCAGCATCAGTACCACCCTGCTTGAATGTGGGGTGCAGAAACACAGAGGAACAACAAACAAGCCGGACAGAATTACGACCACAGTGATAATAGCGACATGGAAGACCAGAAGGTAAAATGGAGCCGGACGATTGGGTGTACGGGATAGGCTTTGATGCCACCTGGACAAAGAAAGGAGACGAAGGCAGTTGTGGACGCTTGCAGAAGGCTAATCAGTTTTGGGTGTGAATCTAATGGAGAATCAATTTATGTGTGAGGTCCGAAAATCTACATTTGTTAAATTGGTGTGTCGTAATTCTCCTTCGGTAGTTTTTTACAACGAAGGTCATTATGAATAGTAATGAATTTGCAGCTGACACTGTTGTTTCTGCCATTAAACTGCCCCTCTGTCCTGTCGGGAAGCGGCTCCGCCTCGCTGTGACAGCTCCTGGACGCGACATCGGTCCCTCATGCGCACTAGCGGGCTTCCATTGTTTCTATGTGCCGGGGACTGCGGCGGTGACACTGGGGGGCATGCCTCCGGGCGGGACTCCGGACAGCGGCGCAGGACAGACTTTGATATGGGGGGACACACCGGAATAATTTTAAAAGAAAGTTATTTATTGCGGGAAATTCATAAATCCAAATGAAATATTGGGGGAAGGGGGTGTACCCGCCAGTTCCCACGCCCCTAACTGAAGGTCCAGTAATAACTCTGAAAAACGCATCAAGTGCTATTTGCTGTCCCCCGTCAAGCAGATTGTGTTTACAAAAAATGTGGAGTCTATGGGCGCGTGGCTCATAATGCGCAGGTTTAGGCCGTTTGTCCGCGATTAGAAATAGTTTATTTCAGCTGATTGCAATATTAAACTGTTACTTGAAGTGTGTTTATTTTTTATTAAAGGATTTAAATATGCATAACTAGACTTGTTTCCTGTCGGTATGTATAGAGGCAGTAAGCTTATGAAACATGTATATGTCAACATAATAAGGGGGGTTTAGTCTTGTGGCTTTTAGACAGCTTGATGGTAAGATTGTGTTTGTTGTTCTGTTCAGATGGTTTGCAGATTACAAGGGATTCTGTATTTCATCTGGTGGGAGCTTTGTGTGTGTGTGTGTGGGGGGGGGGGGGTGTTTGAGAGACTGAGGGTGTTTTTTTACAGGGAGGGTGAAGCCAGTCAGTTCCAGTTTGTGGAGAGATTCACACGCATGTAAAGCCAGAAACGGGAAATGTGAAAATACTAAAATCTTTTTGTTTTTGGTTTATCTGTACAGTAAGGCCTGTATTTGCTGTTTTAGCTATATTACCTTGCAGCTAAAGGTTTAAGCAATGAAAAGTTTTTTGTTACTTGCATTTCTTTGGTTTTTCCTTGCATAATAAAATGTACCATTTTTGAGAAAATAGAATATTTAACTTTGAGTAGCGCAAGCTTGTCACCCAGTCTCTGATCCCTGTTCTTTGCCTCGTGTACACCCGTCTTAGGAATCACTTAGGAAAATTACCAACACACTGGCTGTGAAGAACGAGGAGATCCAGAATTTCATATGCTCTCTGAAGCAGAGCCTGGAGAACGTTGAGGTACGGACATACATCCTTCTCTGGGGACAGTTACCACAGATGTCAAGCCGGAACTGACATAGTGGGTTGCAGTTGGTAGTAATTTGGATTCAAATACTGCCCCATATTTGAGGTTGCATGCTCTCCCCTTGTTGTGTGGGTTTCCTCCAGCTTAACCGACTTCTTCCTGCAGTCCAAATACTAGCAGTTAGTTAGCAGAACAGGTTTCTCTAAGCTGCCCGGAGTGTGTGAGGGAGTGCCCTGCAATGGGCTTGGGTTCGAGGCTTATTGTCATGCTCTAGCTTATGGGAATTGGATGAGTGAATATTAAACACTCAACACTTCTAAGAAACAAGCGGATGTATCAGTGGTGGTAGTTAGTGCACTTCCTGCTTGCTAAAAAAAAAAGATATCCGTGATGCACTGAGGTACTGACATGACACATGTTGACCAGACAGTACTGACATGACACACGTTGACCAGACAGTACTGACATGACACATGTTGTCCAGACAGTACTGACATGACACATGTTGACCAGACAGTACTGACATGACACATGTTAACCAGACAGTACTGACATGACACACGTTGACCAGACAGTACTGACATGACACATGTTGACCAGACAGTACTGACATGACACACGTTGACCAGACAGTACTGACGCAGAGGTGGGTTGGTATAAAAAGGGAAAAAAAAACACATGGAGACTCATGCCTCCCTGACAGATGAATGCTAACCGGGCACAAGAGGACCTGGAGGGTGAGTTCAGCTCGCTGCAGTCAGTCCTGGATGAGCTGAAGGAGGCCATGGTCACCCGCATAAAGCAGGAGAGAGCCGCTCGCCTTTATGAGCTGCAGGTATGTTTCCTGTGCACATTGCTGCTACCCGCTCCCAGGGTCTACAGCAGGGTTCCCCAACTCTGGTCCTGGAGGGCCAGTCTGCAACACAGTTTGCAGATTTCCCTGCTCAGACACACCTTACTCAGCTCACCAAGCAATCGCAAGGTTTAGTAGATATGTTTGAGCAGGGAAATCTGCAAACTGTGTCACAGACTAGCCCTCCAGGACTGGAGTTGGGGAACCCTGGTCTAAAGTGTTTTTTTACTGACTGAAGCTAGTACTCCACGAGTCTGTACTGCCCCACAGAGGCGAAACACCGGCATTGCATACTTTATCAAACTAGAGTTCCGACTGAAATTCAGATTCAGATTCAGAATATTTTTTTGATCCCCGAGGAAATTATGTGGATACAGTTGTTCCCGGACAGTAAGAAAATAATTAACAAATTAAATACCAATAACAAATAATACAAATATTACAGTACTAAAATTACAAATGGCTCCAATACAAGGAACTAATATACAAACAATATATATTAAATAAATGTCTTATATATATATATATAATGTTATATATATGTATATATATATATTATGTATTATATATACATATATATATTAATATAAACAATATCCAAGCAATATCATAATAATTATAAATTTATAAATATTACAATGCCAAATCAAGGTCTCTTAGGTTCTGTTTTATCTTCAGACATCTTAGTTATCTTAATTCAGCTGTGCTTGGTTTTGAAAAGAGCGTGTGAAGATTGCAGTAAATATAAAATCTACACTAAAATTAAGATTAACCACCATTTTTCCTAGTTTCTGTGATTTGCCTGGGGAGGGCAGTATACTGATGGGACGGTGAATAGAATCTGGTGGCAGGGAGCACAGAGAGGTGATATTAGATTAGATTAGGTAGATTAGTCCTGAATGGGTTTGGTAGGTGCTTAGTACCACATACCAAGCAGATGGTTTTGGTTTGGTTGTTTAGTGTTGTTTTTTTTTCCCTGACAGATATGAATCAAGGAAAAGATAGCATTGGAATTGTATTCATAGTAGCATGTGGTTGTACTTTAGCTCCTGCTTTGCCTCCCCTCTCAGAACCAGCTAAGTGCGTGCACCAAAGCCCTGGAGAGTTCAGAGGAGTTGCTGGAGCTGGCCAATCACACGCTGTGCTCCTCAGAGACGGATGGTTTCAACCAGGTCAGCTCGCCCGATAAAAGCACGCCCTTTTCTGTTTACTGTTTACTGCGAGAACTAAATAAATATTTCATGTTTTGTTTTTTGTCAAAAGCACCAGAACAGAGACACTGTGTGAGTTCCAGTAATTAAAATAAAATGCAACAATTACAGAAATCGATATTTAAGCGGCAGTTATGTTTGTGTTCCGGGAGAGCGTAGGGTCTGTGGCGCGCTTTAAGGAGCCCTACAAGCAGTGCATATGACAGAGACGTTAGCAGCGGCCCGCACAGGCCAGTGTGCTGCTGACACCTCGCTGCCGCACTGTGTCTCTGAGCCGCGCAGGCAGGGGTGGCCTTTGGGGACCCTGAAGCCGCTCGGGGCATTAGCAGGGTTACAGGCCGCAGCTCGTCCAGCTCTTCACCTTCTCCTCTGTTTCTCTTTGTCTCCTTTCAATTCATTTGCTTCCAGGCTGCCAAAGACATAAAGGATAGGTATAGTATATCAATTACCCATGTTTTATTAAGCGCCAATCCATCACCTTGTAAAACCTATAGGTAGAAATGAAATATCATGCCTACCTGTCTTTGAGCTGCTATACAGTAATCTGTAAAGGGGCGATAATCTCCCAGCAGACAGGCTTGATTTGAAAAACAAAATGATTCTCAAGTTTTGTGTTCATCCATTCCTCGACAGGGCAGCGTCTTTCTCATCTTCTTATTACAAGCAGTGCTGCTGTGGGTTTGCTTTCTGTTTCGGATTCATGCTGAGCTATTTTTGGGCTATTCCTGGCTTATATAATAATGTTTGCATCTGTGTGTGTGTCTGTGTGTGTGTGTACGCATAGTGTAACAATGGCCCCGGCTTTCCGGCTGTCACTTAAGCCCAAGGTCAGTGACAATATGAGTCATATGATGGTGGATTTCACTCAGGAGAGGGACTTGCTACGGGCAATCAAGTTCCTTCCAGGTCAGTGAGATCCTTTCTTCCAGAACCCCGTCCCTATCGCTCTCTCTCGCTTTGTGAGTTTTTGCCCTTAACTAACTCAGTCCGACCAAACTCAATGTTATGATTAAGTTATACAAGATTTAGGCATAGATTCCTTTGAAGTTTTTGTCTATTGGAAGATACATGCACTTTCCTCTTATGTGTCTGTCCTCCGTTTAGGTCATCACGGGCACAGAAAGTCCCTGGGCTGGTAATTTGGGTATTGCACACTCTCTGCACACGCCCTTATCCCAAACCCTTCCCTCTCTGTCCGTTCCACAGTTCCAGCAACCCCAGAAATACAGGTGTCTGACTGCCAGGTGTGTGACAACACGGTGACGGTGCTCTGGACCCTGCCGGAACCCGACACCAAAATTGATCACTACATCCTGGAGCATCGCCGGACCAATCATGGGGGCCCGCCACGCGTCCGTGAGGACTATCCCTGGATGGTGGTGGAGGGGATCCGCCAGACAGAGCACACTCTCACAGGTGACGTCATGGCCTTTAAATCCAGCTCCACAGGACTGCTCCTTCCACAATCAATTTCTCGTGTCCATCATGAAGTGGACATGTGTTCCTTCTTCTTCAAAGATCTCTCTCACTCACGCGTGTTGCTTTATTTGGTCGTTAATGCGCGCCTGAGTTGTAAAATGAATTTTTCAAACTTTTTATGACCGTTGCATTAGCGAATGGCCAAATGAGGTAGTCACCAAATGAGGACTGGCTGCTGCTCTATCCATTATCCAATCTGCATATCCTGTCCAGGGTCACGGGGAGTGTGTGTATATTCAGGGGGCACCCTAGACTGGATGTAGATTTTTTCTTTTTTTTTTAAAGTCCATTGTACATAGTGATGATGAGTCTGTAGAAGCCTCGGCTTCAGCACTGACTGTACACTTTCACAGCTCCTGCTAGCAATACTACATAGAATTTGTACCGAAACACTCCACACCCTAACCTAATGCTACAATGTTACGTGTGCTGCCCCCTACCCACAGGGCTACGCTTCGATACGCGCTTCATGACATTCCGTGTAAAAGCGTGCAACAAGGCTGTGGCTGGAGAGTTCTCGGAGCCCGTGAACTTGGAAACTAATGGTGAGTTGTGGTCATCAGCAGAACCTCAGTTACTTATACAAATATACATTTATATTGCTCCAACAATACAGTGCAAATTAGTGCACAGTGGTGAGCTACATGAGCTGACCAGAGGGCTGCACCGACATTAAAGGTTTAGCAGAACATTCTAGAATATAAAAAAAGCATAATGCCGTTTAGTAGTATGTATGTTTATGTATGTTTAAGATAAGAACTGATATTTAGAGGTGTCAGAATGACGTGCTAAATATTAATGCTACTTATAGCAGTCACTAGAAGGTCTGATTAAGTAACACAGGAGACGTTCGCTTCCTTATTGCATTTCAGATCACACTAGGATAGGCAAAGATGAGTTTCTTTCTCTGAGTGGAGCTGACAGTAGAGAGACGGGAGACCCTGTATGAGGCAGCCCATAGCTAAGAACAGGAGTGTGGGGAATACCTGAGAGGATGTACGGTCTAAGTGGACTGCATTCTGATCATGTGACTAAAAAGAGACACGGTGTTGTGTTCCTGGGGACGGTACGGCCGCCATACGATTCAACCTTGGCCTCGTCTGTTTCTCTAGCTTTCCTTTTTAAGCTGGACTCAAGTTCGTCCCACCAGAACCTGCGGGTGGAGGACCTCACCGTGGAGTGGGACAGCAGTGGCGGGAAGGTCCAAGAGATGCGTAAGGAGAAGACCAGGACCAGCTCACCGATGAACTCGCCCGCCAGGTCCGAGTGGACCCCGCGCAGCTACTGTGACAGCACCGTCCGCCCCGTCCTGTTGTCCCCATCCTTGATTCTCTGTCCCCTCATTTGCTTTTCCCCCAGGAATGCAATGATGTCCCCGAAGAGGGCACCCTCAGCCCGGGTGGGTCGTGACCGGTTCACGGCGGAGTCCTACACGGTGCTAGGTAAGGATCAGAGCGGTTAGCTGTATTTGCTGTGTCAATTCCTGTGCTGCTCCCTGCTTTATGTCCAATGTTCTGCTCTCCCACCTTCGTTAGACCCCTTGTGACTCCCCTTGCGATTTATTCCTGTTTTTTGGAGTTTTTTGAGTCCCTCATTTTGTGACGCTGCAACCTTGATCCTCCGGATTCGGCCCGCGGGCCGCCAGTTGATGATCACTGATATACAGTATAACACATATATAACACATTACTATATATAACACATTACTATATATAACACATTATATACAGTATAACACATATATAACACATTGTTGTCGTATCCATCTTCCCAACATCTCAGGGGACACCATGATCGACGCAGGCCAACACTACTGGGAGGTCCGGTTCGACAAGGAGAGCAAGGCCTTCGGCGCCGGGGTGGCCCTTCGGTCCCTGGGCCGCTTCGACCAGCTGGGGAAGAGCAGCGCCTCCTGGTGTCTGCACCTCAATAACTGGCTGCAGCAGAGCTTCACGGCCAAACACAACAACAAGGCGCGCGGCCTGGACTGCCCCATCCCCGACCGCATCGGCGTCTTCTGCGGCTTCGAGGAAGGTGCATGAGGCAGATTAAGCCGTGCTACGCCTGACGGCAAGGCTTCACCCTCCATTCATCTGCCCATCATCCAAGCTGCGTATTGAGTAGAGGTCTGTGGTGGCCCAGGCAGCACAGGGCACAGGGCAGGGCACAGCCTGGACAGGGCGCTGGTCCATCGCACGGCCCAGACACACACATACATACATGATATGGAAACTTGCCAACCTGCCGAGCTGATTGTTGTGTAAAACACGATCTCGGGAAGCACATAGAAATCCAACAGACTCACAGGCCCATTTGGCCACAGTGTTCCTGAAATATACACAGATTAAGTATTACAAAAAAGTGTTTACTCAGCTGACTTGAGAGGGAAGTAGAGTTTGATGTCCTAGAGCACAGGTGTCAAACTCCAGTCCTGGAGTTTCTAGTTCTTTCCCTGTTCCACCACAAATGATTGAGCTGAAGAGCTGTGTAGTAATTAGCTGCAAAGAGTTGAATCAGGTGCGTTAAATGAGGGTAAAACCAAAAATGTGCTGGGCTCCGGCCATCCAGGACTGGAGTTTGACACCCCTGTCCTAGTGAGACTAACTCAGTCCTGTCATCTTCCAGGGGTACTATCCTTCTACAACGCCAGAACCAAGCAGCTGCTGCACACATTCAGAACCAAGTTTCAGCAGCCTGTCATACCAGCCTTCATGGTAAGGGGCTCACTCCTCTGCGTTCCTGCCCGCCCCCCGCCCAGGGCTTGGCAGCTTCAGCACCAGCCTTACCTCTGTCGCCCCCTGCAGGTGTGGAACGGCAGCTTCTCGGTGCAGACGGGGCTGCAGGTGCCCAGCGTGGTGCAGAGCGGCCTAAGGAGAAGCAGTGGTACCAGCAGCTCAAACGCCAGCATCAACTAAGTTGAGGCCCCCGGCCACCGTTGCCTTGGAACCCCCCCACCCCCGCACAGGCCCACTGCAGTTCTGACTGAATGTGATTCACCCAGAACTTTTAACCAGCTCCTGCTAGCAATCCCATCCACTAAGCCTTCCAAAGAGCGAAAGGGGGAGCTGCATTCTCTGGTGCCTTGCAAATGCCATGAGAAGGCAGCACAAATGTGAGTTAGTAGTCACTAAATAAATAGCAGTGATGGACAAAATGAGGCTTCGTGAACCATTGGCTGTATTTTTTTACCTCACTAGGTGGCGCTCTCTGTTCAAAAAGGACATAAAGCATGCCCCAAAGTAATTGACAAGCACCGTCGAGTGGGCGTCAGAAATGACAGCAAATGGTTCATGAAGCGCCATTTTATCCATCACTAATAAATAGCCCGAGGCTTCTATTAGATGGTATTAATTTCATTGACAGTGTGAAGCCTGGAGGTAAATGGGGGAGGGGGGTAGTCTATAATAACAGCACAACTTTGGAGGTGGTGTGAGGCTCCATGGATTAGGACGTTGTGCCTGTGATCAGAAGGCCCTAAAGCCCTAATTGTTCCAGGAATTGTCTGACTGTTCATCGCTTTGGGTAAAAACATCTGCTAAATGTAAGAATATAACTCTGTACCTATCTCTTGTATTAAAGCTGGGTGTGTGGGTGCCTGGATTTTAGTGTGGGAGGTGTGCATTGTAGTACACCTGCTTTGTGTTCATGCACTTGTACTGGAAACATCAACAGCCAGGAGAGATCCTGCAGACGGCTGGTGGATAGACTTCAGCCACTATTGGATTTCACTGGGAAATTTAGATGCAAGGGTGTTTTTACTGGAACTGATTTTTTGAGTGTACTCCGCAATGCATTAAAGCTTCCAAATTACAATACAAAACTTAACTTCTTGAAGATGAAATCTTGTAAATGCTTTGATCTTATACTGTTTGTCTTGCTGGGCAAATAAAGCCACAGTGAGACGGTCTGTGCTGTTGTAATGTGTTTTGATCCAAATTAACTGGGACAGTGTTCACCTCACTGCGGATCAGAAGACCATGGCCTGTCACTTCCACGCAACATTTCTCATTACATAAGTCTTTATCAGAGATGCGAAGCTTTTTTCAAAGGCCAAGTAGGTTCTCTCAATAAATGAAAGATTTTGATGATTGCCTTTGACTTACTGTAACAGAACACTACTTTCAGTGATAATATGCATGGCTCTTTTGTATTATAGAGTATTCAAGATACAAAATGACAATAATTACATGCTAATTCCATGTTTTTACTGGGAATGAAATAGGTACAAGGAAGTGTGTTTTTCTGCACTAAATTTAATATGTGACTCTTGTGACTTATATGATTTCTTATGTGATTTCAGGTCCATCATTCTGGATTTAAGGTATTATTACAGTGATAATTTTAAGGGGATCTTTGCAGTTATATAAAAACGTACTAATTAATCTTTCATCTATGTGCCTCATACATCCTCAGGTTTGCAGATAATAAATAAACAAATTTGTTCCAAATATAATGACAAATATAATGACCTGCAAAAATTGTTCAGTCTGTACAATAAATTCACGTTCTTAATTCTGTGCATAACTGCCAAGAGCAAGTAAGGAACAGAAGAAAAGGGGCGGGGTCATTCTGTGGGTCACGAGAAAAGGGGTGGGGCCAATCGGCAGGTGGCAGTACACAAAGATATATACAATATTTCAATTAACAAATGATCGTGGCATTGATGTGACATTTACACTGATCTACCACCACTTACGGCACCCTGCAGATCAGCTTCCTGCAAGAATCGATTTCCCTCGTCAATCTTCACTGCTCCTTGCAGCACAGTACAGGAGAGCTTAGCAAAATGGGCACTTCTCCCTCCGCTGGATCGCTCCTGCGCCTCATTAGAGTGAGAGTTATGGATCCTTGTGCATCAGAATGTCTGTGTCGGTGCACGATGCGCATCTGTCCACCAAATCGAGTCAGGCAGTGTCGGCTGGGTGTACAGTGTCTAGTCCTCCAGCCATTTCTGTGGGAATCTTGTGGAAGACCGGAGGGTTCTTTACGGAGAGGCAGGGTGGGTCACTACAGGCTTCCCCGTCTTCCTTCCACCTTCTTTTTAAGCTCCTCTGACAAAGCTATTTGAAATAACAGAGATTTAAAAATATTACAGTCCTCATGCAGATTTCTCTTCCTCTGTTGATAACTTTCCCGGAAACCAGAACCCTCACAGTAGATAGTGAGAAGCGGTCCGACCAAAAGTACCAACCTCAAAATGTAGACGTGAAGCTCTTTAAGCTTTAGCGTACAGATTGTAATGGTGCTGGCTAGAGGTGCAGGTTTAGGTGTGTGTCTAAAGTCACCTCCTTTAGATTCATCACCAAACAAGATCCCAGCACTTGACTCATATAACTGAGATCATCAACTGGATAAGAAATTAACATCACCTGATTTTTGCATGAACACGTAAGTTTACTGACCAGTCAGTAAAATTAATGCATGCGTCTTACCGAGGGCCAGGTTTGCAGTGGACTTGCCCATGGCAACAGGTGGTTTGGGAATGGCTTGTTTGTTGTTAGGGACAAGAATGGGGCACGTGGGGGGCGCTGCCACAGGTGGCCGCTCACTTCCTAAGGATCAGGAGATGATCCAGGTTGAAGATGAACAAAGGACACAAAGTGCGGTACAGCAAAGTCCGTTTACTGGGAGCAAGAGCAAGGGTGTGGGACATCCCTGAATCTCTTCATCATAGGGAACAGGTGCGGCTTACTCACCACTGGACTGGTCCTCACTGCTGGGATTACGGAGAAGTGTGTTCGGACCCGGTGACCCAATTTTCTTCGCTGAAAAGTCAAGAAAAACTAGTCATTATGGTCCCGATAAGACCGATGTCGCTAAAAAAGAGTACACATTAAGTAAATGACAAAAAATGTCAAAATATTCACCACAGACTGTCTATACAGGACATAAACAGAACCCACCTGCCCCAGCATACGCTGAGAGTACCTTGACCTACTGCATGATGGTATGATACACCAATGGGTACACCAATTAGTACACCAATTGGTAGACCAGTTGTTACACTAGTTAATGCACCAATCAGTAGTTGGTACACCAGTTGGTAGACGAGTCAATACACCAGTTATTACACCAACCAGTATACTAGTTAATACACCAGTTGGGACAGCGATTGTAAATTCAGGGGGAACACCAGTCAGTTCACCAGATAGTACACCAGTGAGCACAGTGGTTTGAATATCTAGTAAGTGCACCAGTTAGTATACCAAATGCTCTGTTGCTGATAAGAAAGCCCAGTGGTGAGTTAAGTCAGCTGAACAGGTTACTCGTCTATCACTGCCAGACATCTTGAGAATCTACACGGATCTGTCTACCAGCACCTGCTGAAAGATAAGACCACGTGTCGCTCAACCGGAATAGCGTGAAACAGCTATTTTCCCAGAACGGTAGATCATTTGATTAGCAGTCCTACCCGAAGGACATACAACTTAGGTCAACGCAGGGTGGCTGGTACCTACCAAGCTTTGCAATAGGCAACAGAAGGCGTGTGCCAGAGCCAGTCTGAGTGGATTCCGGTTCCTTGGCTTTCACTGCAGCATAAACAGAGTCAGATCAGCGTGGTGTCAGCTGGTGTTTGGTCAGTCAAGAGGAGGCTTTGCAGCACTGTGCTGGCAGGACTTCGAGACGCTTTTAACTCGGTGAGTTATGGTAAGTAGCTGTCACTTACCAAAGGGCAAGTTTCCAGTTGAACTGCCCATGGCAATAGGTGGGTTTGGAATGGCTTGTTTGTTGTTAGGGACATGATTGGGGCACATGGAGGGTACCATCACAGGTGGCCGATCACTTCCTAAGGATCAGGAGATGATGCAGGTTGAAGGTGAACAAAGGACACAAAGTGCGGTACAGCAAATTCCGTTTACTGGGAGCAAGAGCAAGGGTGTGGGACATCCCTGAATCTCTTCATCATAGGGAACAGGTGCGGCTTACTCACCACTGGACTGGTCCTCACTGCTGGGATTACGGGGAAGTGTGCTTGGACCTGGTGACCCAAATTTCTTCACTGAAAAGTCAAGAAAAACTGGTCATTATGGCCCTGATAAGGCCGATGTCTCTAAGGAGAAGAGTACACATTAAGTAAATGACAAAAATCATTTTCAAAATATATACCACAGACTGTCTATACACCATATTAAGACTGTCTATACAGTGAATAAAGAGATCCCACCTACCCCAGCATCTGCTGAGAGTACCTTGATAAACTACATGGTGGTATGATACACCAATGGGTACACCAGTCAGTATACCAATCAATGGACCACTTAGTATACCAGTTTGTAGACCAGATGGTACATCAGTGGGTACAACAGTTGGCATAAGAGTTGTATATCCAGTGGGTACATCAGTCAGTTTACCAGATAGTACACCAGGTGGTACACCAGTGGCCACAGTGGTTTGTATATCCAGTGAGTATACCAGTTAGTGCAACAGTTGCTCTGTTGCTGATAAGAAAGCCCAGTGGTGAGTTAAGTTAGCTGAACAGGTTGCTCGTCTACCACTTCCAGACATTGTGAGGATCTACACAGATCTGTCTGCTGGAGCCTGCTGAAAGATACTGATGTGTATCTCGACCAGAATAGCCTTCAAGCAGCTATTTCCCCAGAGTAGTTCATCATTTGATTAGCAGTTCCACCTGAAGGACACTCGTTTCCTGAAGTCAACGCAGAGTGGCTGGTACCTACCAAACTTTGGAAGGGGCATGGGAGGGCGTGCGCCAGACCTGATATGGGTGGATTCTGGTTCCTTGGCATTCACTGCAGCACAAACACAGTCAGATCAGCACACAGTGTCAACCGGTGTCTGGTCAGTCAAGAGCAGGCTTTGCAGCACTGTGCTGGTCAGGACATCCAGCCGCTCTTCAATTCATGATATATTGTTAGTAGGCAGGAAGAAAACTAAAAACATGGGTAGTTCAGGTCCAGAAAGTAAAAGTCCAGACCAGGATTTTGTTTCAACCAACCAATTGTGCACAAAGAGTCACAGTTACAGATTACTCAGCTGGTAGACTGAAACAAAACCTTGGTCTGGATTTGTACTTTCGTGACTTGAACTATTCACCTCTGGAAAGCACTTGTTAACTTGCTGTATTTCCATGTGCTTTCTAAGGCACATTAATGCCATTTTACATTCACGGTTTGGCTTTGGTCAACCCTGTTGTGCTGAGGCACATTAACACCCCCAGAGGTCCCTGGATGATTTCCTACAATGTTGTAGTTACTGACTGCAGACGGGGGCTGGCAATGATACGAGGCGTCGAACAGGTGTTGTCGTCGGGGTTGTGGGGGTGATACGTGTTGTCAACCAGTGGGGGGGTTAAACATTTTTATTTAACAAGGTTAGTCGTGCCCCCCGTTTAGCAGAGCTCCCTAGGCTTCAAGCCCACACCAGCCCTCGCAATGGGGCAGACCTCTTATCCCCTGATATGAGTGCTGGGTGACTGGAACCTACCCGGCTTAGGAGTGCAAGCTGGGGCAAAAGCACCAGAACTAAGAAGACAGGATTCCAGCTCCTCGTCGCTGTCTGCAAAACAAAACAAACTAAAATCAGCACTCGGTGGCAGCAGTTAAAGGACAGCCGCACCACGCCGTGCCGCCAACTGGCGCAGATAAAGTCTTGCATCAGTGCACCTAAATCCCCGTATACATAACGCTGGGTAAAAGCAGTCCGACCAAAAGCAGACAGAATGAAAAGGGCTGACATGGGGAGGGTGGAGGATATTCACCATCATCCAGGTAGGTTTTGTCGGACGCTGCATCTGGGCTCGCTGTTCGTTTTTGGTTGCCTGCAAGAGGCACAAGACACACAGGACACCCCACTCAACACTCCTTCTCAAAATATCTCACAAATATATGCACCCGGATGTTTATGTAGGTTTTCCCCCCTTCTGACCACCTAGCCAACATGTGTATGCACCATAAAAGAAAGCGGCATCATGGGAAAGGAATGCCAGGGATAATTGCTAAGGAAACGTTAATGCGGGAAACTCATCCGTACTTTTGTGGTTCGGCCATCTGTTTGGTACTTAATACGGAAATAGACAGTCCTGTTTCAGGAGGTGACTGGCTGTCTAGGAGCACTTACCTGGTGGAAGGGATTTCTGACTGGCAGTGCCTGTGACAAACTTCAGATGCTTCTCTCCGTTTTCATCATTCTGCTGAACAAAAGCTAAAGGGTGACGGGGGAGACAAGGAATGAACGAGATGGGCTTGCAGACAGCCGCCATGTGAGCCATGCACTTTGCATTAAAAACCACGAATTCGCATAGAAAGACAGTAAACATTAAACACCCACATGGATAAATTGGACAGGCTTGACTATGTGTTTGCAGGACTATATAGTGGGATATTTATACTGGTTGATAAGGGCATATTATATATATATATATATTATATGCATGCATGTATGCTGTACGGCGAGCTGCTCACTGATGTTGTCATTATATATATTTTCAAGGACAAAGGGCTGTAGGGCTCCTGAGGTTTTCTCCATGAGGCAACTGACCACTTGATGGAGGTCAGCGCAGGGAATCTAAGACACACAAGGAAACAGGTGGGTCAGATGTGTAGGGTGCAGGAGAGGGCAAATACTGGCACTGTGGCACTAGTTATGGCATGCTGTTCAAATGCAGGATTTTCTAATGTTGGATAGTACTCAATCTGATTACACCGCCCAGTCAAATCTAAAGGAGAGTTATTTCAAAGGGTCGAGATTATGAAAGTCCTGCAGTGAGGAAGCAGCCTAGAGGGTCATGTGATGATGACATGGTGGAAGTAGGGTTGCCACACGTCCCTTAAAATACGGAATCGTCCCGCATTTGACAATCATGCGTCCCATTTTTAATCAATATGGGATGCGGTTTGTCCCGTATTTCCGAGTTGTGATGAACGCGGCATCATCTCGTCCACATTTAGTATGAAAACACCGTTGGATTGATTAGATTAATTTGTCTTATTTATTATTGATATAAAGTGATTGATTTCTTGTGGCAAAGCTAATTTCATTACCAATTACAGTTTATAATCTAAAAGTCGTAATACTTTCTTGAGACCATGGTTTATGTTTTGATTTACCACTGTTGGTACATCATTTGGCACATAGTGGTTGTGGCCCCAATATGGTAGGCGTCTTATTCTTTAGCATGAAATGTGGCAGCTCTAGGTGGAAGGGCAGGGGCTAGGCCTCTACTCTTTAAGACAGTGTCTCCCAGCCCGGTCCTCAGGGACCCACAGACAGTCCATGTTTTTGCTCCCCCCCAGCCCCCTGGAAAACGATCCACGTTTTTGCTCCCCCTCAGCTCCTTGCCAGACAGTCCACATTTTTGCTCCCCCCCAGCTCCTTGCCAAACGGTCAATGTTTTTTTCTCCCCCCACAGCGGTCCAGAGGACCGGATTGAGAAACACTGCTTTAAGGCCTTTGCCAAGTGTATGTAAACAAAAAACAACAGATGTTTGAGCGTATTAAATATTTTCAGTGAGGTCAGCTAAATAAGTTGAATAAGTCAATAGCTGGTAGGTGGCCAAATATTTGAAATTAAATGACCTATTCTGAGGCTACTCAATTGTGTCTTCACAGTGGACACTTTTAGTGCATTTTAATGAAGCAAAACTGTAGTAGAAACATCTTTCTACCCAGTGCTCATAAATGAACCATGTAATTTTATCACAAACATACTGCCACAAAGTTTACCAAGCGGTTGATAGTCCAGGTGGAAGCCCTTGGTATCTTAATGCTTCCTTCCAACAGTAAATTGCCGTCCCTTTCGGGAACCCTTCTGTACTTTGACCCTGTAGCTTTGCCGTTGCCAACCTCCTTTCTGGTAAGACTTGGACAGCTACGAAATGTAGGAAAATAGCCAGCGACTGGGAGAAATATCATTTTCTTCTCAGGAATTGCTCAGTGTGGTTCCCTGAGTGTTACCGTTCCTGTCAAGCTTTCTTTTATATATTTTACAAATACTGTGTCATTTATACCATTTGGGTAGAAATTACTATGACTGCAGTAACTGGAGGAAGGGTTTCATTTCTGCAGTAAATGCAAGACGTGAGTCTATTTGAGAGAGAGCGGAGCATGTCGCTGTACTCACTGGCGTCCCCAGATTAATCAGAAACCCCCCCTCCGGCCTCCGACTCACACGGTAATGATGGAACATTGACCTGATGGGAGATAATCAGAAGAGAGACTGCTGCTAACATGGTAAAATCTGATCGTCTTCACCGTCTCAAGACACAGAGCCCCGGAGGGAGAAGGGGGCAAACAGACTGCGCCAGCCCCATGTGTCGCCTTAATGAACATTCTGGAAGGGTCCTCCTTACCCATTCAGGTCTTGCCGGGTGGTGACCGCCATAGAGCCATCTTTGCTTGGTCTTAGCAGCATGTTTCCGCAGTCCGTGTACTTTTCCAGGAGACCCATCGCTTCCCTCCGCGACACTTCATGGAAACACCTGCATTACCCAAACGCCCCCCCCATAGAAAACCGGTCAGACAGCTGGACTCGGAGGAGCTCCCTGGGTACGGGTTGGTGAGAGGCATGCGACACTCACGCAGGCATGTCTGCCAGTAGAGGAAGGTAGAGATCGCTGGACATGTCTGGGACTGCGGCCGCATTCCGTCGCTCCTGTTCCCTCACTACCACCTCCTGCAGAGCGTGCATTTGGCCTGGCAGCAGATTCAGAGAGCTGGGTACTGAAAGCTGAGAGACAGGGAGGGGAAGTAAGTCTTTATGGCCATTCGGACGCTTCCTAATTGTAAATATGATTCAGTAATTGGTGCCGTAAGGACACGCTAATCATTCACTAAAGCAACATTGTGATTTATGACCTGTACACAGACACTGTGACTCGTTTGCATGGCGATGCCCGCCTGCATTACTGACCTGTGAAACTGCATGGATGTAACCCTTCCAGAGTTCACGATTTTCCAGAGTGGGTACCTAGAGACAGGGGAAGTGTGGGGTAGGGGGTCCAGGATGAGTAAAATGTGTAGCTATAGGTGACCAGATAAACCACGTCAGGCAAGACATTTAGAGCTACTTATTAACTGAAAGACTGCTGTGCTTGGCAAGATAGTTCAGTTCTTCTTGTGCTTTGACTCATCCAGCTGTTTAATAGACATTAGTGACATGTGCATGGTTAAAGGAGAGTGACCAATCAGATCACAGTAAGAACTTGATGCTTATGTAAAATCCAGCTCCTTTTAATTGAAATGGTAGCTTACAAATCCTGTCCTAGCTCAAAGTGTCCTCCCTGATAGGGATTATTTGGTCACTCTACTATAGTACATAAAGCCATTCTTAATGATTATGTCTTAACATAAGTTAAACTACTACCACTATTATCATGTTATATATGACACAGATCCTCATTATAAAACTACAGCTAAGCAATTACAGTGCTCCGCCATCTATACACAACCTCCTCTCCCAAACCAAATTTGTGTTGACGTGCATCGCTTTTGGAAATAGGAGAGTTTTAAGGGGAGGGGGGCGTGCATCTGTTGTCTTTTGGCATCACAGATTTTGGGTCCTGCTGAGCAGGTCACATGGCACCGCTTTCCGGTGGGTGGACTCACAGTGATTTTGAATTCCCCCTCCTTGGTGCGCAGTTTGAGCCGGGCCGCCCCCAGGTTTCGGTCTCGGCTGTTGTCATCCAGCAGGGAGACGAATCCGTCAAGGTCAATCCTGTCCACATACTGCAGGAGGGGACGGGACACATCTGCCATCAGCACGGCGCCGACATTGCCCTGCTAGTGATCCGACTCCATCCCCTCACTGCACCTTACCGTACTCACCTCACTGTCCTTGCTGGTGTTGTAGAAATACAGTGTGTTCCCACACAGGGAAGCCCAGAAGCGCTGGGACACCTGGACAAGGGATCAAAAGACAAACCTTATTTGTGGTGTCTGCCGAGGATTAAAACAAATGATGCACAGAACAAATGATGCACAGAACAAATGATGCACAGGGTTTCGCCGAAGAACGATAAATGAATGAGCATCAGTGTCACGTCCAGCCCCGGCCTGCATGTCTGTTCCTTGTGTTTCCTTCAGGCGTGGCTCTTAATTAGCCATACCTGAGTCTTGTTAGTCTTGCCCTTGTGTAATTTACCCCTT
>JAODKM010000032.1:4541793-4554193 GCA_026780845.1 Petrocephalus sullivani | reverse complement strand
AGAGTGCTCAACTAGTTGGTTGAAACAAAATCCTGGTCTGGATTTTTACTTTCTGGACCTGAAATTGACACCTCTGACGATGGGTCTCTGATCTGCATCTCCCCCATCACAGGGCTCCCTGAGTGGCCATGCTCCTAAGGACCAGGCCTACTCCCAGATCCTGGAGCATGTCTACAACCAGCTGAGCAGCAGTCCGTAGAGGAGGAGGGTGAATGCTGTCACGGGCTGGCCTCAGCCCTAGGGCCTCCCCCCTTCCCGTAATCCCACTCTCTCCTGACCAAGCTCTGTGTACGGGAGAGCCGTCTCCTTGGTGCTTCATCTTCAGTGTAGCCTCAGTGTCCAGGTGTCGCTGGCCTGGCCATGTCTCCCCTGGGGGGGGATTGTGCGGGATACCGAGCCTCGTCCTCCTAACGCCTTTATAACTGTGAGACCTTTACCACTGACACGTTTGTGCAGTATGTAATTTGTGTGTCTTTGTGTCGCTCGTTCGGTGGTGTCGAAACGTCGGGGTGGGTAATCGGGAAGCTGTAACAAACGGAGACGGAGCGCTCCTCATATTCTTACCAGTATTCGTGAGTCCTGTAGTATGAATGTGACGTCTGCATATTAACTGGGAATAATGCCTTTAACCTGCTGGAAACCTTAAATACACACACTGGACCTTCTAACACTGCCTGTCTCGTTTGTTTCTGCTTCTGGACACGTGCCATTGCACCCTCATTCCTGTGGATGTCTCCATACCTATGTAGCTACTTAAAACACGGAAACAGAAGCCAGAGACACGGTAAACATCTATAGCAGGTGGATATATGGAGGTGGATGGGGTCGGCATAGTGGTTAGTGCCGTTGCCTCACACCTCCAGGACCAGGGTTTGAGTCTCTGCGTGTGTTGTTTGCATGTCCTCCCCATGTCATCATGGGGTTTCCTCCAGGTTCTCTGTGTGACTGTGCCCCGTAATGGGCTGGTACCCCATTCCGGGTTGTGTCTGGCCTTGCACTCATATCCTCCAGGGTAGGCTCTGGACCCCTGCAACCCTGAATAGGACAAGTGCTTACAGAGGATGGATGATGGGTCAGGTCAGGCTGGGTCAATTATAATCAACACAGCTCTCTCCAAACCCAGTGCAGACCACACACAATCTCATGCCTGACAGCAAATCACATTTTAAATTGGTATTTATTTAAAGGCAGAAACCCATCAGATGCAAATACAAAAAATGAAGATAATACACAACAGAACATTGCTATTTAGTGTTGTATTAATTCTTAGCAAAATCTACAATAAAAGTAGATTTCCCCTTAAAGTATCTTTTATGATAAGCGAGAGTATAAAGCTTCATGCAGTCAGATACATTTATATAAAATGTACTTTTCCATTATGGTTTTAATATTAAAAATAATACTATGAAATAGCAGATTATTGTTTTTTTTCTAAGATACTGGGTCTATGATTGAATTAGAAAGGGAAAAAAAATCTTGATAGTAGTAAACTTTGTAGTAAACCGTGTAGTGAAACTGCATGCATTTCTTGGCATGCCCCTACAGGCCTCAGCAGCACCTGAGTGCGTACAGTATGTCATCAAACCGGTTATCATACACGGTGTCACGGGATTAGTGCTCGAAGCTGGCTTTAAAAAAAGAGGGAGAAACAAAACGCAGTGGCCCGTCCCACTGGCAGGCGGGGGGGTGGAGGATGGGTGTCCATGCCAGGAGGCTATGCTTGAAGACACAGTCACCTCACCTCGCTATACATTTTTTAAATAAAGCTAAAAATTACAATGTAAACGTTTCCGTCTTAAATAAACATGCTGTGTGTTAAGTCACACATTAGCAGAGTGTGTGTGTGTGTGGGGAGGAGACAGACAATGGCGCACAGGCTTTGGGACAGACGTGGGGACGCGGCCGTATTGTGCCAGTTCCCAGGGCCGTAATGGGGCAGTTCCCATCTAGAACGGATACTGCAGCCTAGGGTTCAACCCCTATGGATGCTGTGTGTTCACGGCCCGCCGAGGACTGCGGCCCGGTCCACAGTGAGGATGGTGGGTCAGAGCCCGGCACCATCGACTAAGTCGTCCAAGGGGCAGAAGGGAAGGGTTTCCCTCTCTGCAGGAGCCCGGTTACTAGCACGAAAGTGAGGTCTCCCCACGTGAGCTACCGGCACGGAAGACAGCAAAGCCACGCAGAGGAGACCACACAGAGGGTTAGGGACAGGCACCTGAACACGGTAACACGGAAGGCGATCTCTCATCGGCGTGGTGTTCCGTTCTCAGGTTGGCTATGGCGGTACCCTTACGGAAACACCAGACGCGGGGCAGGCAGACAGGGACGCGCACACACACCGAAACACAGCCTATGCTGGGAAAGGGTGTCTTTGTGCAAGGAACCTTAACAGCTCAAAGTGTTCAAACTGGGGAAGGTTTACATAAATAACAGCTTCTATGTAGTCTAATCCAATAAGCCTAGTGTTCTAGTGTTGAGTGAGGAAGCTCATACCTCCTGAACACCTGCAATGTGAGCTCCTGAGCACCCCTAAAGAGAACCTCTGCCGAACTTTGTGTGACAAAATACAGTTAAGAGCTGCTCTGGACTTCCGAAAAAAGGACCGGCGTTCTGTAACACTCAGTTCCACAATGAAATGACATTGGGATAAATACATAAGTGAAAATAGGGACCCGACACTTGAACAAAGGTTGTTTTACGTGTGAAGAATCTACCAGAGCTATTTTCTCACAGAATTCTTGAGTATCATGTGGCTGCTGTCAGTTACCATGACAGGCCGGCAGGAGACCAAAGGGTTAACGGAGAAGCCAGGCCAAAATTAAGGGGTTAGGTTACTTTGAATGTTTATCTTATTACCAGCAGGAAGATGGGCCTGGGGTGATGACCAGAGTTGCAGCACAGCGGAGCTAATCTCTCTATCCTGGTTCTGTGTTATAAAAATACTATTCACTCTAACGGCTTCTACATTTTGACCAGACTTCTTCCTGTAACCACAGTCATGTGTAGCTGTCAGCAGCGATACAGAACCTACAGAACCGTTGGCCTCAAAACTCGGGCCGAGAAAGTGCGAGAGTGACTTTGAATGAAGTGTTCCCCTCCTTCTGGAGGATATGAGACTGGACGTCTCTCCTAAGAAATGTGACAGGGACATGTAGTGTACATATAGGTGTTTGAAGAGTGGCCATGATGAAGGTACAGGTCAGGGCGAGGCCCTGGGCTCTCAGACAGTGGAATCTCTGGTGCCCCCTTTAGTGAGGCAGAGGAACAATCACCTCCACGTAGTTCAGCGGGAAGAATCCGGACTGGCCACGCAGCATGCCCTCGTACCAGTTCTCGTCGATCTGATTGGTGAGTGTGATGACGTCGCCCTCGCGGAAGCCCAGCTCGCCCTCGTTCTCGGGCTCAAAGTCGTACAGGGCCTTACAGCACGGCTGCTCTGCGCCTGCGGGGGGTGGGGGGAAGGGCACTGGTGTAAGGGGGGGGCTCATCTGGGAGCAACAAGCGAGAGGTAGGCGGGTGAGACCAAGCCACTCAGCAAGTCCGAAGCATCTGTGCGTTAGAGGCGTCCAGCAGACACCACTCCTGGGTAAGTCCCTAATCGCTTATCCATGTCTAAGCGTCTGCGGGAGATCAACGAAAGCCAGAGACTTTCCGAAAGCACAGGAGTGGGAGTCTCTGGAAGTCTAGGCGCTGCTGGGCGGGGGGCGTAAAATGTTGGCACAACCACTGACAATTAGAGGCTCAGCTTTCAGGAGTGAGGGGGAGACGAGACAAGACCAACAACACATTGCACGTAAGCAGCAGGCTAGCAAGGCCTCACTTTCAGCACTGGTATTGGGTTGGTAGGGCACAGGTCTCTACTCCAGCAGAATGGGAACCTCCAGTATTGCCCTTTCATGCTGATTCCTACGCCCCCCCCCCCCCCAGCCTAGAGAAGCTGAGAGAGCGGCTCTCCCGGATCTGGGCCCTTGCTTCTCCCGGGAAGCACTCGGAGTTCTAGCAGAATGATTCCGCCGTGGGTTAGTTCTGAAATCCAAGTGCACAGTGCGGGCCCCTTGACTCCACAGCCCACAGTGGACTTGGCCCTCTCCAGAATGTGGAGCGGACTGGATGGAACAGCACAGGCCCAGACGGCCCAATCTTGGTCAGAACGCCACGTGACACACTCCCCGAGCGCACATGGCGCGGTGCTGACCCTGCCTAACCCTCTTACTCATCTACCTGGCACACTTCGGCACGCAGCACGCGGCCCAGATCGGGACGCCGTCGAAGCCGCACTGGTCACTGGTTAGCTTCTGGCATTGCCAGTATGGTGGGCCTGCGTGAGGAAGCCAGCCCAGAATTCCCAGCCCACTTCTGTATACCAGCACCTCCATTAATCAATTAATACAAATGAGTTGAATACAAATCAGATCTTATTAGATCATGCAGAATTTATTCTACTGTATTATAATCTACTGTATGATAACCCAAAGACTAAAGATGCTAGGAATAACAAGCTATGATTTTCCTAAACCCATTTCTATTAAATGTTCTGCTTGGTATGTAACATCCTTGTGTGAGAATTTGTCGTTTAGACCACATATGGGATAACAACCACCTGCACTGTTTACATGCTAGAGGCAAGGAAATGCTTAAAAGGTGACATCTTTAGCATATATTACAGTTATTATAATTAAAACAGGCTACTGAAAAATAATTCATGGCAATTTTACGGAACACGACTTGGAGAGGCGACTCTCCCATTATCTGAAACAGTATAGTCACTGTAATTATTTTCAGATAAATAAATAACTAGACTTGGCTGTATGTATTTATGCATTCTCACAGGTTAGTACCGCAGAATCAGATTTTGCCATTAGCACATGCAATGTGGCAAACCATCAAAATCTCAAACGCAATCTCAAACAACCGTCCACTTTTGGCCCACGCAGGCACACACGCACACACACGCACGCACACACACACACACACACAGTCAAACAAACTCACGGTTTCTGGTCTTTCGGAAGGAAAATCGGCGGCATTGGAAGCGGGAGCCTGCCGATGCCACAGGGAGAGAGCACACGGTGGGGTCACTTTGGAATCAGCCAACTGAGCGGCCGGCTTCAGGACTGGCGAATTAATTCCCGCACAGATGGAAGGACACGCGGACAGTTTAATCACAGCGCGACGCGATGCCGCGACCCCGCGGATGTGCGGCCCGCGGCGGCCAGCGCGCCGTCGTCGGCGAGTAGCTGGACAAAAAGCACTGTCCATCACGTGACCAGACGCTCAGCGATGCGGCGGATGGCGGATGGCGCCTGCCGCGGGCTCTCACCTGAGGAGCGAGTCGACGGGGTGCTGGGGGCAAAGCCACCGTTTGATTGGTCGTTATCTCCGAAGTCACAAACAGGCCTAGGCTTAGGGGTGTACTCCCGGCGGGGGCGGGACTGCGCCTCGTTGATCCTGCCATGCAGAGCACGCCATTAGCATGCGCGTGACCCTGCGCAGAAGCAGCCAGCCCTGCAGATTGACACTAGAGCCCGCGTTCATGCGGCTGGCATCTTACACTTAACTGCTCAGCTGCAAGCGAGGCCGGAGTGGCGAGTCTGCGCCTGAGACAGCCCACGAGTCCTCCGTCCGGCAGGCCGTACCCACCTGTCCTTCAGTTTGTCAGAGAGCTCCTCCAGGATCTGCACGGCCTGCTTGTGGTAATACAGCTGCGACTCCACCAGCGAGGACAGCTGGCTCACCTGCTCAATCTGCGCAGATGGCTTGGGGGTCAAAACCTCACAGACAGGGCATCCATTTTGTTTATCATCATGTTTGACACTGTGTGGTAGTGCAATATTTCACATGGCCTGGATTGCTTAAAGTGTGCAATTTGCCTGTGCTTCAGATATAACCACCTTTCAAGTGCAATGTCTTATTTCTGTCTGTAGATGGCACTGTCTGAGAGCCCAGGGCCTCTCTTATCGAAATGGACAATGTAATATTTTATATATATATATATATAGAGAGAGAGAGAGAGAGAGAGAGAGAGACACACACACACACACACACAGCAAAAGAGACTCATCAGAGTGAAGCAGAAAGCTCGTCACTCACATCCGTCTCCAGGAGGTTGTACATGCTGATCTCTGCCACCTCTTTGGACTCGTGGAACTTGTCCAAGGCCTGCCGCACCTCCTCGTCTGGGATCTTCCCCTGACGCTTCTTCTTATAATCATAATCCAAACGCCGACCCTCCAGCTTCTTCAGATGGTGCTGAGGAGAGGTGGCTGTGATGAGCTCAGTGATGTCACCCCCGCTAGGTGCACTCTTAATACCCAAAAGCCTCTGCAGAGTGTGTCGCAGACTGGCTCTTGGCACACCCTAGTCCAGGTCAGGCACGCCATCTTGGGGGGACACCTGCGGAGGTTGTCCCGGGGCCTGGGTACAGGGGCCCAGGAGATGGTGTCATCGGGGCCGAGTTGAAGTAAATCTGGGCCTTTTCCAGGTGTTCTTGTGCATCACCATGGACAACTTATTCATTCAGGATTATATATCAATTAATATTGAGTTACAACGAAAGCAGACCTGGACCCAGTTGGTGGGACCCAATTTTTAATGTATGTGATTATATTTCTAATAAATTCATCTTGATTTCAAAGGTTTTCGATACAGGTAACATGCCACAAACCAGGCCTGCTCAGACCTGTGCAGACCTGGTCTTCAGAGTGAATTATTATTGGGCGTACACAAGGGTCTCATGAAGCATGTGAACCTCCCTCAGTCACCTGGATCTCCCTGAGGTCCTTGTCAGCTAAGCCCTGAAGAGGGTCTATGAAGTTCTGCTTGACGTCAATGTCAAGCGAGTCCTTCACCTCAGCCAGTCTCTTCATGGTCTCCCCTGCGTCGATTAGCGCGCCACCTACAGCATGGACACAGAAGACAGGCAGCTGGCACTGGCTCTTGAGAGAGGCCCCTTCCCCGCGGCTAACATCACATCAGATTTAATGACAGATTTATTTTTTACAAGTTACAAAGCAAAAAAAAAAAGCTCATCTCTTGGACTTTAAAAAACTAAAAAAAGTGACCATAATATTGCGAGCCGCGGGAGTATACAAAAATGAAAGTAAACTAATATGCTAAATTACATTACCACATTAGATATGCAGGCTTATAAATGCCTGAAATGGAACAAAACATAAGCTAAATAAATTGCTTTTTAAGTATCTAAAAATCCATCTCACATTTACTTGGCTTAATAGACCTTATCTGCTTTGGGGCACGTTCACAAATTCTATGATGTGATAAATACGTAGGAAAACAAATTGAATTCCAGAATCCCATCTCCGCTTTTAGCCTGCTCACATATTACAGCATCCCTACTGTCATTGTCAAAAATGGAAAATGGCTTTTCTGTAATTTTCCTAGGGGGAAAATAATGTTTAGCAACATTGCCTGGTTTAAGTATGTCTCAGACAAGGAATATCATGCCTGTTGATCTGTAAGTGTTGAAGCGAATATATGAGCACTGTGTTCTGGGCTGCACAGCTATCAGCTGCCCCCTGTGACGGCACAGTGGGCCATCAGAGAAAGCAGAGGCCAGCTCAGCACACACAGACTGACAGACACACAGACAGAGACAGGCACACAAACAGGTGCATGCAGATACATGCACACACGCACACACACAGACTGACAGACACACAGACAGAGACAGGCACACAGATGCATGCAGCCACGTGCACACACAGACTGACAGACACACAGACAAAGACAGGCACACAAACAGATGCACGCAGATACATGCACACACACAGACTGACAGACACAGGCACACAAACAGATGCATGCAGACATGCGCAAACACACACACAGATTGACAGACACACAGACAGAGACAGGCACACAAACAGGTGCATGCAGACACGCGCACACACACAGACAGACACAGACAGACAAACACCCACCAAAGTTGGCGTCTTCACCGAGCTCCCGGCCAAACTTGGCCATGCACTCCCCCAGCAGTCCCTCTGCCTGGGGGTAGCCCGGGCTCTTGACCTGGCCCCGGATCTTCGACATGGTGTTCAGCATGGATAGCTTCGCACGGGATGCTGAGAGAGAAAGCCGCAAGTCTAATAAGCATCTTCAGCACCAGCCTACAGTACTTAACCGCTACGGATTAAGTCAATCACTCACCCGGATTAGGCTGCAGGTACTCTGAGGTTTTGGAGATAATGTCTACCACAGCTTTGTTCGTCACATCTACTTTCTGTAAACGCAAGGCAGATTGAGAAGAGAAACACAGACACTACTACACAACAAAAAATACAAAGATTGGTTCAACTTCACATCCAAGTAATAAGCTTCCGTGTAGGTTATGCAAGGCATAACTTATGGTGCATAGAATAAATACTCTATTTTATCCAGCAGAAAGAGAGCAGAATAAACCTGGTGATGACCATCTCACTGAAAATCGTTATCAGAAGGTCATTACTTATTGATATGCAGATTTACAAAGTTTAACTATATTGAAGCAAGAGACAAAAAGAGAGACACAATATTAAAGAAAACACCATCTGAGCACAGGAGCGCACAAGCGAAAATGCCCCTCAAAATGACACGCAGCTCAGGAAACAACTCAGTGTAATGAATCACAGAGGCCAAAAAACACTGGGCCCGTTTGTAAATAAATGTGGGAAGCCCCTTGGCTTCCCGACCAGTGTGATTTAGCCCATCTGTTTCTTTTTAGTATATCAGGCTTAAAACTTGAACCAATCAGTTTTAACAACAAGGATTTCATGTAGGTAGAGAAAACAAAATCCACAAGTCAGTCTAGAACTGTCTACATATAAGATTTTAATGAAAGTTGAGAATTAAGAGAGAGACAGAGTCCAAAGGGGAAACTGAGACATATACTTGTCTTAGTTTGTTTCCCCATGTAGACTGAAGCACTGATAAACATCTCAAGGAAGAGCTGCTCTGCATGATTCGCCGACCGGCCTCCACTGGGACAGCCAATCCCACAAACAGGAAGCGGATGACCGTGTATTCCTGCATCTCAGATAAAGCAAAGCGATGCCACACTCCAGATATTCGTGACGGAGTCCTCAGTGGACAGCATGTTTGTAGCTGTGGCTCACCCTCTCCAGGTCTTTAAAGTCTTCATCCAGTTTAGTCCCCTCTGCACCACCAACCTTCTCACTCACCATCTGCACACCAGGAGGGGGAACATTGAAAATGCAAATCGCACTGTATCCTCAGTCACAGAGCTATTGTTTCATAGTATGATAAATATATCCACAAACAAACACCGAATAACGTGATTTTGGGTTCTAAAGCAGTTAGTGAAGTAACTATGAAGACTGAAATGAAAGCCTAAATTTTGCGAAAATCCCATACGGAAAGAACAGCATCTCTGCAGGCCTGGGGGAGACATGGCATATATATAACAAAGCAACTATTTGCATGTACAGGGGATTTGCCTGGGGCCCTGGTGCATATGCATGCTAAATTATTCAGATAAAGAGGCCACGCTAAACTGTAACAAGATACTGGATAAAGCTGTGCTTATAAAGAAATACATACGACATTTGCTACAATAAATATAAATAAAACACATAAAAATTTGCAATAGCTATGTAACACATGAATGTGGAGATTCTGGTGCATGTTCACATTTTCTCGTTGTGCTCCAGTGGGAAACCCTACTAACATGTCGTTAGACCACCATGCACCATGCATGGATGTATGGATCTTGAAGCTAAAAAAGCACATTAAGAACCCCAACTCAAGGAGAATTCACAACACGAATTAAGCAACATAAACTACACTGTCCTTCAATTTTTTATAGCTACTCATCCATCCAAGGTAAGATGATGGGAAACCTGGAGCTTATCCCAGGAGACAGAAACCAGGGTACACCCTGCACAGGATGCCAAACCATCAGGGGGCATGTTCAGAGCAGAACGGTGTGTCTGAGCTACAGAAAACCAGGAACCCCCAGAAGAAGCCTATGAACATGGGGAAAAATGCATAAACTCTAGAGATGCAACCTCTTGAACCACTACTCCACCCCACTACACTGTGAGTGACACTAAATCACTAAATCAGGCTGCCTTCGACATTCCCGTTTCGCGTTTATTTCTATGTTAAAATATCCTGACAGGGGTACTGACAGGAATGAAGAATGAATCTGTAGTATTTCTGCAAACAGCAGAGTATCACACAGATAAGTAGTACATGAGAGCTTAGCCAGGGTGCACAAAGGAAAAAAAAATAATAATAATAAGGCTAAGTGGCCAAACCGATGGGGCCGTGTCATGAGCAAAGCCAAGGCAAAAAGAAATTAAAAGCTTCTGTTCCACCTCTCTTGAATACCTGACACGGAAGTCAATGAAACAATGAGCAGCATAGCAACAAATAAGAACAGGACTATGGGTGACACACGTCAGACGAGGGACACTCCTAATGACGTGTCAATGAAAAGCACCGTGAACAGGTGACACGGAACAACACACAGCATACAGAGTGGGGATGTACTCTCCAGCATTTAAAACCGGACAATGCTGCGAACTATGGGGCGACTCGACCACCTTCCACTAAACCTAACCAACAGCGGGAACCTCGCTCACTAAATGAGAAAACAGGTCCGTTTAAAAAAAGGAAAGAAAGAAAGTAGTAATGTAGAAAGGTCAACACTCGAAATATCACAGTTAAATTTACATGTACACCAGTTTGACTCTCACAAACAAAGATGCCCAATATAAACTGCTGAAATGCAATTTGACAGCCTTGTGGACCACATGCTCAGATGGAACAAAACCCAGCCTGAAAAGCACAACTTCACACATATTTGAGAGGGGAAAAACTGGAATATATATATAAAAAAAATAATTAAAAAGCAGGAAAGTGTTTTTATACCCGCCGAGAGGCAGCAAGGCTGAATCTTGGAAAAAATGAAAAGCAATGGAAGAACATAGTGAAATAAAGATTGTTGTCAGAAGCCATGCAGAGGAACCACGGCTTCCTACGACAGTCTGTCCAGAAGGATTTAAGATTATCTGCCTTGTGCCAGGGGCAATAGCTCTGGGAGCCCGACACCGTCCAAGGGACCGCAGGGGGGCGGGACAGCCACGCTCATCCCAGGACAAACCAGCGGCCCGGAGTGCCACATGTTAATCCCATCTAGCGGTTCTGCCACGAGGGGACACTCGACCCACACCCACCCCCCGCTGCCCGTGTTCAGAGCACTGGGTCCCCTCTGCCCGTGTTCAGAGCACTGGGTCCCCTCTGCCCGTGTTCAGAGCACCGGGTCCCCTCTGCCCTTCATGCTTCCCAGCCTGTAAGGAGAGGTGTTGAGGCGACTCGATTCCATGGACACAGAATCGATTTGTTCAAAGGGGGAGAAAAATAAAATCGCCAGGGGGCGGGGGAGGGGGGAAATCTATATTCCATTAAAATACACATATTGTTCAAATAAACTTGTGCACTCCCTGTCCCTCGCAGCTGTCTCTAAGCCCAGTGGAAAATGGGAAGTTTGAAACTGCACACGTATGAAGTTGCCTCACCCCCCCCCCAGAGTGCAGAGCAGAGCATTACTGAACCACTCCACTCCCTTCCTGACTCGTCAGCAGAGTGCTTAAACCAGACAGCAACTCAAAATTCACCACTGCTCACAGCTCCTACATATGACCACAGTGTCAGATCACTATTGAAATGGCCGGCCATAACACTCCAACAAATGTGTCAAAGGATTCCACAGAAAAATAAAACAAACTTCAAATCTAACTGGGAGCACAGAAAAAAAAAACTATTAACATTAGTAACACAACAGGGGGGGTGGAAAGAGGATACCTAAAACAAACTAATTCAGAAACATTATACTGTCCAATGCACTGCAGTGTGACGTATATTCACTTTAGAAGGTGAATCAGGAAGTGGAACAGCAGTTGTATAACATATAGATGGATTGACACACACCCCCAAACGTATTTATTTAAACCAGGTGGCCGCAATCTTGAAAACGTCATGGCAAACTAACAGTGCTAGGGTTTGGTGAGATAAAGTTATTTCCACAAGAGGCCAATGTCCCATGCCAAAAGAACTTATCTTTCTCAGCAGATCAGGAATTCTACAAGACGCCTGTCACCATACCAATGTTAAACTTGCTAAATATGCATACTGTTATTCAAGGCTTGGTGACTTTCTAACTGAAAATGTCATGTGGCATGACATTTTAAATTTGGGCTGCTGTGTCTCCATTTGCAGTCAGTCACTGTGATAAGCAAATTAATAAAAGTTACTACAAGAAAATGGATGCTCCTACTGATCTTTAAACTGCAGCCATAACATTAACCCTCTGAGGTCTGAGGTGATTTTGGGGTCCCTGAGATGTTTGGACATGCTCTGATATTTGTGGTTATTTCAG
>JAODKM010000032.1:4525401-4541693 GCA_026780845.1 Petrocephalus sullivani | reverse complement strand
TATTAGTGTCTTTTGCACTGATAAGAAAAAAAAAACCCAAATCACGCCGGCGTGACGGCCGACCTCAGAGGGTTAAAACGACCTGCCTAATGTTGGGTAGGGTCCTCCTCGTGCCACCAAAACAGCCGAGCTGTCAAGGCACGGACTCCACAAGACCACTAAAGGTGTCTTGTGGTATCTGGCACCAAGACATTTGCAGCAGATCCTTTTAAGTCCTGTAAGTTGCAAGGTGGGGCCTCCATGGATCGGACTTGTTTGTCCATTGCATCCCACAGATGTTTGATCAGATTGAGATCTGGGGAATTTGGAGACCAAGTCAACACCTTGAACTCTTTTTCTTGTTCCCCAAACCATTCCTGAACAAGTTTTGCAGTGTGGCAGAGCGCATTACCCTGCTGAAAGGGACCACTGCAATTAGGGAATACAGTTGAAGTACTTTTGACACTTTTCCACTGCCAACAAGAACTGAGCTGTATTCTACCTGTACCGCAATCTAGCGCTTTCCCATTGCAAAGGCCGAAAGCGTGACCACACTGAGCTGGTTGCATCACTACCATCTCATTGGTCGAAATGCACAGATACACCAATGTTCGGCGCATGGATTATCTGAAGAAAAAAAATGTATTCTCTATATATTATTCATTATTAGTAGTACCACACATCGCAAGGCATTCCCAAAAACTAGCAACTTGAAAATTTCCAACCTCTTACTTAAAGTACTATAGAACAGCTGAACGGAAATGATTCATAATACAAACTTACGCAAGCAAATGCTAATGCCGCTAGTGACTGATATTTGCATAACATGCAGTTTCTCACAGACGTGCTAGCAGAAATCAGCACACAGGAAAGAAATTATAATAATTGCATATATAGTAAATCATAATGACCACAGTGTGAGCGGTAAATAAGCGTCTCTTTAGATGTCACTGGCACTGCACTCTCCAAACTCTGCAAGGCAAAGCTGAACGGACCATTCTGAAGAGGAAAACCAAAGCGAGCTGGAACTGTGCTTTAGTAACAGCACGGCTCAGGTGTGAATCTGTTCCTCTACGACACTGGAAAAGCGCAATTTGTCTGCAACAATGTTAAGGTAGGTGGTATGTGTCAAAGTAACTACCACATGAATGCCAGCATCCCAAATTCCCCAGAAGAACATTGCCCAGAGCATCATACTGACATACCGTCTTGCCTTCTTCCCCCAGTGTATCTTGTTGCCATCCCTTTCCCAGGTAAACGATACACACATACTCGGCCACCCACATGATGTAACTGAAAACGTGACTCATCAGCCCGGGCCGCCCTCTTCCATGGCTCCATGGTCTAGCTCTGACGCTCACATGCCCATTGTAGTCACTTTCGGCAGTGTACAGGAGTCAGCAGCACTCTGCACTTTCTGCAGCTACGCATCCCCATACATAGCAAGCTGCGATGAACTGTATTCTGACACCTTTCTATCATAGCCAGAATTAACTTTCTCAGCAATCTGAGCTGCAGTAGCTCTACTGTGGGACCGGATCAGATGGGCAAGCCTTGGCGCCCCATAAGCACCTAGGAGCCTTGGGCAGTCCATCACCCTATTGTTGGTTTACAAACACTGTTGGTAGGTACAGACCATTGCATAATGGGAACATCCCCACAAGACCTGACATTTTCAAGATTCTCTGACCCAGTTGTCTGGGGCGACTTATTATTGGGCCCTTAAGCAAGGTTTGCCCCTTGTCAAAGTCACTCAGACCCTTATGCTTGTCCATAATTCAGGCTCCTAACACATCAACTTCAAGAACTGACTGTTCTCTTGCCCAATATATAATGGCATCCTTGACAAGTGCCCTTGTAAGAAAGTAAGCAATGTTCTTCACTTCACCTCCCAGTGGTTTTAATGTTGCGGTTGATCGGGGCACGACGGGTGGGGGCTCCCCAGCTGCAGGACATATAAAGAACGTACTTCGCCCTGA
The DNA here is from genome assembly GCA_026780845.1 of Petrocephalus sullivani. Classification (NCBI taxonomy): domain Eukaryota; kingdom Metazoa; phylum Chordata; class Actinopteri; order Osteoglossiformes; family Mormyridae; genus Petrocephalus; species Petrocephalus sullivani. Next base: position 4,539,735 of record JAODKM010000032.1, on the reverse strand, counting down.
ACACAAACATTTATGTACATGACATTTGCAAAGATTGACATAAACACCGTCTTAGTCAACGTACACGAAAGTGGGAGATTTGCACGAACACGTGAAACACTCATTTTGACATTAAGTTGCTGCATTTTTCTTAGAGTATATACATTTAAACAAAACTTTGCAACCGTAATAGCTCTTTAAAATGTATATCTTTTAAATCAACAAAAATCTGGTTATCACATAAAATCAGATGTATATTCTAAAAATTCAATCTGAAAACATTCTTCTGTCTAAAGCATCTGTATTGTGTAATTTTTAGAATATTCCGCACATGTTATGCATTTCTGGGACCCCCCGAGGGACACATACATGGACCCCCTCTCAACTGTGTCAGCCTAAGATGGAGTAAACACAACAGTGTCTGTGTACTCAAATGTTTATCTCACCAACTCTCCCCATTTCCTAAATACCCTTTAATATCCTGACACACTGTCCTATCAGTGAATACCAAAAAAACTACAAAGCTAGCATGAAGGCCGTCTTGTTGTACAGCAGGCTAAGCTTCTTTGCCTGTGATCAGGTCGCCGGTTTGAGCACGGCTTTGCTTAACCCCCAGCTCCGTGGATGCTGCTGCGGGTGGCTGCCCTTCGCTTCTAAGCTCGTCTCACCTACGTACATCTGTGTGTCATCAGTGTAAGATGGGGAGGCAAAAAAAAAACACCTTTCCCTACAGGGATTAATAAAGTGTCATTAATATTATTAACATCCCTGAACACTGATATGCCACAACAAACTGCCAGTAAAGTGACCTTAGGTGGTAGCTTTAAAACAATGTTAGCTTTGCTCATTTGGCCTTTGAGGATTAGGTCTATAGTGTTGGATGAGTAAGGGGTGACCATTCTATACACCTGGAAGGTGCGCTTTGTATGTTTTTTTTTCAGAACAGTTTACACAGCTCAACAGTAAGACATTTACATTGACATTTACAGTATTTAACAGACACTCTTAGCCAGAACGACTTACATAAGTGCTTAGAAGTCTCCATCAGTGAACACACACAGACACTGTTTCAGTTGAACCTTGGCTAAGAATACCATCCGTTTAAAAACACTGTTGGCATATACAGTTCTTTTTATATGAAAGTATTTAAATAAGACAACTAAGATACCCAAAATAATTTCATGACAGATGCTTCATGCTCATTTGAACAGTGGCATCCTTTACCGGATAGGATCCCCCTCTAGAGCAGAGCAATAGCCCATGACCCAAACCACCATACTTACCGGGGTCAAGTCAGGACAATAAAATGTGAGAGGACATCCTTAACATGCTTATAGTATATTCTGAAAAGACAGAGTAAACACCTTCAATGGGGACAAGCATCACTAGTTATTGCAAACCGTCAGCTATGAGCCTGATGATGTAAAAAGTCTCTGCATTCTTGGTAAGAGAAACTGCATGCTAGATCACACTGTTACACAAAAGCTCAGATGATGATGGCATTCAGGCCTATTATATATATGAATGCAAAGCAACAAATCATAGAATCAGAATTCAGAAGTGATAAATCAATCGAAAAAATACAAGAAAGAAGATAAAAAATGAGACGAAGGATATGGAGATGTCTATCCATCTTCCATCACCACCAAGCTCTGGATATGGGACAGGTGCAAACCACTACACGGCACATGCTACAGGAAATCTCCACTTTTAACCACACTGTACGCCTTTGGATTGTGACAAGAAAATCACAGGAAAATACATGGAACAATATACAAAACCAGAACCAGGGGTGGGAATTGAACCCACAAGCCTGGAGGCGTGAGGGAACAGTAATACCCACTGAGCCACTATGCCACCCTACAGTGCACATTCCCTGCACAAAGTACAAAGGAATTCAAGAGCTGTGCACAAATTATAATAATTCCAAATTTGTTATTTTCACTAAAATTGCATGCCACGCTGTCCGTAATTATAGACAACCAGACCTGATTTTCACACATATAAAAACCAGCCCATTTTGCATGCAGCTCTAAGTATGCTGGGATGTTGCCTGCTCAATTACCTCCTAATCTGTGCTGGGATATATTGAAAGCTGGGGAATTTATTTCACACCCCTCATTTATTCTGATAGATACATATATTTCGCACCATTGACATAGCAGGGGTGGCCTTGGATAACACTAAGCAGGCATTGTGTCAACCTCAAGGTCTCACGTGGGAGACCGGGCTACGATTCTGCAGAGAGTTGGCTCCCTACAGATATGAGTACAGTCATTTAATTAGTTATGCCAAGTGGTCCATAGTTTTAAAGACACCATCCAGCTCTCTAGGCAGTGATGCAATTAAGGACATGTAGTTGTAGCCCAAAGGACAGCGTTTCAATTCCCAGGGTGGACCAGAGCAATACCGTAGTGTGAAGTATTTCACCCAAATTACTCTAGCTCAAAACCCAGCTGTAGAAATGGCTGAAAGAATCATTTGTTGAGTTGACAGTTTTACTCAAATGTATGTAATTATATTCATGCACTTCTCCTCGCCTGACTAACAAGGGGACAAATAAGAAGCTGTGTATGCACACAGTACAGATACTCAATTGTCAGAATATATTTTTTAATAAAATCATTACCGAATCATTATATTTGGCTTTACATCCATGCTTGATTACAAGCATAATTAGTGTGGCATCTTTATAGCCCAGAGAGAGAATAAGTGAAGTGCGCTTGGTTAAGGCCAGGGACGAAAGATTTATCGATTTCAAATCAAAATCGCGATTTGAAACAATGCAATTAGCAAATTGCATTATGCATTATACAGCACATCTGACCCAGGGTTTAAAACTGTCGTAAGAATAGATGTGCAAATTCATTCCGTCCTCCTTCTGTGACAGTCTAAACAATCAGAAGTGCCGTGTTCCTCGCGTGCCAGTCACGCTCACCAATCGGAAGTGTCCTAAAGTGACTACGTATACGCCCACAAACAGAGTCACATGAAACCCAAGGAAGACATTTTTTTGCTCTGCGAATATAACATTAGTTCTGCAGCTGAGCCGTAAGTGAATTACCTAGCTATTTCATGGCAAGAGATAGTTTACTGAAAGGTCCTATTATTAGGAGTCCAACCGGTGTTAGCCACGAGACTCCTATTGTTTTCTTACTGGAATCATTTTATTTTTGTTAAAGTATTTAAATTTAACAGTCACAGCTTTTGTGATAGTTGCTTTATGCGTCATTGTTCTCTGCCAATTTCACCCTTGTATACATCGGACTTTTCGGAAACACTTACTTTACTATGGGTAAAAAAAAGCGGTCGAGCACCGTTTGCAGACACGACACTTAAAATGTGCCTGTAAAAATACGATCACTGCACCATGTTATCTTGTGACCAGGAACATTTTTGGCAAATAAATGACTATAAAACAAGTTTAGCCTGCTTTGCCTTAAAAGAACTGAAAAGAACATGGCATAATCTGGTAACAGCAATCACACCAATATGATTGGTAAAAAGTTAAAGATTGCTTAGAAACTGTTCTTAGTGTACATGTCATATAGTGAATACTGAACTGAGTTTAAAAAAAAAACAGCAAGTCAAATCGCAATCGCAATATCTGTCAGAGAAATCGCAATTCGATATTTTCTTTAAATCATTCAGCCCTAGTTAAGGCACGGTCCCTTTTGTCACACCCGACCATACTGCATACAGAAACTTGTTTATTAGGCTCAAAAGATACACTTCCCGTGGGGGCTTCCTGCAAAGGTGAAAAAGGCACAGCAACACAGAGAATTTACTGGAAAAACAATACCATTTAAGGGATCCTTTTTGCTTTGAAAAGTGTCAGAATAATGGCAGGATTAAAATGTATGTAGTGCAAAGCGGTGTGCTGTCTACTCCTACGTCGGCAAGAGGAAATGTGCCATGAGGTGGGTATCACATCAGCATTCTAGAAGAGAAGGCGTCCCGGGGTGCCTTAAAGCAGCATAAGCACAAAGCAAAAACAACAGGCAACAATAGCAGCTAATGTTGCTTGGACCGCTAATGACTACACAGGCTAATGACAAAACAAGGCAGAGGCAACAATAAGTGACGCTTCCCAGCACTTTAACGTAAGCCGCAGCACAATGCGAGGAACTTAAACCCTGCCGAAAAGAGCTACCTTTTCAGTCGGCCAATCATACAACTGTAACAGGTGACACGGAGAGGAGAAGGTAGGCCTATAAGTGGGAGTCATCTGGCCCCAAGGTAAAAGCCAAGCAGATCCTTCACGCAACGCGAAATTACCAGCACTGATCCACACATGAACAAAAACAACAGTCAGTTAAATGCAGGATTCCAAGAACCCAGCCTCTGCTCAGACCCGACTGAACACACCAGTGAGGTTGAACCCACAGGCAAGGCACACTGAATTGATGGCGTTTAAACTGTGCATGAAAGAACCTACATCCCTATTTGTCCACTGAATCAACAAACTTCATGTCATATAATGTTCCCTGCAACCAAACCAAGAAACCAACGCTATTTCAAGATGCTCAAGTATCCTCTGTAAAAGGTAGAGAGATAAAAAAGACATCGGACAGGGTGCATGTGTCATAAGGTCGTGTATGCAAGGCGTATTTTTGCTGAGCTGGCTTCTGAACCCTAAAGACAGAGGTGAAGATGACAGGGAGAGAAACAGATGTCAACTAAAAGCAGGTTACGTTCTTCAGGTGACAACCCCCCCGAGCATTTCTGTCAGGACACCGTTACCCTCACGGCTGACATCACACCCACAGTATGCTCCTCCACAGCACAGCAAGTACACCGATGTGCAGCCATCTAAATACGAGGGCCTTATTAGCTACCAGTTAGTCAGGCATCTGTTCTCAGCAAATCCAACTTCTGCCATTCCACCATTCAGTCTTTCAGCAGCACACCCAGTGTCTTGCTCCTTTAAATGCGATATAAAGCCACCAGTTGAACCCACCCCAACTCCCCAGCCCACTCTTTGCTGTTTTTTTAGTTTCACTTTCTTCACATGCACCAGAAGATGCACTGGAATCATAAACAGCCTTTCCAAGTTACTGCAACCATTTACAGCAAATAGTCATGACTCAGCATAAATTGGGCATTATATTTAATTTGGGGACAAAGCCATTTTACAAATTTAATTTCCTGCTTCCCTTTCCAAAAAAAAACTGAGCAACTGAACACCCTGTAACAGTCCTTTGATGTGTACATATATAGTGTATTTATAAATGCATATGTTCTCTTAAGGGCAATACAGACATCGAAAAATAATAAATCTGGCTGCATTTTAATAATATAATACAAAGAATAGTTAAAAACATTAAACAAATGCAGAATTGCTCAGCCAACGTTATCAGTGGATTTAATACTGTTCTAGTTCAATGGACTATATTCAATGTATCATCATGCACACTGTTGTTGTTATTATTATTTATGGTGACCTGATACTCCAGGTAAGTTAATACATCTCCCGTGGCTTAAGTATTAATACTGTACGTCTTTCAGACGAAATAGTTAGTGAGGTTTTAAACAGTCATTATATTGCATTTTGCTGCTTAATTGTTTTGAAAGGTTAATTTGTCTGCATTTCATTTTCACACAGAAATAAAGGTCAAGTATCACCAAGTATTAGGGATGCGGAATTTTTTTTCTTACATTTAGGACCAATGCCACTGCACACATCTACATACCAAATTTTCATATTTTTTTTATTAATCTGTAGGAATCATAAGCCTCAGATACACTAAGCGATACGCCCACTTAAGCAGAATGCCAACATGACGCAGGGCCGCCCCAATAGGCCAATGTATCTTGTTGATTATAAACTTTTCCACATATAAGACAAACAACAACAGGTTTGATCGGGAAGGCTGACGGGACTTGGCAGCTTCTGACAGCCCGTAAATCTCAGACATCCACACTGCGACTTGCTACGTAGCACTCGGGCAGAAAATGCAACACGCACGAAGCGTGGCATCTGCCAAGCTAGCTGGGCCACTTCTAAGGCTCAGGCCGTTCCCGGGGAGGGAAGTTATCTGCGAGCTCTGAGAATAACAGCAGGATTTATGGGTCTGGCTACCAGCATTCTTAGGTTAGCTGGGTAGGGGGGGACCAGTAGTCGGGTAGAAGTTACTTGGTTAGGTCCTGTGAAATCCCGGCAGATCACCAAGCAGTATTACGCAAACACCACCGCACAAAACTGCTTTAGGACTAGAAACGGAGGCGCACACGGCGGCCGGGACACGTAGCGATAGGAAGGGAGAGGCGAGCCCGCTTCGTAACCAGCGCCGCCACTTATGGAGGTAAGAAAGTTGGTGGCTGACCTGACTCGCTTTGTAAAACTGCTTCTTCAAGCCCGCCACAGACATCTTGGAAGCGGGACTGTCCTCTCAACGCGGTCGTTTACTTTATTTAAAAATAAAAATATTTAAAAAAAAAAGAAAAAAAAAGTGTGTCTAATTTGCGCGACTTGCCCCCGGTGGACGCGGACCGGCCGCCGGCGCTGCTCTCCCCTGGCCGCTCGGGATATTACACGGCGCGCGCCCGCACTTCCTGTCGCCGGAGCGTGCGCGGGGTGGGAAAGCGCGAGCAGGAAGGGCGCGCGCGCGGCGCGCGGGAGCAGGTAGCCCCGCGCCGCCGCCGCCGCAAGGTGGCGGTATGCGGCCTCGTTCCATTCCCGGCCCCGCTCGTGCAGGAGGGTCGGCACGGATTCTATTAAGGGCTCTCCGCGTGCTTTAAATGGGGATTCATGCTGTCTGGTAACAAATCCCTGCGCCCTAAAAAGTAAGCCGGCGCAGCCTGTGGCGAGTAATCATTATTTCCAGTGATTAACTTAAGTATACCATGTTGAGTTTCACAGTCAATAAGAGTTGACAAAATTTCTGTGGCAGTTCCAATCCCCTTCCGGATCCATTCTGGTCCACTAAAGCTAAATTACATTTAAATGCTCTTTTACTGTTAATAACGTTAAAAAGTCAAGTCTCATTTGGCCTTATGTTGTGTGCAACGGCGGTGCTTGACTTTTTCAAGAAAATGCTATAACGGTGGCAAGCTGATTTTAACGGCAACTAATTTAAAGTTAGTTAAATTAGTAGTCCGTCAATTGTACCACCATGATTTCTATAGATTGTAACACGGACTGCTGCCTATATACAAAGCAAAACAGTGATTTAGCTGAAATCTCTTAGTCTCTAAGTGGCAAAATGCCACAGCCCTCCTAGGAGATCCTATGTGCTGCTGCAATCCATTGGAGTTGCACTATGGTAGCTCCAGTTTTTAAGGCTCCTAGAAACAATGACATCCCTCTGGGTTTTCCTTGTAGCCGTGAAACATCTATTAGTTTAACAGTAGGTTCCCCAAAAGGGTAATTGCTGTACACTGAAATAATTGATTCTTTTCACATTGTATTGTCATTTCTTATTGTTTCTGTAATGTCACTGGAAATTTAATTCCGTTATCCATGCCTGCTTAGGCTACAATTTAGAAATCATAAATCAAAAAAACCTTGAAGTTTTTCATTCTGCATTGGTACTGGCTGATAAATGTGGCATTGTATCTATTTGCAGTCTGACCTATAATTTGAAACTGATATGAACTTATTGTGTTCAATTTGTCTGCCATTAGCTGAGCTCTATTCCGGATCAAAAGCATCACTTATGTTTCTCATAAAGAGTCAAGAAATACCAATTGCAGGCAAGACAGATTATACAAATAGACAATTACTGGAAAAATTAGGACTTTGTGCAAGTTACGTTTCAGGCCAGATCTTGCATTCTGTTTCATATGCAAACCAGATCATCCTCGTTGAAGTAAATAATTCAACTAATTCTACTTTAGGAGACCGACTAGTATAATGTCATTTGAATGAAAGCACATAAGTAGTTCAAGACTGTAGAAATGGTGTGGAAAATTTGCATATTGGTCAGTATACAATATAGAGCTGTATGTCTTAATGTCTTATAGAAAATGTCAAACTGCAGGTTGAAACTGCTTAAACACGAATCTGGGGTTTGCAAGGTCCAAAACATCTCTGGAAAGTTGGGCAAAATGTATGCGATGGAACTCTTGACATGTAGGTGAGCCAGACTACTGAAAGATAAGCATCTTATTATGCAGTAACAATAAGATTCACTGGACACCCTTCTAAGAAAGGGCTGAATATTTCACAGATTACCTTCAGGAAAGGGCGTGCATGGAGCTCGCAATTTTTTTTATACAACATTAATCCAAAGGGCCGCAAATATTGGCAACGCTCCCAGAGTCTCCTTAGCAACTAGGGGATGAGAGTCTCAATAAATTGATTCAGCAGTAATGGTGAGGAGAGGCCAAGGAAGGAATCTGAGGCAGAATGTTACTGTGGGAACAGCTACAAGAATCCAATAGGCCTGAACTTCCATTTACCCCAGATTAAATCTGGGCAGTATAATATTGCAGTGCACAATGCTGTCCAGGGTAGGAAGGAGAAGGACTTTTAGATCTACGCTGTCAGAATAAAGTACCAATAAATTACCTTTGAGGGTACATTACCTATGACTGGGGCCGTACCCTCAAGGATCTGCCCTCATTGTAGGTGCGTGTACCTTTTAAGGTACAGAAATGGACTCTGAGGAACATATTTGTTCCATTGGGGATCCATTAATGTTGTTTGTACCTTGGGGTACGAAAACTGTACCAGAGCTGTACCCTTTTTTTACAATATAAAACCGCATGATGATACTGGAGGTTCCTCAGATTTCAGAGTCTGGCAGCCAAAATACCTGAGATTAAACAATGAGAAGAGACAAATTAATCTATCTTGAAATATCTCATAAACACTGCAGTCACCACAACTGAGTAACACAATAAAAATGTAATATAGTAAGATAACAATAGTACCATAATAAGGCAATAAAGCAGCTTATCAGAAGACATGGATATATGGTGTATGAGACAAATAAGAACTTCAGCTGTTTGGTATAGAAAGAGAGAGAAAGACCATAATATTTAGGAAGGAGCTTTGTGCTGTAAGGGAGCCCCAATTCTGCACTTCTGATTAAGTAGCATCACTGTAGAAAATGCAAGCAAATTGAGATGGGAGCAGGGTAGAAAAAAGAAAATGCCACTTTAACAGCGTGTTAAAGGGCAGCGGGATGTTTTACTCCAAAGGACAGTGACTCAACAGCGGTTTGTCATTCTAAAACAAGGAGGCTCTGGGAAACGGAAGCATAGCAGGCTATACCATTTCCCTTGTGATCTTAATTAAAGATTCTCGTTACAACAGCTGCTGGGGCGGAATAGGAGCATTAAATCACCGGAGGAAGGTTCCATGAAATGCCACAGGAAAGGTTTTAATGAATCGTGAGTGTTTGGAGGAAACATCAAAAGGGAAGCAGGCTAATTGTTTTGGAAGGCTCCTTTCAAATTCAGCACGCTGCTTTGCTAACGCTGGCCATCTCCATGCTTTACGTGGCTTCTGATAATGTATAGAGTGCATGAAAACGCTGAAGGGAATTGATTGGAAAATCAAACAATCGCCGTTAAATGTGGCTGGGGATATTCCAGTTCTTCAGTTTAATGGGTCTCTGTTACTGTGTAACGTGGATTTCTACAGCTTCTTCCATGCTAGTGAGAATAGCTCGCGAGCGCTGACCGTGGCATTGCCGCTGGTCTTGTGGCGAGCTCGGGACCGAAGCAGGCAGCAGATGTAACTGCGGTCTGAGCAGAAGTTGTGAGACATTGCAAGGGTACCACACACAGGCTGGTTTAACCTATGAGCAAGACACTTGCAGCAGCAGGGGTAAGCCGACTTATCAAAGATGGGAGCTATGATCAAAGCAGAAATTAGGATCCTTGAAGAGGGGAAGCAGAGGCCTAAATGAATAGGGCTTGTACCACAAGCATCTCAGACTGAGTGGGAACTCCCTAAACGACTAAGGGAGTGCCCAGGAGGCAGGAGCCCTTTCAATGCTACTTGAGAAAAGCAGTTAAGGAACATTTAGTTAAACATCCCTTTCACTTCATTTCTTGATATACTTTCCGCAAAAATAACTAGATTTGGAGGTAGGGCGATAAAAGCTACTGAGTGGGTTAAGGCCCTGTTCACATCTGGGCTGCTAAACATTGTAACGATCATCAAAGGGATTTTTTGCAGTACTGCGTAAATTTTAGCTGGCTGCGCCATTTGCGCATTTAATGAATGCGTACGTACTTCCTCTCACCCGATGACGTCAGCTGAGTAGGCGGTGCTTCAGTGCGGCCCACTCGCAGCCTAGACCATCTCCGAATGTTGTCTGAGCGATCGGATGTCAGTGTGTCCTCAGTGCGTCTTGGGTGCGTTGGCACCTGTAATTAGCGCCGTCCACTTGTGATCAGATCACCCAGGATGCCTGTTAATGCAAAGTGTGAACAGGGCCAGAGATACAATTAAGCCAACAGAATCAGAGGACTTCATGTGTGATTGTCCTGAATGAACAGGGCAGCATTACCAGAACGCCTAGTACTCATGGCTCTACAAAAAAGGTAGATAAACAGCCTAATAGCTGAGGAAGACAGCTGGAATCATGATTCACAATGGAATAGGTGGGAGCTGCCATGCTGGAAACCAGAGGAGACCCTGCTAACAGGTAGGTTTTGCAGGTATGGATCAAACACCTGAGGAAAATCAGATACTAGGCTTCTGGCCTACAGCACAAATCAAACCCAGCACTGCCCAAAAAGGGACCGCCTTGGGATGTATTAAAAGTTTTCAGAAAGACCGAAATGGTTTCACAGTGGAACTCAAACAAATTTTGTTTATAGAGAAAAGATCCTTGAGGAATGAGGTCTAACCTGACAGGTGTTTTTATTAGTTGGAATTTAATGACTTTGGGGCTAGATAGTAATTCATTTGTGTGGTTTCTCTGCACAGATGCCATAGAAGCTGTGTTGGAGACATGTAGGTCCTATTAGCAGAATGACACCCAAGGCGTACAATCCCACATAAGGGCTAATGGGCTTTCAAGTTCTGAAATGGCAAGCCTTGGGAAGCGATTTATCCATGCCGATTAAATATTTGGATTATATTTACTGCTGCTTAAAAAAAGATAATAAATTACTTCAAATTTTGCAAAGCACCACCCAATGAGGGCAGGTCTCTTTGCCAAAATCCTGATATGGGTAGAGGGTACAGGCTAAAATGATGCAACTTTTTTTTCTTTTTCTAAAGTGGCAATGGAATTGCCAGTGTTCACAATAACCATATAACATGCATTATTTCATCTATTAGTCAAGACAACAGATGCTTGGGTTAAATCCAGTTCAGTAATGGTTAAACATGCAAGCTGTTTAGAATACAGGGGGTTGGGTTATAACAATGAGGAATGTTTGCAGTTATGAATAATTTTGAAAATGAGCATAGAAGCAACTAAATATTCAGAGGATGTTGGGACTAAGTTTTTAGTTCTGTAAATTCCAGTGACAGCTCCTTTGTTGATACCTGAAGCTTTTAGTCAGTGTCCACTGCTACCTGGGCTCTTTTATATGTGTATGATTTTGGTTATTTACACGATCCGCCTGTCTGTTTTAAAGTACTTACAGTGAAGTGCTACTGTGCATTTGATATTGTAGCTGAAGCCTTTTTTAGCTAGCAAACCATAGTTCAGTGCCTGTGTTGACAGGTGTGTGGCATGGGAGATTGCCACTGCTAAAACGCCGTGTGTCAAGTCAGCAGTCAGAGTAGGATAATGTCAGTAAAGTGGGGAATGAAATTCAACACAGAAAGAAACTTGAAGAATCCAGCATAATGTTCTCTGAATGTACGTCAAATCCACAGCCAGGAAGGCAGAATGCTGCTGCTGTTTATAAAGGAGGCACAGCTTCCAGTGAAGGATCTCTGTGTCACTAGATCAAGTAAAGCACAATTTTGTTGGGCCAAAAGTCATCAGGCTTATTAATAAGAGAGTGGGCAGTAATATGAAGTAATGAGAGTAATGTAGGCCTCCATTAAACAATATGGAATAATGTTTAAGACAGACTATATTTTTAAGGACTGGGTTATAATAGTCAAGCTTCTGAAGTATGGTTAACAGCTGGCCTGTTAATTCTTGTGATTTATTGCTGCACGATTAAGATTTTCTAGTTCTTTGAATAACTGGATGGACTGCAGTAAAGCTGTAGAGTTCTTACTCCACATCTAGTTAGCATGTATTTTAGCATGGATTAATTTCTAATTAATTTTTAATTTCTGCTGGTTGCTTTCAGTTCTGAATTATCTGAGTTCTGAAGATCTGGATTATCCTAAGACGTCCCTGTTGATTTTACACAGTGGCGGATCCTGGCAAGGGCAAGATGGACGATTAAGCAAACTGACTGTATGTTCTGCTGTCATGTCACTGCTCGTCTTTGGCTACACTACAGAGGTTGTGATGGTCTTGGCCCAGTCCCGCCTGGTCCTGAAAAGATGATCCTTACACCCCCCACAGCTGCTGAGCAATCTTAATAGGGATTTTTTCTTTAGGGCTTATGCTAGTCAGCTCTGGGTCGTGCGTGTTTTCATTTACACTTCTGAGTGCATATATTGCACTGCACAGTTGAGAATGTCCATCGCTGTATCCCTGCGGGATGGTAATTTTGGTTGATTTCCATTTGTGATGTAGTGTTTTCAACAGTTTCCTTTAAAAGCATTTGCTCTTCCAAGAATGTGTGAAAAAAATACATCAACAAGATATATTTTTTTTCCCCAAGATTAACCATGTAATTTGCCCATTGTTGGTCCCATGTGACAGTGGATGTGTAGAGAACATTAGGGGGAGGCACCGTCATGCTGGAGAATATCAAGGCGCCATTAGATTGCACTCAAGGTCCTCTGCTAAGAACAAATAATGTCCAAGGCTCAAAGTGAATGGTGCCCAAATTATGGTACATATTAACCGATTGCCATTTGGCTTAAGGGGGAAAAAATCCCCTTAACTTTATCCAGCCATTGGCGGACAGCAGCAAGGCCCATTTCTGCCGACATGAAATGGACGATTACCACCATTATTGTGGAAATGTCCATTCATTGTGCCATGGCAGGACATGGACATTAAATGGCCAGGCTCCTGTTTGGAAGGGGGCTCTGCTGTCTGATTATGTGAGAAAGCCTTCGGGGATTCACTAGGGCCCCGTGTCCTTCGTAAAGGCCCAGGAAGCGTGGCGGTTCAGAGAAATGAGTGCAATGGAGAAACCGTTAATACATTTAGCCAACAATAATTCGAAAAAGACTTGTAAGTCTAAATCTACTGGATAAAGGATTAAAGTATCTCCTTCAGATGCCAGATAATTAAATTAGAACACTGAAATACTATAGTAACTACTTCAGTTCAGGTCTTTTGGCCAATATGTCACTGATATAAGCAGTATTGCCAGAAATTGTGGTTTCCACAAAGCAATGTTATAAATGGTATAAATTCTAATTTTAACCAAGACCAGCTTTCTCTTCTGTTTGGAAGCCCATTATTAATGCTCCTTAAAGTTGTCACTCAACATGAACATGCGCTCTTCCAGCTTCTTACAGGTGTTACTGGTGCAGGCAGTGGACAATTCTTATTTTGCCTAGATAGGGTTTATCCGCGGGGACACCTCGAGCCAGGAGAACATCCCGGAAGCTTGAAGCACAAGGCAGAGAGCACCCAAGGTAGGTTTGCACCCATGTTATTGTAATTACAGTACTGCAGTGATTTAAGCATCGCTGTTGAAGTTCCATGTTACAGATCTGTTCCCTGTATTCCAGTGACGTAGGTAAGCTTCTGCAGCTAGTGTGCGGGAATAACCTGTTACAAAAGCTGAAGATTGTGTTACGAAGTTAAGTAGCTGGCCTGTGATTTAGTGCAAGGGACAAGGTCAGTGTAGTAATAAATGTAAAGATATAAACTATAAATGTCAAAAGCACACTTACAAATCAAACTTAATACATTTTTAGTTTAACAAAAAATGTTGTATAAATAGGCATGTATAATGCATTGATATAATGTATACATTTATACAAGATAGTATATTACCTTTATGACTGAAATACAAAAATTGCATTATTTTTTGCAAAAAATATAAACAATGTTAATCCCTTCAGTTTAAGATGCGTGTAACTTTTATGTTTTAATTAGTATTACGAACAAAAATACAAATACATCAAAACAGTAGATCCTACCATATGTAAAAATTATTTTATTACATTCTTTAAACCAGATACAGTATCCGTTGTACACTGTCACTAAATGTGTTTAATAACTTTTCAAGCTTATTATACACATGAATGGATAATCTCTCAGCGGTAGTGTATGACTGTGTGTGTGTGTGTGTGTGCGCGCGCGCGTATGTGCCCTGTGATGGACTGGCATCCTGTGTAAGGTGTCGTCCAGC
>JAODKM010000032.1:4510256-4525301 GCA_026780845.1 Petrocephalus sullivani | reverse complement strand
TGTGTGTGTGTGTGTGTGTGCGCGCGCGCGTATGTGCCCTGTGATGGACTGGCATCCTGTGTAAGGTGTCGTCCAGCCTTGTGCTCTCTGCTACCTGGACTAGGTCCCCCCCCCCACCAGGATGAACCTAACAATATGGATGGTTTAATGGATAATAGATTGTATACAAATTTCTTGCATAATAATTGTAGATTTTATACAATCATGTATATGTATTGTGCGCACATATACGTACACGTCCTCGAGAAGTTATTAAACACCAATATTAGTTATAAAACACACAGCCATTAACTCCCCACCATTTCAAAATGTCAGAATAAACCTCTAGCACAGAGTTCTTGACTGAAAAAAATAACTATTTTTGGTACTTATTTCCTTAAAAACATTCTCCATAAAAAAATAGAATTACAATTTTACAAGACAAAAAGTACTAAAACAGGAAATTAAGAATTGAGTAATGGGCAAAAAACAATCCGACACTAAATTCAAAGAATAAATCCAAATTTATATTTTATTCATATATTTTAGATTCTATGTCTTCTACAGTTCAGGCTCAAAAGACCTGCAATAACATCAATATCAGACAAGGGTAAAGTCTTTGATAATTCTGTGATTAAACACTCACAAAAACACCCACTGTACACAGTGATTGAGGTGTAAGGTATGACGCTAGGCTAACTGAAGACGACACCACAGGACAGAGAGCCCAGCGATCTCCCTGAGTGATTGTATGTGTACATTTCACATCACCCCCAGATCATCTTCAGCAGACGTGGACTCGCATTGTGGAGGACGTTTACAAAGATTCCGCCGTTCCAGTCTATTATCATCGATTGTGTTGTTGGCTTAAATCATAATACTATCATTTCTGTACAGTTTTTATGCCATGTTTGATGCACCTGCAGCCTCTGTCTCTGTTCCAATTAAGCCTGGGGGGTGGTCATCCTTGGGGTGTCGGTCCTCGGATGTAGAAATGGGAAAGACTGATTATTGCACAGTCCCATCGAGATACTGTACGTTTGAGCACCAGACGACAGACATCCTGCTGTTCCAGCAGTGCAGAGTAAGATCTCGTGCAGCTGAGCTTATGTAACTGGACGGCATAGTTGCTCTCTGCTCACAATTCGCATTCGTGATTGTCTAGCCATTAATCACTGGCTGCCCTTGTCAACTTGATACGTCTAGAGCTCGTCTTCGGGCTATTGTCCGTCGCGCAATAAGGGTTTGTGTGCTGGAACTCGGGGCATGGGTGCATTCGGAACACCTCTGAGAGATGTCATTTAGGGAGGTTTTAATCTTCGAGCTGCATCTTTGTCTCAGCTCAGAAGCTGGAAACCATTGCCCGATGGGATCAGATGACATCATTGCTGGCATTCGGCAGAGCTGGAGTGCAAGGCCAAGTCTGACTCATCACAAGCAGAGCAGGGCAGGTACTAAATCGCGTGATACACACCTATCCTTATCTCTCCTTCATTTTCCTTTGCACCGAAGAACACACAAGAGCATGTTTACGTAATAATGAATAGTCCCAAACTCAGGGGGATGGCTGAAGGCTCTGCCAACCCAGCTGTATCAGAGTGGAAGGGAAAGACCAGGATAGAAGTGGAGTGAGCGAGGAGAGACTACTCATGTGCACAACGACGCAACGCTGACCTCTACTCAAGATTTACAATGCAGACGGGCTCCATTAAAATGGCCGACTGTCCCGAGCACGGCCACCTCCATCACAGCGGCTGCGGAGGCTTCCTGTCACTCCCAGTCTGTCTCGCCTTCTCTCTCACTCCCAAAGTTCTTTTCATCCCCGCTTCTGCTTTTCATCCATGCTTCTGCAGATTTTTTTTTCTCCCCCCTTCCCGGATTCCACGGTCCACAAGCGAGGTGCAGTGCGGCGTGAGAAACTCACGTGTCAGTCCGCAAGAAAACGGCATTAAAGTCACAGTTAGCCTCCACAGTCAGCTGTCGTCCCCCAAGCGAAGCCTTTTCAGCCGAGCTGGTTTGCTGCGATCCCCCCCCCCCCCACCCCACCCCAATTTTCCATTTCGCCCGGGAGACATCCTGAGGCAGTCGCTGGGAGCCAGCTCCACCATCTCACCAGACCATCTCCCTCCGGCTCTCACACTTTCTCCAACATTTCCTTGAGCATACACATCCACACTAAGGTGGATTTACACACGAATAAATAAAAAGGACTATTTTTAAAACGGTGTCACTTCTCCATCAGTGAGTGGCATTCTCGGGGGGGAACAGGTAGTGGGACTGCGCTCGCCGCTTGCATCTCGAAAAGAGCAGCTCCAAAAGGAGCCGGCCAGATATGTCCCCATAGACGTGGGCCAGTGAGTCGCTGCACTGCAGTAGTGCAGACTGGTTTTCCACCCTACTGGCGCACGGCCGTCATCACAGCAAAGTGTCTATTCCATCACATGGTGAGCTTATATCACACTGAAACTATGGTGAATGGTGTCAAAACTTGGTCCCTTCATTTGTTCGGAGGATAAAATGGCAAAGAGAGGGCGCTATCGACGACGGCCCGGGCCCCGAATCGGCGCATCGCAGAAGCACAGCCGCAAGGAACGAGGCACACGGGTACATTCAGGAACTGGGCCCGGGCTCCGGGGTACACTCCTGCTCCGCTTGTGGAGATTCGGGAGGGCGAAGCGTCGCACTACAGGGCACTTCTGGGGTCGTATGCTGCAAGGTGAACGGGGAGGTTTACAGCTTTACAGCCTGGGGTGCTTCTCCGGACGGCGTGGCAGCATGCAGGGGGTGTCCTACAGGAAGTGCAGGTGAGGGGGGGCACATGCGTGTAACACGCTGCATCTGCTCTGACAGCGGGGGTCTCCGTGTCGTGTTGGGGAAAACCCAAAATGGGGGCAGCGTGTCGCAAAATTTACTAAAGTGTTGCGTGCGGGATTGTCGCGGTGTTGCTGGCTGCGTCTTGGGGTTCTATGATTCTCCCAGTCGCCGTCTCTGTCCATTTCGACGCCTCTCGCTCTCTGTGTGACTTACTCTCCGATCGGCCTTAGCTCACAGTGGAGTCTGGGAAGGCGATTTCACTCCCAAACACCTCCTTGTAGAGAGGGGGGAAGCTGTACGCCGTTTCTGGGTGAACAAGGCGAAAAAACTCAAGCTTGTCGATGTGAAGGTTGCAAATGGACTTCATCATGGGAAGTTTGGACACCATCTAGGATGAAGAGAAAAAAGGACGAGCATGAACATGGTTTTATATAACATATTATATGCTGTAAAAGCTGACTACTTTACATAATAAGAAAATCTGTAATGGAAGTCAAGTAAGGTACCTTGGCCAATTTCTCCTCGCCAGCGCCGCCCCGGTGGAGACAATGCTGCAATGCAAGATAAACCCTCTCCTGCAGCTTCTGAACCTGCTGGGTGTCAGTCAACCACGGTCGGTCTGGAATGAAAAAACAACGTGTGTATGCCTGGGGCCCTTGACGCTCCAGAAGGCCTGGGTTCGAAGCTGCCGCCCCATGTGCCCGTGCCCCGAGACCCACCTGGCGAGAGCAGGACTGCCGCGCTGAAGAGGGCCATCTCCTCCTCACTGAGCTGCAGCCGGTACAGACTCTTGGCCAGTTCATACGCAGCGCTGACCAGGTCATCGCAGCCTGCAGGGCCAGAGGGGCATAGCTGCGTGTGACTCTGCACTTAGCCCCATTTCCTATATTCCCAGGTTCATCTGCCAGCAGTAACAATGGCTGCCTGGCCTGCGGCCTTTTTACATGGACAAAAGACACTCCTATGGTCCTAAGGGTCCAGTATGCTTGATTCAAACAAACTAGTAAAAATAATAATAGTAATAATAATCATCATCATAACATAACATGTTTTTAATTCTTCTTTTTCTTCTTCTTCTTATTATTTTAAATAATTACAATAAGTTTCACTCTGCTATGAAAAATTCTTTAAACTGCGTTCAAATCTGATTGATGTCACTAGAGACTTTTGGGCCCCATGATTCCATATCATAATGGGCGCCCAACCCACAGGTTTGGAAATCAGGATTTACAAATGGCATTAAATAATAAATCCAACGTGAGCATAATCACAAACGAAAGGGGACGCCTGGCGTTTCATGATGCAGGGTAACGGGACAATGGAATCTTACCGAGAGCTTTGAAGAGTGGCACACTAGCGTGCTTGCCGTCAAAAAGCAAAGTGCTGTTCAGCGGGTTGTAGACCCTACACATGCGGATCAGGAGAATGTCCAAACAACCTGGGGGGGGGGGGGTGAGCAAGTGTAGAAAGAACATTAAAAGGGAAGCAAAGGACAATGATCCTCAAGCTCACGCAGGTCAAGAATCTGTAAATATTAAACCTGGCTAGCAGTAACGGAGCAGTGGGGAGTCTGTAATTAATGTGGAATGATGCCAAGTACTTTGCATAAACAGCTCGGGAATATTTTTGTTATAGCTCACATGCTTATAGGGGGTACTTATACCAACCTGCTTTGAGGAGGATGATCTGGTCATTCTGACATAGGTCCAGGAAGCCGGCAATGCGCTTGGCGAACTCCACCACGTACTGGATGGCGTTGGTGATCTGCTGAGCGCATTGCTGCCACATGACCTCCGCAGACTGGAAAACAAGAGGGAGCGGGCTTCAGCCAGGGGCCACATCCGCTAAACCTCCGAGCGCCGGTAACCGCGCCGTGTTAACATGCCGGGGATGTACCCTGAAGGGTCAGCAGCGGGAGAAAGAGAGCGACCCAGTGTGAGAGGAAATGTAATTACACAGCATGTGAAGAAGGAGGCTACTCCCTACTGTGGGCCAATATAGACGGACGATTCGAAACAATGTTACGATCAATACAGTAACAGGAAACAAGACTTGTGTGGACTATACATATAGCCTATCGTCACTGTCCAATGAAAAACATGCATCTCCAAAAATACATTATTTCAGGAGCATGAAAAAACTACTGTACAAAATAAACCTAAAACGTTATAAGACACTGTTAGCGCCCTTGCAGAGGACAGTTTAACGTTTTAGATGGACTTACATGGATTGTCGTCAGTGAAGCAAATATGTCAGTGTCATATTTAAATTATATAAATTAATTTCACTTTATATTCACAATTGAAAAGGGTCATTTTAGCTAGCTGTATTTAGCCATCAACATTAAGTTGTTGAAATCAGTGATACAAAGTAACCCATGCAAATGACCATCATGAAAACACAGTCATGTGAAAAAGAAAGTTCACCCCGTTTCAGTTCTATAGTTTCATACCTCATAAAAAACACATCTGGTCCTTATCAGGTTCTAAAATTATGTTAATTAACCTCAAGTGTAAAACAACAACAGATTTCACTGTGTCATTATTTATTTCACAAAAATGGAAGAAGATCAAAATAGAGAAGCCATGTGTGAACAACTAAGTACCCCCCCACGTTTTGACAGCTCGTAGAACCACCTTTGGCAGCGGTGACGTGAAGCGATCATTTTCCGTACGACTCAGATCAGTCTCCCGCATCGCTGTGGAGGGATTCGGGCCCATCCTTCGTTACAGTTTATGCACAGCCCCCTTAAGCTCCCGACGCAGCATTTCAGTCAGGCTGAGGTCTGGACTTTGACTGGGCCATTGCAAAACCTTGATTCTGTTCTTTTTGAGCAATTACGTTGTAGATTTCCTGGTGTGCCTGGGATTATTGTCCTGTTGCATGACCCAGTTTCAGCCAAGCGTTAGCTGTCAGACAGATGGCTTTACATTTGCCTCTACAAGACTTTGGTATACAGAGGAGTTCATGGTAAACTCAACGACTACAAGGTGCCCAGGTCCTGTGGCTGCAAACCAAGCACAAATCATCAGTCCTCCTCCACCGTGCTTGACCGTTGGCATGAGGTGTTTCTGCTGATATGCTGTGTTTGGTCTTCGCCAAACATGGTGCTGTGCATTATGGCCAAGCATCTCAACTTTGACGATCAAGTAATCAAGTGCATTTGATTACCAACACCAAGCTGCTAAGGGGTGTACTTAATTCTCCACACGCCGCTTCTGCATTTCGGCTTAGTTTTTGTTAAATAAATCATGACACTGTGTAATATGTCATGTGCCGTCGTTCATCAGAGGTTGTATTTAATGTAATTGTAAGACCTGCTAAGGACCAGATGAACGTTTCTTGTGTCCTGATACGTAGAACCTTAAAATCGAAAGAGGGTGTACTTTCTTTTTCACGTGACTGTAAATAGTAACTAGTACAAACAGTAGTTAAATAGATGACTTCATAAAAACATCTTCTCATTGGTCTCCTAGATGTCAGACGCTATTGGCAGGCAGAGAAAGGGCGTAAGCCATCTATAGTAAAAAGTCACTATCGTCAAGAAGCGGACATACATGGTTTTCATCGGATAGTGACGATACGAAGCATTGACAGCACTGCAGTCTTTCTGCATGATGGCAGTATGGGTTCAGTACCTTGACCTGGTAGCTACGCGTCTCCTCAGGTGTGTACTGGGTCCACATGAGGCTCTTCAGCTCCTCTGTGCTGTACTGACACGTCTCCAGGTGAGACTTCACCACGCTCTGCGTAATGCGCTCTGGAAAAAAAGGACAAGCCACCTCCAGAAAGCCGCCGGGCACGGATTCGCGGGCCGTTATGAAGGGAGCCTTAGCTGAGAGGGACGACCCACCGATCTCGAGCAGGGAGCAGCTGGCGGGGCAGCCGTTGAGGAGGGAGTGTGCGAAGAGGCTGGGCTCGTGGAGCAGCTGGTATTCGTGCTCGACCAGGCTGCTGTCTGCAAAGTCCAGGATGCTCTGCTCCGGCGAGCTCTGCGTGGACGAGCTGCTCCCAGCGCTCCCTCCCAGGAGCTCCAGGGCGCAGTACTCGCCGGCGCCCTCTGGTGTCAGGGGCAGGTCGAACAGCAGTCCGTCGGGCAGCGTGGTGATGTCGTCGAGGTCGCTGAGGGCCGGGCCGGAGCGCCTACTATAGGCCCTCGGGTGCACGCCATTCTCGCCCCCGTCGTCCAGGGCCCCGCCGCCGCCTTCCTGCGTCTGCTGGTGTTTCTGGACCTCGGCGTAGAGGCTGTCACGCTGCTTTTTGGACATGCGGCCGAATTTAACAGCTACGGCGCAAAGAGAGCAAAGGGAGCAGATGAGCATTGGGACAGAGCGTCGGTCCGGACGGGCCGCGTCGGACCCCGCTGTAGCACCTAAGCGGCCCGGCGGGGACCCCGGCCCCCTCCTTACCGTCGCGGCTCATGCCCAGCGCCAGGCACTTCTGTAGACGGCAGTGCTGGCAGCGGTTGCGGTTGGTGCGGTCGATCAGGCAGTTCCTCTGCCGTGAGCAGGAGTACATGGCATTGTTCTGCTGACTGCGTCGGAAGAAGCCCTGTGTGGACAAGCCCGGCGAGACGCGGTCAATGCAGCTCACGCGGGATGAAGGGCCGGGGAAACGCGCCCAGCGGTGCCATGTGTAAAGAACGCTCACCTTGCATCCTTCACAGGTGATCACGCCGTAGTGGATCCCAGACGATTTGTCCCCACAGATCTTACATGGGATTACTTCTATTTGAGCTGGAGATAAACCAAAGAGGAGTAGGAGAAAATGCTGGTAACGTGGTCTGGAGCAGAACTTAAAGGTTCTCCACTGAGGATTTTTTTTCATGCAGCCTACAATCAACAGTCTCTTATAACTGCCTCCTAGCATTTATTTATTGGCATAATTTATTAATGTTTGGTACAAGTATGCAGCAGTTATTTATATTGTCATTTAGTTATCCATGCATGTTACATTAAGTAACATACCCTTTAAAATGTAAAACATTTAAAAGTGTGCACATAAAAGATATATGAAAATATAGTACAATATATAATATGAAAAGCAACTTATGTAATTCTGGCCTTTCCGAGCTGATTTGTATTGGAGCCTATTTCTCGGTTTTATTCCTTACAAAAAACCCCTATAAAATTTGCTTACTACTTTTCTACGTTTCAGTAAGTGGATGTGATCAGAGCCGCTATCGCAGTGCCTGAAGTACCGGCTGATATTAAAATGACTTCACAGTAATGGTAATAACAGACGCCTTCAAGTAAATCACGTGACGGTCAAACACAGGGTGCAACTGCAGCAGAATATTATCAGGGAGATATGGCTTTATAAGGCATCCATTCGGACCCCCAGCACAGGTGGCGTGAGGCTACAGTACACCTGCCTCTATTTATGGCCTTCATTAACAGCACAAAAACCCCCGGGCTTCAGAACAGTTTTTTTTTTTTATTTTTTTATTAAACCAACTATGTTACTGAAAATTTATTGGCTCACAAAAGCAAAAAATCTATGTGATATTGTACACATGTTGTTTTCTTTTCATCCAGCTAGTTACCTAACAGGCAGCAGTACCGCAGACCAGCTGCACTGGATAGATCATGTTTCCGTGGCTTGGTTTGCGGGATAAGTGGGAGATACCGAGAGAACGGGAGCCTTCTGGGCTGTGGGGACCGCATCGGCCTCCCTTTCTGCAGCCGTGCCTCGTGACGCGAGGAGCTAGCTAGCGTCTCATTTATAGTGCTGCCATTAAGTGCACGGTTTGCCGGCTCTGCGCACAGCAGCACGCCCGGCAGGGCCTGCCACTCACTTAACGCATCACCTATCGAGAAATGAAGTGTGCTCGGCGTACGCCAAACCCGGACAGGTTAATGAGAGCAATTCGGAATGTACCCTGCGGGCTCGGGCTTCGAGGACACCAGTTATACGGCCTGTGACTTTGCGATGCAAGTGAAACCTACTGACCCGCTAAGCAAAGCAGCCTTTGCGCTCTCTCTCTCTCCTAAGCCGACCAGTCCCCTGTCACCCCCACCTCTTCTGTGTTATATAACTGCCTTCTGGCTACATTCCACCATTCCACAAACATGCTCATTCAAGGGAGGTCACCCTAGCAACGCCGGAATGGGCCCACCCCCCCTTCCGCTGCGCTTGCTGCTCATTGGCTCCGGCGCACATAGCTCCCTTGCTAACTGGCTGCTCCGAATGTCGATCAGCGCAACACGGTCAGGCTATGTGGCCGAGCTGTTCTACTGACACACTTTCCCATTGAACAGCAAGGGGGGGTGGGGGGGTGGGGGTATGGGGTGGATACAGCGAGGACAACAATCCGATTCCTGTTTAACGTCGTAAGGTAGACCTATCAAAAACGACAGCGAACGCGGCCCACTTTTCACACTCGCAAAAACAGGATTTCAACATGCCATGCCAGTGAACCTTCGATAATCACATTCGAAAGGTCATCATAACACATTCACATTAATAAATATACAACAGAAACCTGCTCACAATGCAGGCACTGTGACGTCAAGGCACTACCTACATGCCGTGGAAAAACAAATTCCGGATCAACGCAGTGACTTACACGGACTCCGAAACGTGCTAACCTATGTAAAGCATGCGGCCGCAGTTTCAGCTGTCTCTGCACTCTCACATAAAACTATTTTTAATCCAGCCCACAGTCACAGAGAGGAAAGCTAAAGGCTCCCATACAAATAAGCCTGGAAAGGCCAGAATTACATAAGCTGCTTTTCATATTATATATTGTACTATACTTCCATATTATATCTTTTATGTGCACACTTCTAAATGTTTTACAACTTAACAATGCAACTTAACTTAATGCGACTTAATCCAAAATACATGGATAACTAAATGACATAATATAAATAACTGCTGCATACTTGTTTCTGAGAGAGAAAAAAAAAATCAATAAAACTCAACTAATAAAAGATTAAGAGGTTATTCTACCATTTAATGTGGAAGTGCTTGCAGAGAGGGGAATGTTGTGCCCCCCAGACTGCTGTGATAGTGACAGAGATGATGCCCGGTAATTGTTGTAGGTCAGTGTTCCATGTGCTGTCAGGAAGCATTAACACACTCCAGTTTCACACTGTAACGCCAAGCATTTAGCTGCATTTATCAACACTGCAAGAACCCCGTCTTTGCGTTCCTGGAGCGAAAGGCTGTCCTGTAAATGCGCGTGCAGCGAATGCCTTAGGCGAGCACATGGACGGAATGGGAATTATAGCCCCTACTCTCTGGTGCTGCTGGAAAAAAAATTAAGGATTTCTATTCTGGTATTTTTACCTTTTATATCCCTGGACTATGCCGCAAGAAGGAGATACTCAAACGTATTTCAGAGATTTCTTCAGTTTAACACGGCATGCCAGACAGGCAAACGATGAAGAGACACGCCAAACGCCGAAAGCCAAACGATGGGTGAATCATGCAGATTCATCCACGAGCTATTGCCATGAAAGGTCACACTGCACTTGCATGCCACTGCCCGTGTCTGTACGTTTAGCGCACCGTATCGGTCAGCCAGTCCATAATTCGCTTGATTGCAGAACGTCGGGCTGAAGTCTTGGCCAACTGCTGAGACTTTGTCCTCTTATCTCCCTTCATTAAGTGATCTGGCTACGTCCAAAGGTTGTGTTTGCCTTGCACTTTGCATCTGCACACCGTGTCCTCTATTTAGCCTATGTCATGCATGCACCATGTGCAGCCAGCACTTTTAGGTGGGCGCTGAAAACCGTACCCCTCAGCTTAAACAAAGGCTACCGGAGACCCGGTTCAGAGGGGCTTTCCGCTCTTAAAAAGAACCTGTCTGGGTGCGTGCGTGTGTGTGTGTGTATTTAATTTCTTTTTTGCAAAGTGGATCTTTGAACAGTGGCATCAGAGCAGGGGCAGGCAGCATACAGGCACAATAACAGTGACAATGATGGTGATGGTGATGGTGATATCACCACTGAGACGCACGGAACTGCAGTTCTCAAGCCTGCTCCCACAGGGGCACCTGGCTCTGCTGATTTTCAATTCACCTGCCAGTAAATAGGCATGATTGGGCGTCGATTGAATTCTGATTTTCAGTGACGTCATCCTAGGTATTTTATATTCACCGTCAGAGATGTCTGTAGAGGAATATTAGTGGTCCACATATTTTTATGCGGTATAAATTGTAAAGATGAGCAAATATATCTGTCATATAACGAATGACAGTACAGCTCAACAAACAATTAGGTACCTGAATGGTTAATTAACCCCAATTAAGGCTCATACTTTTTTAAACTATTGTTTTAACACTCAAAGCTGTGTGACACGCAGCGCATTATGGCCACACATAAACAGGCTCGTGTTTTTATTGTACGTTACCTGTGGCTGGTAATAGATACTATATGTAATTTCTTGACTGGAGCAAAAAAGTGGCAGGCGGAGTTGCCACCCCCCGAATCAGGACTGGGAACAGCTGGCAGAGAGTAATGACGGCAAGTTAACAGCAGCAGTTTTTACTGTAAAAGGGAATTTGTTGAATCACTCATGCCTAGTGGTAAATCTAAAAATATCTAACTGCCCCTATAACTTGCTCCCTGACAACCAACACAGATCGAGGTCCTTAATTTTGTTACTCCGCTCTCTTACATAATTTACGGTGGCCATTAAAAAAAGAAAATGATTAAATGTATATCTGTATAAATTTATCAGCTCTAAGAGACGTGACAAAGCAATTAGCAAGTGTGGAGGGTGAAATATGCACCGCTATCAGTTCATTTTGGCAATAAAAAAACCATCAAAATTAAAAGATACCTGCAGAATGCCATATACATTTTTTTGCCGCAGAGTCCCTTCTCCCAGCACCGAAACACACATCTGCTCGGTGCCCACAGCCACTCCTCAGACACCATGGGGAAGGATCTCAGCTACGGTCTGTGGTCTGACAGCTGCTCCGCATCCAGACACAAACACGCCAATGCTTCAAAGGGAGGATGTTTGCCGTTTCTAGGACCTCCCAGGACAAGAGTCTGTGTTGGCTTCTCTCCTCGCAGTGAGTATGGTGGCCATAAAGCAGGGAATATGCCAGTCACCAAAAATAAACTGCATTATGACCAGGCACAGGCCGGAGTCACCCTGAAGCTGTTTTTGTGCTAATCTGCGCTGACGTTTGGCCCGCATTACCAAGCACACTGTAACTATTCGCTACTCTCACAGTGTGGTCAGCTTCACCCGACACTCTCTGAGAGATCAGCTGACCAAGCCCCACTGCTAGCTAAGAGCTTGCTGTTCCACAAGCTCCGTGCTGATCCCAGCTCGGGAGTATGAGAAGGGGCCATGTGAACCGCGGCCAGGCTATTCTCTATGACTGACAGCCCCCTCATCTCCCTGCAGTGTCAACAGCAACAGCAGCAGAGCTCCTGAAATGCACTATTTAACTACAAGAACACATACACAAATGGAGGTGACACATTCACAGTTTTAGAGAATAACTAGTGCAAACAGAGCCATACTCTGCATTCGGAGTATTGCTGTAGAGGCTTTAAGAAATCTAAACAACACACTACAGAAAAATGGCCCCTTGTACCCCTAAACAAGTAAATAAGGACTGATCACATCACCATCAACCATCAACAACGCTTTCTCTGGTTTATCAGTCTCCCAGATTTGTTAACTAGTTTATAGACTAATGTCTTCTTTACTCCAAGAAAGTCCTTACAAGGAAAGTCATTTATTCAGATAAACGGAATCATTCTCCCTGACCTTATACAGCAGCAACAACAACAATAATATTATTATAATGGGGTAAAATGAATCAGCACGCTCTGCAGTAATATGCTGCTGACATTTCATTTGGATAAATGTAGTTTAAGGTTTCTGTACTATAATTGCGGCTGGTTTTGACACACGGCGGCGCGCACAAATGTTACGTTCCCGGCCGCACTTTCCCCAAAAACTCGAAAGGACTGGAGTCCTCACCCTGCGATTAAGATCAGAGTGCCACGACGGCCCGCACAGGGCCCGCCTCCTCAATGTGCCGCCATCCCATCCCATCCCATCCCATCCTCGCCCCCCTTTAAATGCTGTGTAATCCTCAATGACAGAACTAGGTCAATGGAACAGCCCAGCCTCCCTCTCCGTCGGCGCACATAGCCGGCCATGCTGCGGGGCGGAAAACAACATCACGCACGCCGGCTCCGCTCCACCATGTTAAACTGCAGCAAAACCTCAAAAACTTCACTGTCAGATGCAAAAAAAAAATCACGCAGGACTCGTGTCAAAAACTTAGAAACGACCGCCAATTAAAGAGCAATGCCACATGCATTACATAAAGCGATATATAAATGCAGCACTCTGCGTGCATGCGCTGCATGTTCTTATTCTGCAGTTTACAAAGTATTATCCGTTTTCATTTACACTGCCGCTCGCATTACACCCCCCCCCCTCCCCCGCCTTACATAATTGAGACAAGTTGCTGGCTAACAGAGAGCGTAATACACCCCCTTCGATTCCGAGCCGAAGCGTTTAAGGAGCGGCGCAGCCTCGGTGTATCCGACCTGAATGACACGCACATATTCCCAGGCAGCGCACACTGCACGTACCGCGGGCACCGCGCGCCTCTTAGCAAAACCGCTTCTTCCCCGCACTGTTGCTCTGTAAACTTTGACAAATGTTTACAGCGCCGTCTGCGCCAGAGAAGCGGCGCCTGGGAGATAAACGGCTATCTGCCTTAATCCTAGCCAGTCAATGTTATTTATGCACCACGGTACAAACTTTAATCAATTTCACTTTTAGTTTGCGCAACAAGGACAGCGACGGAATTGTCTTCAAAGAGTAATAATAATAATAATAATAATAACAACAATAACAATATTTTTCAAAGAGATAATAAATGGTGTTTCGACTCACCTCTCATCTTTGTTATATTATCTTCGAGTCGTGCAACCACAAACCATTAAAATAAAACAGGCAAATGCAATTGCTAAGTATAATTCTTAACGCTCCAGGTCGGAGTTTTGGAAAAAAATGAAAAGAGACGCAAATCCTCATATGTTTCGGTGGTGGTGCCCGCGGCGAAGCCTAATAAGACGGCAGCGAGTGCTGGCGGATGTTTAGCGACGTCCTCCGGAGAGCTGGAGCCGTCCGGTACCGGTGCTTGTGCCTGCGCTTGTGCGTGCTCCTGCTCCTCCTCCTGCTGCTGCTCCTGCTCCCTCTCTGCCTCCTTCCCTCCCGTCTCTCTAACCTACTTTCGTCGCGTGGACTCTCACATGATCCCGCCTCGCGCCGCGCGTCCCCTCCACGCGCGTAAGGGGGAGCGGCGCGCGTGGGAAAGTGTGGCAGTGTGTCATAACGGCGTCGTGGGAAACGCTGTCGCGTTTTGTTGTTGTTGTTGTTGTTGTTGTTGTTATTGTTGCTGCTGTGTTAGGCGTGCATTGTGTGTAAAGCATTAGGGGAGCAATGAAATGATGTCGTTCTTATCGTTAAAATATCCTGCCTGGAATTCTCAGAGAATATGGCCTGTCAAAACGAATGCGTGCTGGTTGAATGCATTCAAGTTTTACGGCGACGAGACGTAAGCCAATTCGACCAATCTCGTCTTTGATTTCATTATAAGCAAGTCATAGCTAAATAAAAGACGAATATCAATGTATTATGCACGCAATAATCTAATTTATTCCATATTTTTTTATTTATCATTATACACCATAATTTATACGACACATTAAACCATAACAACGTTTCTTTGGCGATAAAGCATTGTTTCAAAGCGGTTACAAAAAGGCCTGTCTAATTAAGATAAAATAAGGCGGAGTGTTTTAATCTGCATTGAAAAGAGCACTGGACAAATAGTGGACTTAAATTAATTTAAGCAACATCAGTACTGCATTCCCACCCTGCTGTGTGTCACATCATATGGGACAAATGGTTAAAAATTGAGTGACATGGCCAGGTTAAAGCACTCAGTTAACATTTGCTTGGAAAGCTACTAGCTGATGGAGATACAATGTAATAATCTTGTTTAGTGGTTCATTTTCCCCCATGAATTGAGTCAGATCAAGTTCCCAAACAGTACACTAAAATAAATTAAAGTCCACTTTATTTATTAGAAGAATAATAACATTTTAGACACAATGAACTTGGTTGCTATCACTGCAGGACCAGTTCTGTATAATTCAGCTCATCCATAAGCAGAGCGCATGTCTTGGCTCACAAAGGCATTATTTGTGTACTCGGGTTCATGAGCACAGTCCCTGATTAAAGGATGCAGCAATAGGT
>JAODKM010000032.1:4494313-4510156 GCA_026780845.1 Petrocephalus sullivani | reverse complement strand
GTTTGGACATAATGCAGTTTGTTTGTGTGTGTCTGTGTGTGCAGGGCTTTGAGGAACAGAATATATGTTCTAAATGTTTTGCTGAATGGAGACTTCGATAAAACAGCGCATTTAATCAAAGTGTGATGTGATGTAACATTCCTGCATTTTCAGAAATGAGAAATGAGAAGGCTTACTGTAAGTAGGTTACTGGAGCACTGCTGAGTCCCTCCAGCCCCTAGAAATGCCTCCCTCCATCTTGTGTTTACCCGCTTTGCTCTTTACCGTTGGCCCTTGATTTCAGCGATTTCTTGGACTGTTATTTTCCAGTTGCTCCACCTCTATTGTCCTCCACACTCTTCCATTATATTCTACGTTTCAACTCCGTCTCTGTCTCGCTCATGGCCGTGCAATGTCTGCAGAGAATGCTTAGCAACCACCTACGCCGCATCCACTGACGACAATGCTGGAAATAATAATCGTTATTATATCAGCAATCAGCGTCTTGCACCCCTAGCTTCTGGGATGGGCTCCGGACCCCCGCAACCCCAAATAAGGCCAGTGGGTAAATGGATGGATGGAATGATTGAATAATCAGCAAACCTGATCTGTAGACAGTCTTTATAAAGACCCCCGACAGTAAAGCAGCGGCAGCATTGATTAATGGCGTTGGCTGTCATTTCACCCCTTTATGCATCCCCATGTTTCTTCTCTCATTTCCCAAATACATTTTTGCTTCCTCTTCCTCATCCCATCTGATTTCACCCCCCCCCCCCATTCTGTTTTCCCCTCGTTTCCCTTTAGCTTGTTCTCTTTCTTCTCCTTCCCCTTGCACGGTGTTCAGAGGCAGCATAACTCACCCCCCCACCCCAAACCTTACATAACCTCCAACTTAGAGGGAGGGGGAAAATAAACACAGTGATGCAAGGAGGAAGCCTCATAACACAGTTTGAATGGCGAAGGATGGGGAGCGAGACGGAGGAATCTGAAATGTCAGACGCGGACAGGCGGGCGAGATGAGAAATCGGAGTTGGGGGATAAAGCGGCACACAGTAACTGGCGACCCCCCCCCCCACCCCCATCTATTCCACAGTGGATGAAGCCCAGTATGCTGAGGGATTATTTTGGATCTCGCACCCGGTACCATAATCCCCTCCCGACTCGTCTCACTCATCCTGCTAATCCCTCTCTCTTCTCTTCTTTCAAATGCCTGCTAATCCCCTGCTTCTCTGCGGGGCTGTAATCTGCTTTGGCTCCACCCATGGCCCGCCTCCCCCAAGCACAAATCAATAGGTCAGTGTACCGCTGCCCCGTTCCTTTCAGTCGCCTGGCTTTCCCATGCCAAAGGTGGCGTAATGCTATTTTCTTACTATTTAAATCGACTCTCTGGAAGTCTCAAATTTGGTGGTGCTGTATGGACAGACTTAGTCTCAACTACAATTTTCATACATGTCACTTGTAAGTCATGGGATAAGTCTGTCTTTTGACAATAATAACGAGTGCCCAAATTATACATGATTGTGTTTTCGCTTGTTTTGTTTATCCTTTGTCAGACATTTAGAAAGATATTTCATTATGTGCATTCAATACCCTAAATAATGGCAAAATTGCTGTATATAATGGTATTTTTAAACAATTTGTTCAGGCTAATTGAATCAGCAAATCCTTGAACAATAGTTGTTTTATATTTGTCTTAAATGTTGCATAACTTGTTTTTCACTCCATAATTGTAAGAGTTGTGAAAACCCAATCAACAAGACAATTTTAATGTAAAAACCCAATTACAGGGGAATCGAAGGCAAACAGTTGGGCCCTGGGTCTGACTTAGAGACATATCGACAATGGCTCATTCATTCATTATGCACATGCATAATACAAAACTGAATATCAATATTGTAATTACCAATGCTAAACTTCGCCCTTCCCCAAATTGTGAAACATTGACGCAAGAATATTTGGGCTATAATTAACCCATTAAAACTGACAATTGCATCTGTGCTCTCCCACAAGCATTCTGCAGATTAGTCTCGCTGACTGGAAATTAGTCACTTTGGATAACTCATACCAACATATACAGTCACCATTTTGCACAGCTCGATCTTCAGGCGATAAACAGGCCAATTCGATTGCGTTAACCTGTGGCCTCTCCCTTATGTATTTAAGAATTGTGTTTAAGAATAGCTGCGGCTATTGAGCGTTGACATTAACAGCTTGTTTTGCGTGATGTGAGATTCGTCACAGATGTACAAAGGTACTGTACGCCCTCGGCTGCCCACAATAACGTGATGACTGACGTCCTTCATCCGCTACCCTTTCTCTTTCTCCAGGCCAGTGTTTCCCTGTAGTCGATTTTCTTTGGCTAACAACCATGTTGTGCTTATGCTAGCTAAAGTCATCACTCACAGATCTGCCAGTAATCTCAGTGCAAAGTCAACGGCACAATGCTATTACTTTATTATGACTAATGATAATCTGTGGTTAGTACTGTCGCCTCACATCTCTGGGACTTGGGTTCCAGTTTCTGCCCGGGTTCCATGTGTGTGCAGTTTTTGCATGTTCTCCCCGTGTCGTCGTGGGGTTTCCTCCAGGTACTCTGGTTTCTCCCCCACAGTCCAAACACATGCCGAGGCTAATTGCAGTTGCTGAATTGCCCATAGGTGTGCATCTGTGAGTGACTGGTGTGTGTGTGTGTCCTGAGATGGGTTGGTGCCCCATCCTGGGTTGTTCCCTGCCTTGTGCCTGTGGCCTCCAGGATAGGCTCCAGACTCCCCACGACCCTGAATAGGATAAATGGTTTCAGAAGATGGATGGATGGATGGCATTCCCGCTGAAATACTATCTCCCACATGTGCTGGGAAGTAGCTTCTTCACACTGCTGTGTGGATGATGTTCTGGGAACAAGACTTGTCAAATATAATGCTTAATAGGCAGCTGAGCTGAGGTTGGCTTGTTTTTGAATCCGAGATGACCACTGCATGACGGCAGCCTGGGCGTAGGTCAAGGGGGAGGATGCTCGGACCAGCTGTGGAGATGGAGGTTTGGGGAATGGATGCTTTTCAAGGCCCTGGGCACCAGGAGAGCTGAGTAGAGGCTGCTGGGAGGGGCTTAGCACAGTAGGGTGATGTATCTGAAGAAGCTAATGAGGGTCTGGGTGTGATAATTACTTCTCCACATAGGGAGCACATTTACCTCTCTCTGCCATAGATATTTTATTACTGGCGGCCAGTTCCAGCCACGTTCTGATTTAGATGTTCCCTGTGCGGTACATCTGTGCTGGAACCGGTCGATCCTCGAACTCCCTGCTTCATGAGGAATTCATCATTGCGTGGAAGGAGAGCTAGGCTGCCTGACGTTGCCGCATGCATCCGAACAACGGGTGCATTTCCACCCTGTGACTGGCCGGTACAGTGGCCAGGCTGTGGACAAGATGTAGCGTGACATTTGAAGCTGCATTATTTTTTTTTTGTTCAGAAATGGCACACGGATCATCTTTTGACGGGCTCGTTGAATCTGTCCGGCGTCTCATTGGTCCGGCCCGCCGCCGCGGCGTGCGCACACAGGAAGGAGGGGTGCCGCGTACGGCGCTGTCATAGCGACGCGCCTCTGTTTTTTCCTCCGGTGAGTCAGCGTGCCGTGCCATGTGACACTGACCTACTTACCGGACAGACCCACTTGCGGTCACAAGCTGAAACTGTGGAGGACAGATGCGCTGGCCGCCTCGCTCTGACGCGCAGGCGAGGCCCTGCGCCCGTGCGATGGTGCACGCCGCGGGAAGCAGAGACACATGCAGCTGCAGGTCCCAAAGAAGGAGAACTGAAATATGGGCGACGTGGGATTACAGGGGGGAATGTGGGGAGTGGTGATGGGATTTAATGGGGAGAGGGATTTAGCAGCAAACAGAGGGAGAAAACAGGCGGACATTTTCCATAGCGCAGTGCGCATCGCTCCCTTCTTCTCCTCTACCTTTACCTTCCACACCGCTTTCTCTTCCCTGGCTTGGTGGCCTAGTCATAGCAAACCCTCCCCTCCCCCCTCCCCCCCACCACTGGGATGCAGGCCATCACTCTCCTTTTTTCCACCTCCCCCGTCTCCACCTCTGTATTTATACATCCGACTGCATTATCATACATTCTACCTCTAATTTCCACCTATTGCAGTTTTACTTTATGATCACGAACTATCAAGTGAAGTACTTTCGAGGTCATTAAAAGTGTACGAGCCAAAGAAAGTTGTACATTTATAGTTTATTCTGTTACATCTCTAGAGCTGAACTCAAGACTTATGATACTGACGCCCGTTTGTTTTGACACGAATCACTTAACAAATCAATACAGGTTGCCTCGATCTCCCCTGACTTTGCTGAGAGCCCAGTCACCGTGGTCTCACAGTAACTGTGAACCAACAAGTTTATTTTCTCAAGGGAAAACCTGCTGGATTCATCACCCTGTGACGGATTAGTGTTTTTTTTTTCCACTAGTGTCTTAACACGCTAAGTAATATTGCTGGCCGCTGATCCTCTGCAGCCCAGATCCGAGGAGGTGGCCAGTGTCCTGGGACGGAGGCTTACATAATGCACACTTACCTAATACTCTACAGCTGAACCGTATTCATTTTCATCGCTGTCAGCCAGCAACCAATAAAAATTAGATCCCAGAATTCTGAGTGGCCTGTAGGAGCAGTATATGCATTAGACATTCAAGTTACGGGTTGCCAACTTTGGTCAACTGACTGGAGTGAGATTTTCAGTTCCAGACAAGTCTGCACACACATGCACATGCATTTTCATGCATGTAACAGTTTTATCACCTTGCGAATAGTGTGTAGGGTTTGCAGGCTGCACCAACACTTTTGATGTAGCTAATTTGAGGTTTATAATGGAATAATATACATTTGCCGTAAAATTTCTCGAGTGAGCGTGAAAGTGTGAGTGTCACGCCAGACGCGTGAGGGTTGGCAAAGCTGTAAGTGTCGCTCTCAAGATCCCATAGAAACACTGATACAAAATCCACAGAAGCAGATTCATCTATGTGCTGAATATGTGTGTCTTCATCTGCTGTGCCTGTACCCAAATCCCTGTGGGTCACATCTATCTAACCTTGCCCATTGTTAAGCCCAGCATATCAGTGCTGCTCCTTTCCTTGGCTCTGTTTACTTTGAGGCCTTTCACGCTCCTATTCTGCTCCTACCGCAGTGGCCAGTCGGTGTCTGGCTGCTTCTCGGTGGTTATCCGCATTTCCTCATGTGCCTTTAGTGGATTTAGTTGTCATACATATAACATCCCCCCCCCCCCCCAGCTCCCCAAGGTATCTAGGTGGACAGTATTTTACTTTTTAATTATATTCATATTGAAAGTATAAAAGGTTTTTCAATGGGAAAAATGCTTGATTTCGTTATGAAGCTCCGGCGCCGTCTTGGGTGTTTTACAATGTCCATGTGCTCAGATGAATTAATTAAAATAACGTAGAAGCTGATTCCGGGACAGATCATTGGGGGGTGTCAGTGCTGAACTAGATATTGCTCCACATCTGGAGATACAAACCAAACCATACCACTGAGTGGTAAACTAGCACTGATATACAAGGATGCGGCTTGCACGCAGAGTCAAACGGGCCCAAAAGCGGCCTGCACACAGAATCAAACGGGCGCGAAAGCGGCCTGCACACAGAGACAAACAGCCGCAAAAGTGCCCTGCACACAGAGACAAACGGGGGCAAAAGCGGCCTGCATACAGAGGCAAACTGGCGCAAAAGTGGCCTGCATACAGAGGCAAACTGGAGCAAAAGCGGCCTGCATACAGAGACAAACAAGCGGAAAAGCGGCCTGCATACAGTCATGGTTAGTCAACTAAATGCCAATTTAACTTATATTTCACATATACTTTGTGGTTTTTTTGGTTGTTGACTATAATTCATTCGCAATTGCTCTACTTAACCTATACAGAAGTGTAAGAAGACTGGCCACATTCACAACAAATGTAATATTACAAATTGTCTATGCAAGAAACTGCAGAATTTGTGAGTAACAAAATAATAGTAACTAATAATAAAATAGCAAAATGTGTTAGTATTGCAAAATCCGTCACTCTATAGAAAAAAACGTGACAAAATAAAGAAGTGTTGGATGACAATGTGTTCGAATTTTTGTTTACTGAGCAGAACTGAAGTGGTATGGCTTCCCTGGCATTCTGCCGTAAAGCCTGTGAGATGAAACATTAACATCAATAACAATGTCGATTTCATTTGTAAAGGGCCTTCAGAACGGCACACCACGACCGAAGTGCTCTACAGCATAGAATCCAATGCACACATCTGAATCTAAAAGACATAAAAGAGTTATGAGTAAACAAAACAATTATAAAACAAAATAAATATAACAGCCACAAGCAAAAATCTAAAAATAAAGGCAAATTAAAAGCCATGCAATGAAAATACGTTTTGAGTAGTGATTTAAAAGTAGCTAAGATGGGTGCAGTCCTAATGCAGAGCAGGAAGGTGTTCCGTAGTTCAGGTCCTGCACACAGAATAAGCACTATCACCCCCTTTTTTCAGTCATGATCTTGGGATATTCAACAACATCTGGGCAGAGGACCTAAGGGACCTTGCTGGGATGTTGGGATGTATGAGATTAAAGACATAAAGTGGTGAGGATCCATCTGAGGACTTATAAATCTAAAAATCTAATCTAAAACACACCGGGAGCCAATGGAGAGAGTCCAGCATGGGAGAGACATGATCGCGCTTATGTGTACAAGACAAATCTTTCAAAAAGGCAATGGATGCAGTGTCTGCAAATATATTACAACAGTTAACATTTTAAATGGTGATACTGATTTTGAGACACACATTTCTCATGCAATAAGCATTAGTTGGTTTTCCATTATCCCGAAGCTCATTAGCGATGACTCTGAGTCACAGAGAAACGCAACAGTTTGGGAAACCAGCTGGATAAGCCTTGAAAGCAGTCAGATATGCAAAAAAGATCAGCTGAATCCAGCCTCCACAAACAATTTTTTTCTTATCATTACAGTGAAGTTCATATAGCCAAAAAACCAAAAAAATTATTTTGAAAATAAAAGTAAAGTACTTTTCTGCCGGTGTAGACAGCTGCAATTCTATAGATATATTTTGCAAAAGGCGTTATGCTTGGGGAACTTTTCAGCAGTGAGGCGTGATTCTATGTGTGCTACACCAGATGGAGTGGATTAGCGTGTGCGCATATCATTAAATTGTTCTATGCTATATAACAAGTTAATGATTCATTAACTCTATAATGCTTTGTTATGGCCACATCTATGGTCAGTATCTTTTGTGCTAGATTCTACAAATTCAGCATGATCACAAAGCCGCACGTGCTGACATGGATGCCGCAAGGAGCGCAAATGTGGACTGTGTGTGTGTGGGACCCCGATTGGGTTGGGAACTCCTGCCCTACAGCATCACCGGAGGTGCCTTTCAGCGTTTTTCAGCCTGCAACAGTGGCATACAGCAGCACCTTTCGTGCACCATGCATGCCAAAAAGGCCTCAGTGGTTTTAATTTACATGACTGAGGACGAGCCCAATAGACACAGAGCAGGAACAAGGGATGTTGGAGGTCTGATGTAACAGGGCTACACAATACGGCACCGGACCGCTACAGAGCTACTGTCTCTATATTTTTAAACGGTATAAATTGCTGTTTAGGCTGCAAGCTGAAGGTGAATGACTTTAAATTCACCAACACATTTTAATAAGCAAAGGGAAAGCAGTTGCAATTCCCTTCAAGGATTTTTGACCCCTGACGAGATTAAAGGTGCATTAGTTGGGGGGAGGAGGAGCTTCTATAAAAAGAAAAACTCATCCCTCGCGCTGCAAAATCTCACTTTGCCATAACAGATTTAGGGAGGACACCCTATGGCCTTAATCCCAGTCCTGCTGTCCTCTCTTACTCTTGCACTGGCACATTATCCTTGTCCCCGTGGACAGAGAGACTCCATACCCTTTCTGTGCATCCCCAAACACAAGAGGGGATTATTATGCTGTAATTATAGCCATTTTTGGAAACAGTGTTTTAGATTAAAGTATAGCTGGTTTAAGAACCAATATATAATTTTCAACAAATTTTTTATGAAATTTTAGAGGAAGGTTAAGGTTACAAGGTCACACTTTTTGTCGGTCACATTAGCTTCTCCTTGTTACATATTCAAAAAATAGTCCATATGACGTCCTATGAATAAAAACAAACTAAAGTGCAGTGTAAATAAGATAAAAAATAAATAATAATAATAAAATACTCTGGCATTGATACATAATTCAAATACCATATGCAAGATACATGAAGCTGCATGGCATCACCAAAAGCATATTTTTCTATAATAGGATACTTGTTGCATAATACTTTGGTAAAGGTCACTATGACCTCAGCAGGTATGACCATCTGGCATTACATTGCACGTATTCAGGAGACACATCCATCCACAGCGACATTCAATTGAAAAAGCGCAGGTCAGCCAGTCCTGGGAGCAATTGGGGCTTACTCAAGGGCCCTATGGAGACATCACTCCGCTGATATAATTTGTTCAAGGGCCCAAAAGTGAACTCCCTTTATCAACCAAGAGATTTGAATTGGTGACCTTTTGATTGCAGGCCCAGCATTCTATCCCAGTGAGCCACACACAGCCCCCAATACAGCCACATATAAGCTCTGCTGTACATGCAACGTGCAGCCAGCAGTGCTGCACTGGACTCCTGGCACCATACAGTTATACTGGCGACTCTTAAGCGCATTTACTTTCAGGTTCTGATATCTAAGGCAGTGTTTCCCAACCCGGTTCTCAGGGACCCACAGCAGAGGGCCCCCGTTTTTGGACTCTCTGGCAGGGAGCTGGGAGGGAGCAAAAACGTGGGCTGTCTGCAGGTGGCCAAGGACCGGGTCGGGAAACACTGATCTAGGGTAATTACTGCTAATTAAGGAATGTTATACATTTATGAGAAAACAATTTTCTGTTGTTATTTGGGCACAGTCAGGCAGGCGAAGAGGACGCTCTCTTGCTCTGGATAACCCATGAGCGCTTGTGTGGTCGAACAGACAACCTGAAACAATCCACACATCGAAGGTCATTTCCCTGGTTTCTGTTTTGCTTGGATGTATTGTGTTTTATCTCCAAGGTGACGCTGCACAAGCTGAGCGGTTATGGAACAAAAAAGTGGGCGACTTGTTTTGTTTCCATTCAGAAACGGTGAATAAAACCCTCAGACTAGCAGCCTGTGTTTCCACTGTTCATTACTCTTAGGTTTTTTGGTAAATATATGATATAATATTGTAAATATTCTGAGATCTCAAGCTCCTGTCCAATCATTAATTTAACATTATAGTAATCCACCCCTACCATGGTAATTGTTTTACTTTGCAAATATTGTAAACTGAAATATGTGTCTCAATAGAATCCACTGAATAAATACATAATGATAAAGATATAATAAAATTTTACATTGAATTATATCCCATTAAAGGGGGTGTTACGGTGATGCTGTGGCTACACCCCTGGGACCTGGTTTTGAGTCTCTGTCATGGCTCCCTGTCGTGGTTTGCATGTGCCCCCCCCCGCCCCCCCCTTGGTGCCCCATCCGGGCTTGTTCCCTGCTGTACACCTGCAGGCTTCAAACCCCCTGCAACCTTATGCAGGACTAGTAAGTACAGGAAATGGGTAGATGGCCATCACAGTATAATTTCGCATGTTCATACAATAACAAACTGAGCAAAGCAATCCGTATCCTTATTTTAAAACTGCCCTTATCAAAAGCTGGCAGAATCACAACATTTACACAAAAGATGGAAAGGAATACGCAGTCACGCCTCTGCATAACTGTCGCCCATAATCGAATGTAAAATGCATTTCGGCTACTTCCTGTTTACTCATGTTCCGGTAACTTTCAAAGAAGACTAGCAAACATAAAAGCAAGAATTAATCCCCTAAAAGAGGATCCATTTCAGAGAGACGCAGGTGTGCGTAACAGGTGGATGCTTAAGCTATTTTATTTTTTGCTTTCAGTCAAGCTATAATAGGCTGCATTTAGCAAATCCACCAAAAACACACTCGATTTTCCAGCCGTAATTACCTTGCCTTTTAGATTGCAGTGATTATTACGTAAGCCAGCCGAACAGCTGGGACAGATGTGCTTCAAGGAAACGATAGCGGCAAGACCTCTGTTCAGATCCGTGTTGTTGTAACTCTAATGTCTAACGCTTAACAACAGCTACTGCCCTACAGAGCTGGTACTTGTGATCTTTTACATTATTACTGAACAAATTCTTAGCAGAATCTTGAGAAACTGTGACCATGTTGGAGCATTAGTGCTAAGATTAGTAGTACTTGGTAATACTGACAAAATGCCATGTAAAAAAGTAAACTTTTCTCCAGAAAAACATCTCTATATGTCATTATATAAAAATGAGATTAAAAAAATCTGATCTGTCTTTCTAGTTAAGCGGTACACTTGAACAGCAACCCTGGTTAATGTGAGCAGTTGTTCTCATTTATAAGACGTAACTTCTCCTATAAGGCATAACCCTGAAGGTCTGTTCTTTTGCCCGTTACCATTCAATAGAAAAGCAGCACCATCAACACAATTCTTCAGCACCACAAGGTCATCGCAGCCACTCAAGGACAATCCGCACTGGTTACCTAAAGGTCCTCCAGCGTCGACATTATGGTCGGTTATTTAAGTCATACGAGGACAGGAAGTAGAGCAAGAATAGCAAGGGGAAGGCAGCCTGGAACCAGGAGAGGAGAGGAGGGGAGGGGAGGGAAGGTTGTGATGGACCTTGGTTAGTAATCCCAAGGGAGGGTAGCAGCATTCCACCTCATCCTTATGCAACAATCAGAGGAGACTGTGGAGAAAGAGGCCTCCACCGAGAAGACATGATAGTTACAAGAAGTTCTCCATGGACAACACCCGGCCCTGTTTCCCATACTAGGGATGATAAGCTTGACTGACTTGCATAGGTACACCAGCATAAAAGTTCTCAATGTAATTGCTCAGATTAACAAAGTGTGCACTGGCCACGTCGTTTCTAATATCTTTGCATGAGTAAAATTTGACTTATTAATTTATAATTAGCAGGGGCCCTATACCTGTATTGTTTAGAAATGTGACCTATAATATTTGAACAGTAATTGTATATTCAGCTTGATTCCCCTCTCTAAAGCGTCTCTGTCTGCACCATATTGAACTGCATAGCATCCTATTCCTTTACATCGTATCGCGTTAAATCAAATCATGTGGAATCTGACCACATCGCCATAGGGGTGAATCACATGGTATCGCATTAGTAGTCCTTTCATATGTATCTGTAGTGTCTGGACTGTTGGCAGTGCATAGAAATGTGTACCAAGTCGGCCTCTGTGATGGAGAGGCACAGCCCCAGGCTATGCAATTAGAAGTGTCTGCCTTTTTATGGGTCGAAAATGTACCGATGCCTCCAAACATGGCCGCAAAATGTACCCAGGAGGCAGAATTTACCAAATGGACGGCCCCTTACATGGCTGCAAAATAGCCCCGGGCCGGCAAATGTACCCTAACCCTAATCCCCAACCCTCTGACCCTTAAAAGATCTGTACATGGAACTGCTTTGTGGGAAGACCTCAGCACACCCACGAGATGCAGAAGTAGCTGGGGGCAAGACTGAGGGGGGGCGGCAAAGGGGTGAAGGAGAGGGGCGGGAAAGGCTGAGGAGGACCCCGGAGCCGAGGATCAGAGAACAGTGGGAGCAAAGATGGAGCAGACATGGGGCGCGGCACAGAGGAGCGATGCGTCCCGACATAACATCCCAGTAAATGTTTTCCGGGCACCAGCGGAGACGCAGATGGCGAAGGCCTGGTAAAGCAAACAGCCAGATTTACAGCACCACTATAATCATACAACTGGTTTTGCATTTTCCTTTTTTGTATTTCCATTTCCCATCTTCTGACATTCAAATACAGTTCCCCATTTTGATTAATACAATAAAACCCCGTGCTGTGATTTTGATACGCCTGTAAGAATAAGTCACCCCTCTGCCTCAGACTTGTTTCATTTGAACTTTGCGGTTACAAATCAAGGCCCCCCTGGAACGTGTCACCTGCCGCATCGCCAGCTAGCTGGAAACATATTTCTACCTTTGACTGCTGAGACCTCGCTTGGTCTCCAAGCTTGTGAATTATGGTGTAATATTAGCTCAGTGAATCTTAAAAGCCCCATAAACATTTTTTGTTTCACAGGCAGAGGTTCCAGACAAATCCTACCACATGTAGGGGGCAGCAGAGACCCGGCACTGCCGGATAATCGCAGCAATAATTGTATTTCAAACAGTGTATGGGAAAACCCAGCCAGTGCTGCCCCCATCCATAGCTTACCAACCTTATGGATAGTTCTTAGTAATTATAATTAAAGATTTGTCCAGTGAACAGAGTGAATTCTACACACCAACATGTTCTCCCTGACTTATCACATAAACAATAGCAGATCTTTTGAGAATTTCCTGTTTGTCAAACTACACAAGCTTAGAAAATATCTCCCGAATCCCAAGGCATGTTTGGCTTAAACAATAAGTATACAGCTCCTGAAAGGTCACGTGGTTTATCTGCTTCTCAGCTCTGCTCCGCACACTGATGCTGACGCGTCGACGGTCAGTGTTTAATGTGCACCTCTGTGCCCTTCATTCTGGCTTAACATCAGCTGCCAAAGGAGCCCACACCCCCACACCCCCCCCCCCAACAAGGAAAGCCAAGTTGCTGCTGGAAGAGGTCTCGGTGTGGCCAACTGTAGCAATGAGACCAGGACCACTATGACCAAGATCGGAAACAGACAAATGTTTGAGTCTACACAGCATGCTATAAAATGTGAGGCATCTTGGAGCAAGGCAGTTTATAAATTGCAGTAATTTGAACCATCAAATTACCTTTTTTCTTAAAATTTCAGTATAATTGCTTCTGGACAGGTAAAGCACAGGTATGGGTACTGCATGTCACAAGGGTGTACGCTTGGTCTCAGCGTAAGAACCAACACAAAGCATGCACATCCAAATGATAAACGCTGGGTAATGGACAGTGAAAGAGGATGGCGTCCGCACACCAAATGATGCCCCCGAGTTTTTTAACATTTTGGTACCTTATGTGGTGTTTCAGGCCCAAGCCTTTCATCGGACATTCCAATAAGTTAAAGAAACAAATATAACACTTTCCCAAATAAGACGCACCTTATTGGTCGCATTTGAACTTTGAAGCAGGACGTTTTACACCCAATCACAATACTGTGTTAACAAACAGATGGATATTAAGTTGTTGTGATAAATATGAAGGAGTTTTGATGAGTGGTCTTTACTGGTCTTGAAATAAAGCAGGTCAGCCCATCCTGTGGTGTGTGTGAATCCCAGTGCAGTGATGGGGACACGGTGCTGTAAAAGATGGTGCCGTCCTTCGGATGAAATGTAAAACCGAAGACCTGACTCTCTAAGGTCATAAAAGATCCCTGGGCATCCTTTGAAAGAGTAGGGGTGGTGCCCAATGTCCTGGCTAAACTTGTGCACTGTGGCCTTCTAAAATCTGGCCTCCTAATCATCCCCTGCCCCCTCACCACCTGAGCTACTGCAGAATGGATGCTGTTGCATCACCCAGGTGGGGGCTACACAGTGCTGGTGGCTGAAGTGGCTCCTCATTGAACTTTCATTCATTCTCCTACAAGGCACTGGAGAACTTTAACAGTGGGGTTTCATGTGCGTCAGCCTCTCCGATGCACCTGAGGCCCCCAGGGACCTGCTTCTTGCCATCGTGCTCACGCTGTGGCACACTGCCATTTAGTCTGCACTGCACGCCGTTTCAGTGATGATGGGTCCCACCCGCAGTTTCAGTACTTTGCCGTGTCTCCATCGATCGCAAGCCTTTTCAAGATTTACTGTGGAGTTGCAATAGAATTCCTGTAGACTGTATGTGTCTCTACAAGTAAAAGTGTTGCTTTTATAAGTATATCCAAGTTATTCTTTATTCATTCTCTTCTTGCATACCTGTGTTGATCTGAAGTGGTACTTTCAGATGATATCCTCTACAACAAACAAAGCTTATTTCCTTCATGAGTTCAAATAATTTCTTTTTCTCATTTATAATCCTTAAGCGGAACCCAAAGCACTTTCTAAACCCTACAAGAAAGCATTGCTCCAAGCAATTTCTTTCCCAGGCTGTCATTATTAAAGGAGTACATACAGTTCACTAGATTGCATTTCAATTGGCTGAAACCTCGTTAGCTTACAATTAGTGAGACGTGGGCCGGCTCTCTGGAATCTGC
The DNA here is from genome assembly GCA_026780845.1 of Petrocephalus sullivani. Taxonomy (NCBI): domain Eukaryota; kingdom Metazoa; phylum Chordata; class Actinopteri; order Osteoglossiformes; family Mormyridae; genus Petrocephalus; species Petrocephalus sullivani. The sequence continues at coordinate 4,495,882 of JAODKM010000032.1, read as the reverse complement.
AGCGACATGTCGGTCTGGGAAGAAACTGGAGTCCTGTGACATATTTCACAGCCGACACAGGGCCATCACATTAACACGCACATACGCGCATGCACACACACACATACGCACACACACATGCGCGCACACACACACACATGCGCACACACACACACATACACCCACACGCTCACAGCTGGGCTGCCCCTAATCATTCATTCTGTGGTTTGTCTGCTTCAGGAATGAAAAGCAAACTGGTCATGCTACTGATTGGCTGACGTGGTGCCATAATGGGCTTTATCTCACTACAGCTGCTGAACACAACACACACACAATCCATCAATAGATAACTAACTATTATAAATAGCCTGTAAATTACTTACAAGTAATGAGTACCTTCAAGCCGGGATATAATTGATACTGTAGGCTTTAATTGGTAAACTAACCTGGAGTCTACTTGACATATAGTCCCAACAGTCTGGAAATATGAATCATTTTCTGTTGTGGGTGTAACTCCACTTGCCAAATAACCCTGAGACTGCAGGGGAAATTGCCTAATGAGAAATAATTGACTCTAAATTAACATGAATCAATCCTAAAAGCTAATTTAATGAAAAGAAATCTCCCCTTATGCTCATATGCACAAAGTGGACAGAGCTACGGTTTTCAGATGGGAAGCCACAAGAGACGTCTACCTTGCAGGCAGTGTTGGGGAAGTTACTCACAAGAGTAATCCATCGCAGACAAATTCAGGTCAAGAAAGTACAAATCCAGACCAAGGTTTTGTTTCAAGCAACCAGTGAAGTATAAAGAGTCACAATCACAGAGTGCTCACCTGGCTGGTTGAAAAAAAACCTTGGTCTGGATTTGAACTTTCTGAACCTGAACTTGTCTGTAATAGATTACTTTTGTGAGTAACTTCCCCAACACTAACTCACAGAAGGCAGTTCATCAAGACGTCATGGAAAGTGTGGAAATCTCTGAAAACATCAAGCATGCATCCACCAAATTCTACTCATGCCGATAGAACACTCTTATGCTTTCAATTTGTAATATCATATTTACATTTGCATCCTTTATTAAGTAGTCTAAAACATAGGAATTTACTATGCCAAGATCAATAAATAATAGACTGATGATTGCATCAAAATCAGTCGAGGTGTTGGAGGATGTTTGATTTATACTTTGTCCATCATATAATCCCAGAATTCTGGAAACAGATTGCGAGTTTGAATCTGAGCTCTGATTCACGATGGCAGAATTAAATGCCACTGTGCCTGTATGTCTCAGATGATCTCTGCAGAAATGTGTCTCTGCAGGCTGTTGGACTCGTGAAGCCCGCTGGTTGCCAGCACTGGCGGCCTGCACTCTGTGTTGACTCTACCTCTCCACTACAGCTCTGTGAGAAGAGCAGATTGGCAGTCATCGGACTCAGAGGAGCACGTTTCAGGCACCGTCTGGTCCCAGGCACAAGCGGAGTCTGTAAATGATCAGAATGAGTGAGGATCACTGGGGGGGGGGGGGGGGGATGGTTAAAAGCTTGAGGACCCATAGCCGGCGGGCCAGAAGCAATCCCCCCATTAAAAAACA
>JAODKM010000032.1:4473519-4492195 GCA_026780845.1 Petrocephalus sullivani | reverse complement strand
CTCCCTTACGCCACCTGTTCCCTGTCATTCTCCCTTACGCCACCTGTTCCCTGTCATCCTCCCTCACGCCACCTGATCCCTGTCATACTCCTTACGCCACCTGTTCCCTGTCATACTCCCTTACGCCACCTGTTCCCTGTCATACTCCCTTACGCCACCTGTTCCCTGTCATACTCCCTCACGCCACCTGTTCCCTGTCATACTCCCTTACGCCACCTGTTGCCTGTCATACTCCCTCACGCCACCTGTTGCCTGTCATACTCCCTCACGCCACCTGTTCCCTGTCATACTCCCTTACGCCACCTGTTCCCTGTCATACTCCCTTACGCCACCTGTTGCTTGTCATACTCCCTCACGCCACCTGTTCCCTGTCATACTCCCTTACTACATCTGTGGCCTAATCATAGTCCTCCTCTTGACATGTTAACCAGTCACAGTTTTCACTTGACATGTTGCCCTTCATATCTAATACTGTTAGACCTGACAGAAGCATGTCTTGATGGTTTGACTGTAATAATCAAACTTGATAAATTCACTTAATTGGACTTTTTTCATTAAGAAATTGCTTTATCTAATTGTATATATTTTCTGTCATGGCCATAACCAAATCATCATAGAGTTTAGCACCTTTCCTACTCTGGGAATGGTTGGGTAATCCTCGGGGCGGAGATACTGAGGGCTGCCAGCCAGGCCCCAGGCTCCTTCTTGTTTAATATTCTCTAGCAAAAATTGAGCTGCAAATGTTCTCTAAGTTTATTGGTCAGATTTTGAGTGTCATTTTCCTATTTTTATCCTACCGGAAGATCTCTCCTAGCTCCTCGTTCCCTGGGGTCTCCTCTCTTGGCTGGTTCCTGTGTCCCGCATCCTAAGCCCCGCCGTTCGGGTTTCTGATCCCCATCATCTGGCTCGTTCCTCTCACTTGGATGGACTCCTGATTCCCAGCTCCAGGCTGGTTCTCGTCTCCTGTGTCTGCCTGTCCTTCACCCTTATTGTACTAGCTGTCCTGTCGCTGTTGGATACTTGAGTAAATGAAACAAGTTACAAGTCCCCTGAGTCCAGCATAATGTTTTCAAATTGCAGTATTTATTTATAGTATATATAAGTGTGTATGTATGTATGTATGTATGTATGAAATATATAAAGGTGATTAATCATCATTGTTGATGCACCACAGCACGCATCAACAAGATGCATCCTCTGCTTTTACCCATGTGACATTGTGGCACAGCAGGGGGCAGCTATGTGAGTGCCCAGGGAGCAGTGCTTGGGGACGGTACCTTGCATGGCTGCGTCCCTAACCACTACGCCACCTGCCTGCCCCACACACACATAATATATAAATAAAAAGGTAGATTATCACCAGGAAAACACCGGGAAGCCACCGAGGTTCATACACCAGTCTTGTGTCAATTAGCTCATTACGGGTTAGTGCGCTGGAAACTCCGTCTTTTGCCTCTTAAAATGTGTTTAATGGTTTGAGTGAGCTTGGCGCAGTTTGGTTTGAGATCCCCGATGTCTTCCGGGAGGATGTAAGGGTGTCAGGTGTATGATTATGGTGATGATTATGGTGATTGTGATGAAAGGACCTTGTGATTTGAGTTTTTGCTCTACATTTCTTTTGGAGAAAACAGCATGCCCTACATTCTTTCTGAAGAGAACAATTTATTTTTCCACTTTCTGTCCCGCAATCACCTGACCCTTGGTCATCATCCCCAGAGTGACTTATGATTTCCACAACAACCTGGCCAGGTGAACAATGACATAATTGTCGTCCGTCCCACAGCAGAAAAAAACACCTTTGTGCATGTTTTTAATGGGACTATTTTTTAAATGGGGGGTAAAATGAGGCAAATCAAAATGATTACTAGAATAAATGGAAATACACCGTAAGAGAAATCCCAGTGGGACGTGAACACTCTGCCACCAATATTCCGCAAGCCACCCTTTCCCTGAAGACCTGACGTCCGAACATTTGCTGCACAATAAAACCTGTTGCACTATAGCCCACGCCTGAGCCTGCATCATGTAGCAGCCTTCGCTCACATGCATCAGCAGCTTGACTGAACTTGGCTAACCACCATCCCGTTTAATGCATCAGCAGCGGCTTTGGTGTAATTGTACATTGCCTTTAATTGTGGTTGTGGCTGCTGCCCTTTAAAGGCTGTTGCTTTCCTCCAACACTCCATCCTGCCCGGGCTGTAGCCCAGGGCCCTGAAATATAGGTGGAGCCAGTTGCCCTGATCTTGTCAACCGCAACATATTTCGTGCTCACAAACATGTATATACCATGCAGTCAGGGGTTGTACCACAATTGCTGGCACAACAGTGTGTTTGGTCACCCCACAGCCCAGGAGCATTTTGAAAAACCAAGTAGATACTCTATAAAAATACACTTTTTCCTTACATAACAATATATCAGCTGTCTGCCGAATCATAATATATCTGGACACGGGAGAATATAAACTAATCAAGTGCAAAATAAAACTAAAATGAAATCGACCTAAAGCTAAACAGTGCATTATAATTTAAAATGATGTAAAATGCTTTCCCAAGTCCCCAAGAAAGTGAACCCTTATTTCATCTCAATATTAAAATGTGAGACCATGGACAGATGATGGCTTTCATTAAAATGCTGAGTCATATAGACAGCAAGTCACAACAGACATGTCCTCTATATAACCTTCAGATTGCCGGCGTACTTTTCATAACTTCACCTCACAATTTAACTGATCGTAATATTTATAAATGACTTCATAAATAGGTGGAGCCTTGCGGTTTGAGGATACGGGTTCTCATAAGTGCTGCGGGCTTGTCCGGGTAATGAGGGAGGCTTGCTGGAGCGATGCGGCTCCCTTCAGCTGAGCGAGCGCGTGTTCGCTGTCATGTTCCTGCTATTTGGCTCATTATGCTCCGTGACTGTTACAGGCCAATTTTTTTTTGTTTCAATTTATATCCACTGCCTAGAGACACGTTTAGAATTTCCCTGCAGTAATTATGGAACGTAATACCACAATGTAAGTTATAAAATGTGTAAGTGATGAAGCAATGAGCTCATACAGGGCTTCACTGTCCAGTTCGGTTACTCAGATTTTCCCCTTTCGCTTCCTAAACTTGATTGTACTTGAAAGCTCGTTCTCTGACCCTTTTTTTATAATAAAATCTTAATTAGAAAAATCTGGACGGTAAAATCCAGACACCTGGAGCACTCTGCCATGAAGGTTTGGCCACTGTTGACCTCCCCCTCTTCTTTCTTACTTATCTTCCAGTGTTATGGGAAGCTGGTCAGATAGAAACCACTGAACAATAAGGTGCTAACCAGAGATGGGCAAAGCATATTCATTCATTGGCATTGTTTCTCCAGCAATGAACATGCCTGTGCATTGAGCAACAGAGATGATAAAGAAATCGAATTTCCTCAAAAAAACATATCGAGTCATCCATCCATTCTTCCGTCCATAATCCATCCATTCATCCAAATGTCCTTCCATCCATCTTCCATCCACTTATCCAGTACAGGCGTGTGGGGAGAAGAGCTGGGCGTTTATCCCAGGTGGCGCTGGAACACCCCCAGTCTGAATGCTAGTCCATCACTGGGCACCCAATCTATGGGCAATCGAGAGAATCCTGTGAGGAGGAGACCCGCCCAAGCATTAGGAGAACATACAGACTGCACACAAAAATTCCACTGAGTCACTGCAGTACCAGCACGCCACCACAGAGGGGCGCCACAGGGGCATGGACACCTGAGCAGATTCAGGGGACCTGACACTTGACGGGGGCCTGCGAATACGTAAAATCACACGTATAATTAATTAAAAAACTGCATTTTGTCGTCATTATAGTCTCCTATGTCTTTGCACGTTTTATTTGGGAGAAATGAGGCTCTGCAAAAGAGCAGTCAGTCAGTATCACTACATTTCTGTGTTAACTGCTCTCTCTCCTGTCCAGTTTCCAATCCAGGCCTTGCGGTCCAAGTACTCCTGTCCCTTGGGAGGATTAGTGTAGCATTTGCCTTAAAACCATGCATTCACCAGACTCCCACAAATGCTTGCCTGGCTTGGTCTGCTACTGACATCGCTATGAAAGGCAATGATAGCTAGGCAAGCCTCCAGTGCATTCCTTGAAAACGACAGGGAACAAGCCAACTCTTCTGCTGGCAGCAATATTGGAAACAGAAAAAAAGATGGCAATGCCCTGGTCTTTTTGAAACAGGAGATACTGGGGTAATGGCAGAGACCCATTGTTACGTGGCAGTTGCAGGCTGGTACTTCTCATTTTGTTAAACCCGATGCTGGTGTTGGTATTGTTTGGTAGCGTATCATCTCTCTGCGATGTGCCAAAGGTTACCCCTGAGGATTTGGGAGGATGGGCTATAGCTCCTGTCTCAGAAACGAATGGGCATTCACCTCAAACCGCATTAAAAAAAATACCCATGAGGAAATTCTTATATTTACTGTGCTGGCATAAAAGGTTATGAAAATACATGCCACCATTTTTCTATTCTGTCATATGAAAGCTGATTATAACAATTGGAGTTCCCCACGAGGACTGTTTGAGTCTGATGAACTGTGATTCGGACTGTAGATAGCTCCAGACACGTTTTAGAGTCAGGCTTCTGGGCCATGAGTGGTATGGTAAAATCAATTAGGATGGTGGGATGATTTTACAGAAGGGAAACAATCTCAGTGGTTACTGGTCTCTGGGAATCCGAATTAGGCAAAGTAAGTGCAATTACACAGGAATGGGGTTGATTTACCCATGAAGTGGAATTCTTGGAAGCAATGAGTAGCCTTTCATAACCGCAAGCACCAAACTCAGTACTTTTTCTATAATTTATATTATATGCTTTATCGATCTCTGCTACACTATTTACTTACACTCCTAAATTGCAATTCAGTATGCTAGGAGTGCATCACAACATCAACAATTTCACACATTTATAAATAACACTCAGTATATAGGCCTATACATCAGAATGCAATATTCTTTATTGATGTCGGACAGATGTCGTGTGGAAAATGTATATTTGCTGCAAGCTAATAACACACCACAAGAGAGTCACCAGATCATTTATGAAGAATTGGTCTTCTATTGAAGAATATTATACATTTATGATCTGAAGGTGACTTTAATGCAAGCTCTCATCAAGTATGGCTCAAAAACAATACAGTGTTTAGGTGTTTGATTGCGTGAAAATGGTGTGTACGTTTTCTGGATTTTCCCTGCATGCAGGCCTTGACTGCTGCCTGTGTGTTATATTATTAGGGTGCTATGATGCTTTATTTGAAGTGGTCCTCTTGCCAAGGATAGGTAACTGTTTAGGGTCAACAACCTAAACATAAAGTAATGACTGCAACAGTGCACGTATTTCTCTCACCCATTCCTTTAAAAGCCCAAACAGTTAGCTGGCCCTGCTCAGGGAACTAACAGAGGTTAACGCAAAGCTCACCGGCGATCCCCTGCAAGACTTGACACTCCACAACTGAGGAGGAACGTCTCGCAATCATAGGGACCGTGGGCACATTGCCGGACTGTGCCTTTGGCAGGAGATGCGATGCCTTGAGCAAGATCCAGACTTGAAGAGTCCAAATCAGAACCTTCAGGCAAAGACTGTTCCAGAACTCAGAAGCTGTTCCTTCCTCCTGGACTAACACTCACCTGTTTTTGTCAGTCGCAGCTCAGTTAGACATACATACATAGCAGAAACCATATACGAGATGCTGCTGTAAATGTTTATGTATATTTATACATACCTTCTAATCTGTTTTATGAGGGTATTTATAATGTTACATTAGCTGCATGTGCCTCTAAATGGGCCCTAGATTTGATCAAAGGTCGGAGTGATTTTTACGCGTTAATATTTGTATTCTCTGCAAAAGTAACACCAATATAATTATTGCTCCAAGATTTTGTCAGTAGGTCTTCTTGTCACCTATAAGGTTCTCTGCAAACTTGCTCCAATGTATCTGCCTGACCTTCCAGCCCCATTGTGCTCTCAAATCTTCATCTTCTGCACTCCTCACTGTTTACTAATTAGTATTTGTTAAATGATGACATCTGGGAGGTAAACTATTTAGTTCTGATCATCTTTAGAAGGTTTATTTTTTTTATTGCTCTAAAATAACAATTTTTGCTCTAAATGAAAAACTGATTATTACATATAACATTTTTTAGAATTTCCTCCTGAGGTCAATAAAATCTATCTGAATTTTAATCTTAGTAATATGTTTATGCCAGCACTAACATGTGTGTGTGTTTGTCAGTTGGGTGAATTCCAGATACTGTATATGATTCTTTTGTGTAATCGGCAAAACCTCAAAAAATTATACAGTGACGTACTCCCGTGAATACAGCTGAAATTAAACAACCCAAATAAGCATGTGCCATTGGATAATATAATATGGGGACAACACGTAGGGAGCCTAGACCAACAATATAATAATCACATGAGTTTTTCTTAATGCAGCCAAATTAGAAACTCAGCCAGTTCAGGAAGCAGACCGTCATTGTTCCCCATGAAAGGCACCGCGAAGCAGAGCATAATGGAAAGAGTGATATTGTATGAAAAGCCGCGTGAAACAGAATAGGCTATAAAAAACGTGACGTGACGTCTGACGTCATTGCGTGCGTTTCTGTGCGAGGCGTTCGCTGCCCCGGTCGCCCTGGAAGGCGGGGGGAGGGGGGGGGACTCCAGCGGCGGAGCGAATCAGTCCCTCTAGTGCCACGGCGGCTGCCCCTACACGACACTTTCACACAGAGAAACGCCCTCAAGAATCTGCGGCATTCACGCTGCCTTTTGGGGTCCTTTATGCAACGGAAAACTGGATTTATTTCTAGTGTGATCAAAGTTTCCTTTCATGTCCTATTAATTTAGCATTTATTAATTTTAGCTGAGGACATAGGAAACTACTAACCGCTAAGGAGGAGACCCACAAGTACCCTTAGTGCCATCTCTGTGACCACAGTGCCACCTGTTGGCGGCATAGTGTAATTGCAGGTAGGGTAAAAGGCGGACACACCTTTTCGGGCGCTGCGCGGCGGGATATCCGACACCATTCAGCCCCCCCTTTGTCATTCGCAAAATGTGATACCTCCGGTTTACGGGCAGGCCTCTAACGTCAGCAAAACGAATGCGCGAGCACAATGGCCAGACTCAGTGTTTGGATGGTTTATTAGAATAAGAAAAATGACAGAGAGCGGGCTTTCCATGCTGAGTGACAGACTGGCACAGGGCTATGGACAGGAAGGAAACAGTGTCCACTGTTAAAGTGTGCACCCCGCTTGGTATTCCCCTGCCCCCGGTCGCCGCACGTGTTGGCGCCCCGCGACCTTGCGCGCCCACGTGTCGGCCTGTCGGTAGGCCGCTGGACACACGAGCTGGCTGGCAGGCACCAAGTCGCAGACGGTTTTCGGTACGCAGGGAAACTGGGTCATGCTACCTTTTCACACATTAGGCATTGTACACATTATGTACAGGTGGGGTGGGCGTGCGGGTGGTCACATGACCATGTGGGGGAAAAGCAGCTGTCTGTCACGGTGGGCAGAGGCTGGGCTCTGCTCAAGCTTTCCGTTTGGCCCCGCCCCCCTTCCAGTAACACCAGCAAAAAAAAATCCGGGACAGTCTGACACTGCCTCTAAGTTAGTACTGGCATCCTGTTGACCGAGGAAACGCACACGTCAAAGAGCAAAAGAAACCAGGTACGGTAAACACAAACCAAAACATCTATCACCATCAAAACAAACCAACGGAAAGCATGACAGGATTAACCGATGCTGGCTAAGATTTTCTCTACAACTTTACAAAATGCAAAAACCATTGTGCTTATTTTTTATGTTTTATACAGTAGTGAATGAAATGACTCCGCAGTACAATCTGACGTTAAATTATATATATATATATATATATATCTCCTTATTTTGGTTTGAGTGTTTTCCTTTGTATCTCACGGTGGCAGTTTCTGGCTGGGGGCATAAAATCTCTACACTACAGAAATAAAAAGTCAACACACGATGTCATTCTCTCTAGCACTCTGTACATGATATTCATAAAAATAGCATCTAATTTGTGGGTGGAATTTGGAAGGGGGCAATGAAATGTATGGCATTATTTCTAACCACATAAAAAAAGAAATTATGAAAAAGTTGTGAAACAACTGACCGCATTAAAGGATTACAGCAGTGCGACACGCAGCGGGATGTTCTGAACGTCATAGAAAGGATGTATTTCACAGCACTTCACAGCGATGCAGTCCGGGGTGTCCCTGCGTGGTCACACTATGTGGTTGGATACCCCTTGGTTGTATCCTGTATATATAGGGCAGTTTGGCACTAACATGTGGCACAGAGCACTTTCTGATCAATAAAAGTGATTGTAAATGCAAAAGGCCTTGAGCGAGATGCTGGGGACCATTGTGGCAGTTCTGTCCAGAGCTCCGCCTCGGTACCATCATTCTGGGACGTACTTCTGTCCAGGGGACCACAGACGTGGAGCAGTGTCCCTCCCCCGTGCCTTTCACTAGGGCCTGTCCTCCCCCCTGCTGGAGGCTCAGGAACTTCCCTGCCTGGTCGAGTGCGTTGGCCGCAGTGGTGCGGTGGGGGCTGCCAGCAGCTGGCAGGCAAGCAAGCAGAAGAGCGCTAATTTACACAGCATTGAAGAGATGGCCAATGGAGAGGGCAGGGTGCTCCCGGATCGAACCAATGTATATTGGGGGGGGGGGGGGGGGGGGGGAAGCCGGGGGGGAGGGGGGGGGGGGAGGGAGGGGGGGGGGGGGGGAGGGGGCACAGTTTACTGTGTCGTATAAATTCACAGCCACATAACAACCAGCAGCTACACCTATTCAGTGTGCATATTAAACTATTCATTTTGACTGTTATCTTTTTCCATCAGCCATAAGGTGTTCTTAAGCTGTTGGTTGAAAAATATTCTTTACTGTGAGCTGTGGTATATACTGCCCATTTTACTTTACATGTATGTCTTATCCTTGGTTTTCATTGGATATAATAATAACAGTAATAGATACTTTATTGATCCCCATGGGGAAATTACCCTTTCACTTCCCACAACCGTGGTCTCCATGGCCGTGAAGGGCAGCTACCTCATGCGGTGCCCAGGGAGCTGGGGGTCATGGGCGTTATTCAAGGGCCCACAGATGTAGGCCTTCCCATGAGCCAGTTGGGTTTCTGTTGGGCAGCTCCCTCTAAAACAGCAGCTGCTCTTCCCTCGATCCTATTTCTAATCACATCTATTGAGACATATAGTAATAAGCTTCAGGTCCCTGCAGCCTAACCCAGAAGGATTACCCAGAGACCTTGCACTCGTTAATCAGGGGTCTCAATATTTGAACTGGCTCAGTCTGTTTTTTAATTATTTAACTATCAAATCTGACTCATTGATCGATCGTTTCCCACAGAGAGTAGAAAAAGAATGTGACATCATCGCTGTAACCGGCAGCAGCAAAATATTATCAACAATACACCCCCCCCCCCCACTCCACCCCATTGTTGGTAGGTTTTACCACTGGCAGACTAGCGGATTTACCATACATCATTTCATACTCTCTCTTGTATTTTATGTGTTAGATTGTATTATTGTAAAACATCCTTGAACGTGAGAAAGGTGCTAGATAGATAAAACATTATTGCAATGTTTTTATTATTATTATTACTATTGAAAAATGAAGTGGCCCAGAGATCTTTGAGCCAGTAGCCCCCAAGTTTGAGACCCCAATCTTTAGTCAAATTATAGCAGTAGAAGTTTTGTCATATTTTACATCTTAAATTTAATTTAAAGCAAAAATTGCAACCACATAACTTTTTGCTAATGGTTTATTTGTTAAACTGCTGGGGAGGCCCCTGTGTATGTATGTTCCGTTGGGCTGTAATTATTGTAGAATGTTGAGAGAGGCAGAAATCCCCATCCCCATTGGCAAGACCCGTGTTCTTACTTAATGGGACTTTGTAAGAAAGCCCAGTTCTGGCATTCCCACTTCCGGAATTTGTGACAGCCGGCTTGTTCGCTGGAGTTCTTTCTACCCCCTTTGGTCATTGAGCCTTTGGGCTAATTTTCCCAGGAGCCATCACTCAGGGTGACATTCCTATTAGACAGCTCCACCAGCTCTGGGTAAATGGACCTGTCACCCGGAGCACAGCTGGCAACGGGCTTCCCGGTTTCCCGGCCAGTCAGCACAGGACACGGCATCCCCGTGCACCACATACCAGCACTCAGGTCATAGGTTACGGTCTGTCGGTTTACCTTCTGCTGGAAAACAATCCCACCAAGAACACTGTCATATTCATGCAGAATCAGAATTATGGAATATTATTTAGTACTGTTTAACATGTGAGAATGTAATCATTAGGATATTGCCAAAATGCATACCAATTATCGTCTCAGACGTAATCATGACAAGTAATTAATTACATATGCATCTGCACTTTATGCATTAAGTATATTTGCGTCTTATGCTAGTCTCAAAGCTTCTGTTGACCATTTCATTTTAGCCCTGATTGTATGAATATCCACCCAACGAACTCTGAGCTTATCACTATGTTGAAGGCCAAAAGTATTATCAAACTCTGTAGCTAAGCTGAAGCCAGCTGAAGCAGCCAAGGTTTGCTACCAGGGAGCTGGGAATCGCCCGAGTTCGCCCAGTGTTCACCGATGAGTGTATAAAAAAACCTAGTGGAGATGGTTGTGCCATAATTATGTTCAACAGAGGGGTCAATGAGGGTGTGACGAGTCATTATTAAAAGATACGAAAATGTATAGAAATCAGTGTGAATCAGTAGTGGGCACACTTGCGCTGCGTCTGGCCTTGGTTGTAAGATTTCTGGATGCAATAAAGGCTGACTTTGGAATTCTACACAAGCGGCTCCTGATTCCCGATTTGGCGGGTTAGGAAATAACTATAACAGAATCGGAATTGTTTTATTCACCAAGAACAAGAAGCACAAGGAATAGGTTTTGATGCGCAAGGCATACGATTAAATATACAGTCAAGAGATAAATACAAAAGACGGTGCAAATATGAAAACAAAATTAGAACAGATGTGAAAATGTGCAAAAAATAAAAATGCAGAAAAAGAAATATCAGTGAAACAAGATGTGTGCAAAAGAACTATATATAAATATGAATAAATATGAAACAGTCCCTAAAGGGCCTGTGTGCTTCTCATGGGTCCTTATTTAGGAGGACGATAGCCTGCTGTACAAGTACCAATTAGTCCTTTTAATAAGGGCTCTTACGCTCTGCTTTCGCTGAGAAGGGAGATACTGAAAGAGGAAGTGACCATGGCACATGGCATTATGGGAGATTCTGTGCTTCTGTGTCCCTATGTCCCTCAGTGTCCCCTTCTGAGTCCTGGGGGCCCGGTGCAGGTGTGCCAGTGGCTTCCGCACATCTGAGGCCCCATACAGGCCCCGACGAGCCAAGCGAAGAGCGCGCTTAGCAACGCGGGGAGGCTCGCGGGACTCGTCCGGCAGACAATGAGTGAGCGTGAGCCAACATGACTGTGAGGCTTGGCAGCATCCATCTGGCTCTTAGCACACAGGACGCTCAGCCACCGGCAGCTGGAATGCTTATCCGGCAGTGCCGTGTAAGTCTGAGCCTGCAGGCAAGGAGAAGCTGCTGGGTCCTGGTTACGGTTACGGTCTCTGTAACCAAGAATATATAAGGTTAATTTGATATTACTTTGTATTTTACTTAATTATATAGAAAGGCAGTGCAGTGCATGTTATGTTTGCATCAGTAAGGGTTGTTAACCCAAATGTGGAAGCCTGTTCTTCACGCTGACCTTCTTAACCATTCCTGCCATCTCCCTTTTCCGGGTAACCCTGGGACATCTCCGGGCATGGCGGAGTGCTCCTCTTTGGAAAGAAGCAGTGCCGTGTAAGACAGAGACAGAGAGTGACCGGAAAACCCTTCTGCTTCATTAAATCTGCATAACTGACAGGGTTTTTTTGTTTGGCGCTTATGAGGAGCGGAAGTCCTCGGCAACTCATAAAACAAGTCTTTACCCCAGTTTTAAGACAAAGCCTCACAATGGAAACACAATCACAGGCCCCCTCCCACTCCTCTCCCAATTGCTCGTCTCAGATTTACCGTCTTTTCTCTGCATGTGTTGGAGGTGGGGGGTTTGTTGGTCCCACCTCTCTTTAAAAGGGGGCAGCAGAGCGGCTGGGGTGCACAGAGAGGCGCACTGCCTGGGGATGGCCGCTGAACATACAGGGAGGTAGCTACAGCCCCGTCACACCTTTGCTCTTGCATTCTCCACAAGGCGCACCTCGAGAAGATTCATACCTGGCACGTTCACTAGGTGAGTCCTTCATCTAGATGAGTCCTTCATCTGATACGACGTGATGCGTCCTGGGGCTGACTTTAGTCAGTGAGTCTTATCAAGACCTGCTTAAATATGAGAATAAAGGTGTTTTTGTATAGGGCACGATGGAACACTGAATTCTTATCCTTTCTTTCTAAGAAAATTCAGGCATTTCTGCATGGATTGAGGGGTTGGATTAGAAGTCTCGAGATCTTATGTCATTGTCTTTGTAGGAAGAGCAGCGATGGCCCGCTCTTTGGTCTGTCTTCTCCTACTGACAGGACTTCAAAGTATTTGGGCTCAGGACTTCTACGAGGAGAAAGCAGCAGGAAGGAAGTTTAAGAGCAAGCCGCTGACCAGCAATACCGTGCAAAAGCACAACGGGCAAGGTAAGAAGGCTCCAGCTCATCAAGCAACATCAAAGCTGTAGAGCCAACAATCGTAAATTTCGAAGTGGATGTTATAAAAGTAAAACATGGTAACTATTAAGCTATAAGCAATCCGGTTAAAGTGAATTAATGTGTCTCAGTCTGTCAGTCGTTCATGTTATCTGTGTTCCAGATGTCCTTGCACACCTAAGTGCTTTCTTATTGCATTTATGCCAGGCAAGCTCTCCTCTCCCCTTGGCTCAGTGATTCATTGACTGATGGGTGTTATACATGAGGGTAGGGAAGAGCTTAGGTGATGATGTAAGATAAGAGTTTAGGCGAGATTTAATAATTTATCATTTTTTTAGCTTGGTTAGCTAAGCTTTATTTAGAAAGTATGATGATTTTTGAAAATATTGGCTAATTTCTGTGCATCTGACCTTTAACTCCCTCACACACCATCCATCTCGATCCATTCAGCCATTTTAGATGAAGACTGTGGCCTGGAGCTGGCTTTCCTGGTGGACAGCTCTGAGAATGCCAAGGGCTACCACGAGCAGGAGAAGAGGTTCGCCATGGACGTGGTGGACCGCCTTCCGGGCGTCCGGCTCAAGACCGGGCGTAGCCTGAGTTGGAGGGTGTCCTTGCTACAGTACAGCAGTCACGTGATCATCGAGCAGACCTTCAAGCAGTGGCGGGGCACGGAGAACTTTAAGGCTAACGTCGTGCCCATCGCCTACATTGGCCATGGTACCTATACCACCTACGCCATCACCAACATGACCCAGATCTACCTGGAGGAGGCAACCTTGGGTGGGGTCAGGGTGGCTGTGCTGATGACGGACGGAGTGACACATCCCAGGAACCCAGATATTTTTTCGGCTACTGCCGACGCCAAGAACCAGGGTATCCGCCTCTTCACGGTGGGCATCACGCCCACGGCCAACGAGCCCACTAACCTGGCCAAGCTGCGCTTGCTGGCCAGCTCGCCAGCAACCAGCTTTGTCCACAACCTGCAGGACGCCGGCATCGTGGAGAAAGTCATCAAGGAGATCGTGAGTTCTTCATACCTTTACATTTTTGCACAAGTTTTAACAAGCAGTTACATAAAAATCACCTACTGCTCCTATGAAGGGAACCGTCAGTGTACACCTTAAAATCCATGATGTGTTTCAGCCTTAATAACACTTTTTGCTTAGATTTTGCTTGTTTCTGTTTTAAGGACCCTTAGTGGCAGAGTTCAGGAGCATAAATTAAGCTTTAAAGCATAAACCTGGATACAGCTCTTGAATAGTCATTCATCTTATATTTCTGGTCATATCTTAGCTGCCAAGACAGGGCAGATTTTGACCTAAAATGTATATATCATATGCCATAAACACTGATCTAGCTTTAAAGCATAAATCTGGACAAACCCCCTGTGTAGACATTGTCCATTATCTTACATCTCTGGTCAGACTTCAGCTGCTACCAATGACAGGGTAGATTTTGAGCCAAAATGTGTACATCAAGTGTCATAATCGCTGTGAATAAGAGCTGTTAAATCAGAACCTTGCAAAAATGTTTAAATCAGAAACTTATGGTTGCATAGTTTGGTAGATGAGCCAGAAGTTAATGCCAGATTAAGAATTAATAAACTCTCAAAGTATCAAATTCTGATTGCAAACATTAAATACTGAAATACCAAATGAAATTAGATTTCTTACAGTTCTTCCCATTCGTTCTTCTTATCTTTTTTCTATTTGAAAATTTACAAATTTCCTGAAAGGCAAAAAATCATGACTATGCTGAATCAGTAAGCGAAGCCGCCAAAGTTCAGATAGCAGGATAGCCCGCTGGATTTATGTGTTGGGCTCAGGTGCCCAGGGCAGAAAATAAAGACTAAGGGCTTCAAAACTTTGATAGCTGATCTGCGCTTTCATCTCAAAGCAGTCATTGCTTCACTGATCATCATTATCCATAATAACTCTGCTCTGATTTCACTCTTTTACTCTTTGTAGATATTACTACTCACTCAGTAGCCCCACTTTCTGCTAAAATGGATTTACGTAGACATTTGCTCAATGTGCTCTGATGGCAAAATGTTTCTCCTTTCCTCTGTTTCACAGGCAGAGGTCGCTGATGAAGGGGTGAGCCCTACTTTCAATTAATTGTCCTCCATACAATGTTGCCTACAATGCAAAGTCTGCGTAAGAGCAGTAACTGCAGAACCTCTTTTGATACTGAGTTTCTGGATGCCAATGGTTGACGTTCTGTTCCTGTGCTTTAAGTGTCCTCTGGCTCAGAGATGTTCCTGTGAAAAGGGCGAAAGGGGACCGAGCGGGCCAGCCGTAAGTATTTACACACAAGGAATTGTCCAGACTCTCTTCTGCAAAGTCAACATGCAGAGTGTCCTGTCCCCTTAACACCTGCAAACCTGCAAATGTCCTGTAGGTGCAGAAATGAGTCATAGTTTGATGTACTGAAGGCAGGTTAATGGTTTGGTGCTGTGGAGACTCTCTGATCCCACCCCCAATCCCCCTGCCCCCGGCACAGCTTCTAAGATGCGCTACATTCCAGCTGTGATTGGTTACTGGCAAGCTAAAACAGATACAGGCGGCAGAGTGCTCCACATTTCTTGTTTAAGGGGTACCGGGCTCTAGCTGCCGTGGTAACCGGCTGTGTGAGATGGTGCACACTTTTTTGGAAATCCCCTGTGGAAACAGCAGCGGAGTGTTCCCACTCCAACCAGTTCAACGGCACGCAATAAATCAGGGCTTTGTTCCCGCTATAAATTACAGCCACGCTGCTAGCCGGGGGGCTGGGGGATCATGGGAAGGTTTAAGCGATTATTGTCAGCCCCAGCATGGCTGGTACCCCCGGCTTTGCTGTTAGCACATCACATGCTAATGACTGCCGAACATCGCACCCCCTCCGAGAAACACGTCAGCATTCAAAGCATCCGACACACGCCATTCGCTGCGAATCACTGAAATGCCTAGGCCTTGCTAACGGAGTGTCCTGTTAAGGGACGGCCCCATTACTGCCGTCTTCGTCTCCAGCTGCCGGCTCTGTTCTGACAGACACCTGCTTAACCGCAATCCAGGTGTCTCTCCTCGACGGTGGGATTCCTGACATTCCCAGGCCTTGGACTTAGGGGCCTGTATAATTACTCTCATTAGTTTAATGGACGCAGAGTGGGGATTATCTGTTTAGGGAATGTTGCAGCGTGCTTCCCAGGTGTTGTTCAGCGTGCCGTGTCCTTTCACTACGCTGTCAGGCTGCGGCTTGCCCACTAAAGCCCTGACCTCTGCTGACCACCCCCCAAAACCTCCCCCCGCCCCGACCTCTGGCCCCCTTCTGGGCTATACGATAACCCCTCATTATGTGACACACTGAGAAGGGGCACTATCGGTTCTCCTTTGTCGAGTCTTGTGACTGACCAGCTCCATCGGCATGTTAGAGTGGGGGAACAGGTCCCTTCATGCATGATGTTGTTGGATACTTACCTTCCCCCGCCCTTCCTCCGAATGGAACATCCCTGTTATGTTCAAACTCCAAACATGGCAGATTTGACGCGAGTGACTGGGAGGTATTTGACTGTCAGGCCGTCCGGCGTCTCACTCAAGCTCTCCTCTCATTGCCGCAGGGAAAGAAGGGTCGCCAGGGTGACGACGGCGCTCCGGGTCCGAAAGGACAGAAGGTCTCCGCTCTTTTGTTCTTGCCTTTGTGAAGTTTTCCTTTGCCTCTTTTGTGTGCATATTTATGTTTGTGTGACTGCACAGTTTATGCCCTGGTGTAATATACGGGCCGCCTAGCATGGCTGCGTTGTAGCGCTAATCGCTAAGTAGCTAATGTCTCGACATTTCTCTCTGTTTCGTGCGACCAGGCCGTTGACAGACATTGAAACTTGCGTTAAATTAGTAACTAAAGATTAAACATTTGGAAATTAGGTCACGGTAAGTAGAAGAAAATATAATTGATTGGAGGGAATGTTTGGTATTTTTTTTCTTGTCAGGGAGAAAGCGGACTGAGCGGACTTCCGGGCCGAGAAGGGTCAGCGGTAAGTACAGCAAAGGTCACGGATGAGACACTGACATCTTCATGACTAAAGTCAGCTCTTTCCATTCACATCTGTATTTGTTTTGCAAGTACTGCGTGTTCCACAGTCAGCAACTTTGTTCCTTTTTTGTTTTCAGGGTATTCCTGGCTACAAAGGCGATAAGGTAGAAGGTCCTGGGCTTGGTGTCCTCGTCGCTGGGCCGTGGTGGGACATGTTACCCTGTTTTAATGAAAAGATACTGAGCCTGTCCCTGTTTTTCTCCTGAAGGGTGAGAGAGGAGAATGTGGCATTCCTGGAATTAAGGGAGACAGGGTACGCTCACTTCCTGAAATGCTCTGTTATGTATATTTTATTTTATATATTATATACAGCTACCTTCATATTGGTTAATCCTTATGGCATGATGTCTCTAGAGTCTTCTCTCATAGAAATGCCTGGAAGGCATTTTGCAAGGGATAAAAACATCAGCCATGTGAATGACCGTGGATGTAACATGAATCGTGAATTCCAAATATATGCATAACAAAAAAACAAGAACTTGTCGAAAGGATGACTTTACATTTGGTTTGTTTAAGGTGGGTAATATAACGCATGAAAGAATATTAATCTATATTTGCCCAAAGGGTCCGGAAGGTCCTGTTGGAATAAGGGGAACCAGAGGATTACAGGTAAGGGACAACAAAAATGAACAGAGAAACCAAACTGCTAACTTCTACCACGTTCCCTGTGGTAGAATCTGAGATACTGAATGTGTACAACTACCATATGTGCTCAGAAACAGTAAAACCCACTGACAGGTTTGTATGATACCCTGAAAGATGCTATTGCTGTATGTAGCTCAAGATCTATGACCATGTCTAGAAGGTTGTGAGTTCATAGCCTCTGGTCTGTAATATGTAACCTTGGGCTGGGCCGTAAACCTCAGTTGTTCCAGCTGATACTTTGTGCCTGCATCATAAATAAATGCAGTACAGATCTGCATCCCCGTTAAGTTAATATTTTTCTGTTGGTTTTCTCATAGGGAGTCCAAGGGCCACCGGGTGACCTCGGACCTGAAGGTCTCCCTGGGAAGAAAGTGAGTGTCCGCACATAGCACACGACCCCAGTGACACAGAGGCTCGCCTGTGGAACCACTGTCTGGGTGACTTTTTCGGTGAACGCCCGAAGTGGCCACTTAAGGAGCTGCATGGTTCTGTCACCTTCCCTGTTATGTTTTAACTGAGGACTTGAACCAGAGGCGAGGCCACAGGGACGCTGAAAGCTGATTGGTCCCCGGAGTGCCCGCTCCCCTGTCACTCACTGATTCAAAACATATCATTGGCTAATTATATGGTTGGCCCCTCTGTATGAATTATGGCCCCTCTTATGACCACCACCTTAAAAAATCCTATAATTGTGCTTCATTTGAACATAATGTGACGCTAACAGTAAAACAAGAGCAAACATTTCTTTCTCAACAGGAAACTAAAAATTTTACAGGCTTTTTTTTTTTTGAAAACTTGGAAGAGAATCTTAACTCATTTCATGGTCCTTGCCAAGATCTGTCCTTGGATATTTACATAAAGGATCATTCACATGCTTAAGCATGACGCATTCAAGCATAGTTTGGGCAACAAGCAGTCGATGCTGACAGTCTAACCCTCTTAATACACCCTTATTCAAAAGGATTAGATTAACCAATGTACAGCCTCGGAAAAAATTAAGAGACCACAGCACAATTTTTTGTTTCACTCATTTCTCAATTTATGTTTATGCATCTATGTAAAATATACATTTTTTGCAAACTGCAGCCTGGTTCTTCTCTGTTTCTTTGTAATGAAGGGCTTCTTCCTTGCTTTATGGGTCTTCAGTCCTGCTTCTAGGAGCCCGATACTAATGGCGCTTTTCCACTGCATAGTACGGCACGACACGGTTCAGTTCAGCTCACTTTTGGGGGGTTTTCCACTGG
>JAODKM010000032.1:4454221-4468435 GCA_026780845.1 Petrocephalus sullivani | reverse complement strand
CCCCCCCCCCCCCCCCCCCCCCCCCCCGCCGGACACCCGGGGGGGGGGGGGGCCTCCCCCGGGGCCCGGGGCAGCCGGGGGGGGGGCCGTCCCCCCCCCCCCCCCCCCGGGACTCGACCACCCCCTCCCACTCGGTCCTCAGAAATAGCTACCTCGCCTCCGGTCTCCAATTACGGGAGAACAATGGCACAGGGACCGCAAGGCACGGGAGGGGGGGGGGCAGTACCATTAGCATGGCGGGTGGGGTTTGGAGTTCCCTGGGTGAGCAAGCTTAATGCTGGGGGAGGCCACACAGGCCTTGGCGAGGTGGGAGCGATATGGCGCATACGGGATAGTGGCCCACAGTGGTGGGGTAATATATGGGTTAGGGGATCCGCCCTGACTCGCCAGCCTCCAGCTCTCTGCTGCAGCTAATCTCCCTCCCCCCCTAACAGCCGCCCCCCTCCCTCTATCCTTTTGTTCCCCCGTGTCTCTCGTTTAATCTCTCGCTCACCCCACATCTCTCAGGAAGGGTCTCCGCCGTTCCTCCGTCTGCCTGTCATTCTGCCTGCCCGCCCCGCCCCTCAGCTCCTAGTTTAAGCTCCCCTGCATTATGGGGTTGCGTACGGATCCTTCTCCGGCACTCAGGCGCTGACACACAGCTCAGTGAGTCACGTAATAGATTTTTAAACGGGAGATAATGCAGCGCATGCGGCACCTGGGGAACAAACTCGCCACGCGCTCCTGTGTCTTTGTTTGTCTTTATTCTAAATGCGCTGAAGGGCCGCGGGAAGCGTCCCGGCTGGCGCGTCATTCAGCGCCACACTGCGTCGTATGTGCGCGTAGTCACCGCGGGGAATGCATTAAATGTCAGGGCGTTTGTGAACTTCACCGGACGGGGGGGGAACACAATGGCTATGCCAGTTACAGTCTCTTAAAAAATGGCCTGGAGCCAAGTAATTTCATGCATTAAGAAAAACTGACATTTTCTTTAAACTCTGCACCAGTACTTTAGTGTTAATGTTACAGTAACTTGTGAACTAAATCTTTACCCTCTGAGTATCCATTATTCATTCACGTCCACTCCTATTGTATTTGAGAGAGTAGAAAATTATTTTTAAGTGCCCTCACATGCTGGTGTGCATGCCTGAACATGCAAACACACACACACACACAGAAGGATATATATGCATGTGTGCACGTTCGGTCTCATGCTATTACACACGTGTACATGTGATTGCTCATGCGTCTGCATACTGATGTGTTTATACAAATGCCAGCAACCGTGCACCGTCAATCGCGTTTTCACGAGTGAGCAGGCACGTGGGTGTGACCATGTGAGTGAACCGCTCACGCACGTGGGTGTGTACGTGGTGCGGCTCGCTCCCCCGTGGCTGGCTGCCTTTACTCATTATCCTCTAGCCCCCGCGCTCCCCCGGCAATCGCCGCCTCCATCCCGGCCCCCTCCCCCCCCCCCCCCCCCCCCCCCGCCCCCCCCCCCCCCCCCCCCCCCCCCCCCCGGAAGGCCTCTGTGCTACGGGCCCCGTGCAGAGTCAGCCAGCACGGGGTTACCGGCCCGTGGAAGAGACACAGGCGAGTCCCGGCCCGAAATCTCGAATGGATTATAAATGCGGCTGTTGCTGGCAAGGCCACGGACGTCGCGGCTCACTGTTCAATCTGCAGAATCTGAGTGAACAGAATGCCTCCAAAATACTCCTAACCAAACTAAAACCAATCGATTAAAAGATTCATTCTAAATAATTAGTCCATTTTAAAGTGGAACGGTTTAAATACTAATAGACAGATCTTGTCTGTTTAGAGGCCACCTTTAATCAGTGTTTCTCATCCCAGTCCACTGGGACCCCCAGACAGCACTCACACCTGTACCAGGTGCTCGCTATTTTTGCTTACTTGTGGTTCAGGTGTGGGAAGGAGCAAAAAGATGGACTGCCTAGAGGACCCTGAGGGCCGAGAAACACTGCCTTGAATAAAGGGTATTATCACGTTTTTCAGGAAGAAAGTGTCTCATTGATGTTAGGAAAGCTAAAGACACAGCATTTAGACACGTGGCAGTTCCTCCCTCTGCGTTTCCTGCGTGCCGCTCACCTCGAGGCTGTTTTAGAAAGACGGCTCCCCCGAATATGTCAGTGATGATGCCAGCACCCTCTGTGAGATCCCAGCGAGATCCCAGTTATCAGCACAGCTGCACCGCGGACGTCCCGGAGAGCACGTGTGGAATAAATTGCCCTAGTCTGGAGCTTTTAAAAAGTAAACTCCCCACAACCTTTGATCGGTAATGTGGCCTGAAATGATTAGTAACTGATATCCCCTAATATATAAACAAATATTAAACACACCATTAAAAGTTCTAAATATTCAACAGGTATGTTTCAGACTACTCCTTTGAAAAGATCTCCTACAGCATAACGATCCACCCGGGTCAGAGCTGTTCTTTCCATAACTGTACAACCCCCAATTTAAACTTAATCTTTGTCGTAAATTCCATTTGTCACTGCTATGCATACAATGTTACGTTTTCCACCGCTAAAACGCATCCTTATTTGTATTTGGCTAACACCATTTCATTAATGCCTTGGCATCGCCTCCTTTTACGTTTTTTTCTGGCAGCCCACAGGAATAATAGAGTTACCACGCCTTGGCTGGGAGAAACCAGGCCGGCTGGGCAGACATGTGGTTGGGTGATTGAGTGCATCTCCCGCCTGCTCTCCGATTTATGGAAAGCATTCCGACGTGACGTTCCGACTGCACCATTATAGCCCAACGGACCAAAACTGAGTTCCCGGGGACCCCTCAGTGGGTGTTCAGGAGGGGTCGACGAAATCTCCTCTAAGGCTATTAGGATACGGCATCTTCGATGGGCGCAGAAACTCGCAAAATGTCACTCGAGAGTGGGGGGAGCCTTTATAAGGGGGACCACGTGACAGCGCGAGGGGCACGCAGAGCAAGGCACATCACCTCTCTGCGGTCGCTGGCATTTGGATGCGAGTCTTTAAATGTTGCAAGTCCCTCATGGGTCATTAATTTGCTGCTGTTCTTCATCTCCGTCAGTGGCGTCACTGGAGTTGCTCTCCTGGTAATGGCCTTCCTAGCTGCTCGGCTGTCTTACTCTCGCCCCATGAATCCAGGGAGCTTCAAGCTTGCGCCCCTTGAGTTGATTTCTGGTCAAACGGTGGATATGAAACCGTCTGCAGCACGCTCACAGGCTGTGTGCCATTCTCCCTGGTCCTTCCCAACCGAGGAGAGCGTCTGCCTCGTTGGTTTTCATGCCCGAATCTATTCGACACCCGCCCTGCCATAGCCCCCCCCCCCCCCCCCCACACTCACGCCGCCAAAACGCGGCGATCTGAGTGAAACAGGAGAAGGTCTTGAGTAAGGGCCTCTTCATGCCAGCAGCAATGCTGAGAATGTGCTATCAGACACCCTCCATGGGTGTAGAACATGTCACCTTCCTCTGGGAGACCTTTCTACTCTGGAGACTGGGACAGGCGGGACAGGCCAGGGGGTCAAGGCTCTCACACGGGGGTTTGTCCTCTAAGTGGATACTTGAGGGGGGGGGGATGCGTGCGAAAAGGGGCCAATCCCACCCCTTGGGGAATCTGCATTGACAGAAAGAATAACTGTGACTCCTAGGCTGGAACATCCGAGACTCACAGCGCCTAGAATGATGAATGGCCCCCCACGTCTTTGTGCGCCGAGTCCGCCGTCTGTATCCGATGTCAAAAATCCCACGTTATTCCCTCGAAGGCCCCACACTTCCCGCTAAGGATAACTCTCACGGTGTTAACACTGGAGGCCCGAATGCATTGACACATTTTTCCTCTCTGAGGAAGTGTCCGGAAAGATTACTGAATCGAGATCTCCCACTGCAGCGGACTGAGGGGCACACCAGTCCCCCCATTAGCTCACGTTGGGGTCCTCATGCTGCGGCCCACCGGGATCGCGTGAACCTCATGCTTCGCGCTCCCCTTGATGTGATGTGGACCTCAATTAAAGTGAGATTGCAACCCGCTGTTCCCCTAGTCAAAACACTGCATTACTTCTGGAAATGTTTTCACAGGACCATAATTGCCTCCATCTGCAGCCATTCTGCAGTAAGGTATGTCATTATATTCAAGTGCTTTCAGAGCAGCGTAGGCAGAACAGGCTTCAGACCCGAAGCTAACGATTGCTCCTGTCTCTCGCACGGTCACAAAAAGTTCCTTGGAATCCCGGCACATATTCTATCCGGGCGCGATTTGCTAACCATTCTCTTGGATGGACACCTGTTCAAGCCGGCATGGGCTTCTCGTACTCAAAGGGACGATTGCTGCTCAGCTAAACAAACGCTTGGCATTTTGTGTCTCTCCATGGCCTACAAGGTAGTTCTGCTCCAGACAATAGGTGCTCTTCCTGCTATTTGATGCCCGGGGAAGCAGTTATAGCTTGATGATGGTTTTTACTGCCAATTAAGTGGGTAATATTGGTTGCTGTCTCCAGTGTTTGACGCAGCCCACTGTGTTGCAACTATCTGAGCTGTGGGAGGTCACAGTAAAAGGGCAAATGTTCCACATTACAAGCCACCGTAGACCTATAATGATTTAAGACAATAGTCTGACCTCTGTGTTTTATGTAAATCAGACGTGTTCCGGTGCTGCATGCAGAGGTTTTCGGTTCTTTTGGTAAGTGAATCAGCTTTTTACAACCCAGCGTTCAAGGGTACATCAGTTTTCATTTACAGTTCCATTTACGACATGTTGGGCTGCGGTGTGGTTAGCAAGAATCAAGGAAGTGCATGCACCAAATGAACTCCCAGCGTGTATCGGTGCTTACCACGCAGCACTGATCACCGCAAGCTACTGCAATACAGCTTACAATGACATAGCTGACAACATAAAGCCCATCGATTCAGTCCGCTGTCTATTTTCAGATTCCATCTATCCGCGCTGTTCCGTTACGGAGCTTATCCCGGGGAGGCACAGGATGCGAGGCGGGATTCGCGGCGGTCGGGCCGTCGCAGGGTAAGCGTAGGCGATGCATACGGTAAGCTCTGGCGATATTGTTTGGATCCTCACACCTGTGAGGATCACAGGCTTATACCTTATACCTGAATGCTTCTTCCTGCAGCCGCAAGGCAAGAGGGGAAAGGTGAGATTTCTCGTGGTGCCGGAATCGTTTCCCGGAAGAAACCTCGGGTCGAACCAGTCGGCACTTCAAATGAGAACACCCTGTCACCGCCCCATTCTGCATGGGATGGGCTCGCCCCACCCTGTCTACCACCACGGTATACCCTCGATAACTACAATGTCTTTTCTGCCAAAGTGAAACCTGGATGGAACCCATGACCCAGGCTGATGTAAGGTATCGGATTGCGAGCGATCTCTGAACTGGGGCGCCTCCCTCTCGGAGCGCAGCTCTCCTCGTACAAGGGGGCGGTGGCGTCGGTCACGGCCCGGTCTCGCCCCTGGAAACCGGAGCAGTGGGGTAGCAGAGGTCCTCCCGCTCCATCTGTCGCGCGTGTGCAGAGCACAGGCACAGCTCCTCCGCAGGCCGGGTGAGAATTTGCACCCAATATTTATTAGATTGAGTGAACCGAGATGAGATGCAAATCGATTCCCCCCCCCCCACCATTCATGGATAACTTTGCTCCCGCTAAGGGGGGGTACTTATTTCGACTGCCCATCTGTCTTCCTCTGAGCTGTCGAAAGTTTGTCCCGATGGAACATTCTGCCTCAGCTGGGCTGATCCCAATATTCCACCCTGTTTTTAAGTGCCAGGACAGAGTCTGCCTACTTCCTTTCCTGTGGGCTCTTGATAACTGCTACCGTGCTCATATAGAGGCAAACAAACCCAACACAAATTCTTCTGCGGTGAGCATGGAGGCCCATGTTCTCCATGATGCCCAAACACATACAATGAAACTAAGAGCTTCAGTACAGCACCAGGAACCTGTTTCCTCATAGGCTCTCTTTACCATTTTAAACCATAATAATATGGACTGCTGTACCTGACACTCACATCACAGTGTCGCATTAAAGACTCTGTCAGTGCAGTGATAAAACCACTTTAAAGTGGTAACTACATCCTCTGTAAATTTGGGGGAGGTCACTGAAATACTGACTTGATTCAAAGAGCAGGGCTTTCAGCATGAATTCGGTGAAATGGGCAAGAAACTCGTGGAAATAGACGGATAGTTGAAATCTGGGAGCATTTTCCAAATTTTGTCTTATCGTGTCACACATTTGCATCCATGTCTAAATAAATCTCACTGAAAAATGGCAAGGATGGCTAAACACCACGATCTGCGAACAGGAGACTAAAACAACAGCCACAAGAGGAGCAAAATAAAGCGTGGATGTATTTTACATTTGTCCTGATTTAAATATTAATACTAATTATACTGCTTACATAAAAGTAGAACGTTGTTCTCATATACTCAACCAGGCTGCTTCATTACATGAGGATTTATCTGAGCATCCGCAGACAGTCCGGATCGTCTAATTTGCAGACGGCAAGGAGACCCAAGGACGGGAAAGATTTAATCAGGAGATGAACCCCTAACTCTGCGCCAGGCGGAGAAGCTAACGGGCAGAGCGTTGCCAGTGGACCGTGCCTGTGTGTGTGAGCACAGCGATGTATGTTACTGTGAGGCTTATGGCTGTGAGCGAGGGCACCGGCTGCGGCTCCCAGTGCGTGACGGTACTTAAAGTGCGCGCTCCGCATGACGCAGGCTGCGTAGCCTCACAGGGGGAACACTGTCTGCACTCGAACCAAGCACGGCTCAGGAGGGGGCTCTTACCGTCGCAGTCCCCCAGGTGGGACGTGTTCCCGTGTTCGACATCTTGCTCGAACGGCAGTCTGCAGAGAGGAGAATCAAGTGAGCGGCAGGCAGCAGGAGGGAGAGCAGCTAGTGACTAAGTGTGGAGTGCGTCTCCCAAAAGCTCCCATTACCGACTGACATAGTCAGACCCATTCAGTGCTGTAGTTCCAGCTATGTAAGTTGGTAGCCTAGTTAGCAACTACGCTTTTGGGAAACCTGATGGCAGAGGGGGCTGGAGTTATGACCTCATGGCCAGGGACTTTGGCAACTCTAAAGGAAGGCCAAACAGTCTCGAATAATTCCTTATGCAAAACCAGCATGTTAAGGTCAACTGGACTTGAGATTAGGGCAATTAAAGAGATAGGGTGCATTTTAATTGGTTTAAAATGGTGCTTTGTCCCATTAAGCGGGTCAAATGGGAGAGTTGCCCCCGGCAACGAGTGGCACAGGGGAGCATATCACGCTACTCCTGGTAACATCATGTTTGCATGCCTGAAAGATAGGGTAACTGCAGACACAGGGGGCAGGGTTACTTAAGTACAGCATACAGTTCTGTTTATTTTAGATTTTTTGCATCAATGGAAAAAGGCCCCATTTGTTTTTGGTCTGTTGTTAGATTTAGGGCAGGACCAGTGAGGCCTTCATTCCATAATAAGGAGCAGCTACTGTACCACAGATTTTTTTGTTTTCCTAGCCATCCATCTTGCCTAAGTGCCGCGGTCACAGAGCGCCGGGGGCCCGTCCCAGGAAGCACAGGGCACGCGGCCAGGGGCACAAGCACACACTACTGCCAATTTAGACCCAATTCCCCTAACTGCAGGCGTGCAGGTGGAGGCCAGGAAAACATGGGGAGGACATGTAGACTCCACAGACAAATGAGCTGGGAGGGGGGGGGGGGGGGCAGGAACTAAACCCCCCCCAGGTGGGAGGCTGCTGACAACTGCAAATTTAGACTGAAAAAATCATCCATCCATCCATCCAGTACCAGTCAATATCTGGACACATCTACTGAAAATCATTTTCAACAAGATAATGACCCTAAGCACACCTCCAGGTTCTGTAAGTGCTGTATTATCCTGTGAATAAGCAAAGAGAGGAGTGGTAAGGGGAGTGCAGTGATAATGACCTGGCCCCCACAATCCCTCCTGCCTAAAACCTGTAGGGCTGGTTTGGGATGAATTGGATCAAAGAGAAAGAGCAAGGTAGCCAGATTGTGCCCAGAACTTGTGGCAACTCCTTCAGGACTACTGGAGAAGCATTCCAGGTGGTAACATCTGGAAGCTGGCTGAAAGAATACCAGCAGTCTGCAATGCTGTCGTCGAACAAAAGGGGGGCAATTTGACGAGTCTATAATTTGAGAAAATTTTGAAACGTTGAGAAGTTATCTTGGTCGTTGTAGTATTTGATATTAGTTGATATATTTGATATTTGATATTACCTCATTGCCTTGAGGCTTTTTACTATAAGGTGAATATCAGCTAAACTAGAGACAGATGCATTGAAAGCAGGTGTGTCCAGACTTTTGACTGGCACTGTAGATAGGGTTGGGGAAAGCCTAGATCTCAGGAAGTACAAGGCAGGAAAGCCTCCAGGGTCAAGTCATGTCATTTCATAGCGGGTATGTAGGAGAAATAAGAAGAAATCTAATCAAATTTGCAGCTCAAGACAATGTAAACTACCCAATGGCGTCTTTGTAATGTAATACATTTATGCCATATTATTCAGAGCCGGTACCCTTTTCAGGTTCACAAACACAATCCATCCTCAAGCGCTTATCTCTGTATCACTCGATACTGAATCGATCAAAGGGGTTGACCGCTCTCTGCAGATCGAATTTTAAAACAACATTATGGTCATAATTATATAAGTGGGCTGTAGCAAGGTGGTCTTTTAGGATGGCTGTGTTGTCTACTCCACTGGCACACTTTCCTGTGCTTACACGTGTAATTAAATCAGGAGCTTCTCCTCAGAGAAAGCAGCTTTCATTAATGGGAACAGGGTCCAACTTTTGCCAGCTGAATAATACTGTTTCTGTGGCAGGTGGTTAAGGCTGTAGTCACACACACACAGGGACACAAATATGTCCACCTGTTTGGAAGACGTCTGCAGTCAGAAAATGGAGGAAAACGTGGGATAAGCCCACCGGATCGTGAAAGGCGCTCACCAGTCCACCCACACTATTCCACGTGACACCTGGTGCTGAGGAACAAGCCCTGCTGAATTGGCGCTATTTCTAGGCATCTGCCCCCATCCAGGTCATACTCACCTTGTCCCAGGTCTGAGGAAAGAGCAGGTGCTTCCGCGAGTCCAGCCACAATAGGGGTCTCGCGAGGCGATGCAGTTCCTTAAAGCAGACACAGTAGCACTGATGAGTAGCTGGCAGGTACAGTGCTGTGTGAGCGAGCGCTGCCCAGACCAAGGTGGCACGCAGCCATGTGCATTAAAGCCAGCAACAATCAAGTGTGTCAGAAGAGGATGCCGGGCCAGGTCATGGGGCCCAGGGTGCTGGTTACGGGGCCCAATTGGGGTAGGAGAGGCTAGCATACAGTGTGCACCGTGTGGAATATGAAGTGAACAACTTAGGGCCTAGTGTTACTGCATAGGCTACTGTGCATGCTAGTGTGATCATTGTAAGTTTTAGTGCATATAGTGTATGATTTAGTGTGTTCAGTGGAGGGTTTAGTGCATATGATGTAGGGTTTAGTGCATGCAGTGTAGGGTTTAGTGTGTAAGGTTTAGAGTTTTGTGTGTACAGTGTAGGGTTTAGAGTAATGAGTGATGGTATACGATGATGTGGGTGGGCCTGGAGTGCCAAGCAGCAGGCCGGGGTTCGAGAGGACCCGGAAATCGGGGCTCACTTCATGCATCGGGAGTAGAGCTGGCAGCGGGCCACTGGGATGCGGACCACACAGGATGGGAAAGCCAGCAGCAGCGAGTGGCTGGGCCGGTCCAGGCTGAGTGAGAGCATGCGGTGGGCCTGAGGGCCACCATCGCCACACCTGGGGCAGCAGGACAGGGGTCAGCAGTGAGGGCTGGCACTCAGACACCCGGCAGGAGGCGTGCTTTGCATTTTACATATCACATGCTACTCTGCAGTCATTTTAAATAGCATAATCAGAAAGGACTATTCATTTAATAATGAAGCTATGCATTTTGAAATAAATAAAATTAATAAAACGAATAATTAATTTTTGTCAGGAGTGCACTGTAATCACACCCATGGGAAGTTTAACAGGGACATTCAAAGGACACAGCCTCCCCCCCGATTCTCAGTGACATCACCTCTGTGCAGCAGACGCAGCAAAACTTTTCATTCATAAATCAACTTTTACTTACTGCGTATGGAAAAAAGACCATTAAAACTGCTTATAATGACAGAATAGCTGAGCTGGAGCCGCGGGACGTCGCTCACCGCAGAAGCGAGTCATTCATCAGCTGGAGCGTGGGCAGCGATGTCACGGGCACCGGAGGACAGCGAGACAGAGCAGCAGCCGGCAATCGCGCGCCGTTAGCATCTCCGGGAGAGACATGCTGCCCCAAATGACTATGGGAGTCCCTATATGTGATTATAAGGTGGCCGACGTTGCCGACATAATGGAGGAATCCAGAGGCAGAACAAGATGGAGGGCTCCTCTGATTTCCTCCTGATTAGCCAGGCGCCCTGCTGGGGAGGACTGCAGCCGAGGGCATGCAGAGCCTCCTCCCCAAGCCGAGAAGGGAGCAAATTACTCTCAACTTTGGTATCGCCGGCATTTGCCTAGAGTCCTTTGATCTTCATCAGTGGCCATTCATTGCCTGTCAGCCCTCTGAATGAGAACACGTGTGACTTAAGCGTAAATCTGCTTTAGCGTCTTGCTAACATCGCGGGCCGGATGGGGAGGTCACCGCATCTGCGACCGTAAACCTGGTATGAATCAGGCAGCAAGAAAGCATCGATGGCTGACAGACCCTCGCTCTTAAAATGGACCTTAATGACTGCCTTCTGTAATCTGTAAAAGGCTGGCTGACTAATAACCCATCAGCCGTGGGGGGCCTCGGCTGGGCCCCGGGAATGAGCGCCGCACTCACTTTTCGGAGTTGTACCCCTCCAGCTCCTCCAGGAAGATGTTATTTGTGCTCGCCGCGCTATCCCGGCTGGGGACGACCAGGAACTTGAGGACGGTGCCTTTGTTAGAGCCCAGGAAGAGGACGGTGCGGTTCCTGTGAGGCCCCGCCTCTGTGTCCACCACCATCTTGGTCAGCTGGTACCTGACAGAGGGGAGCAGCTTGAAGACAGTCTGGCAAAAGCAGCTCATGAAGCACATGAAGTCTCCAGTTTCTCAAGAATATTCATTCAGGTCTGTTTATCCTTCAGCACAGAAAGTGTCACATCATCAAGGTTACTCAGCAGCTAAACTAAAAGCGAAAAATACAATGCTGTCACTGTTAAAAACTAATAATATATTCTATAATCTTATACAGGCAGACAGATAGATAGACTGATAGCTAGCTAGCTAGATAGATAGATAGATAGATAGACGGATGGATGGATGGACATGGCAGATGACTTACCTGACCATGGTCCTCACTATCCAAGGCCTCTGGCCCAATGAGGGAACAGCTTCGTCCATCAGCGGATGAGTTTTGACAAAATTCAGCATCTCGTCAGGGAAGGAGTTGGAGGAGTTGAACCTGGAGCCCTGCACGGCACAGCCCCCCGGCCTGTGGAGGACAGGAACCCCACTCAGCTGTACCGCCAGGCCGCCAGCCCCCACCGCCACTGCCAGGCCTGTCAGGGATAATTTAAAGGGCTGGGGTGCCCCTACCTGGGTTTGGGGACAAGCTCATCCGGAACCGGAGTCCAGATGGACTCGGGGGACTTCTGCTCCTTGAATCTCCCTTCGAACACTCTTGCCATCTGCTGCATGTCGAAGGCACAGACCGCCGATCCGGGAATACTGTGAAGAGCAGGGCGAGTGAGAGGCCAGAATCTCATCTGCTAACAGTTATTTCATGTAAAACATAAATAGCCGTATGTAACCTTAGCAGTGAGATTGAGCGCAAAATGATGCCATAAATATTAGGCAAATGCTGCTTTCTAAGGAACAATGCAGGGGATTTAAATAGCTATTTGAAAGCATTATGGTAATCAGACAATTTTCTGAATTGCCTGCATGTGATTGGTTGTGGGTCAAATGCCAAAAGAAACCATAAAAGCCAAATCCCATCACTCATTTCAGCTGATGCCCGTGAGCTACACGCAGCGGGCAGAGCGAATGCCGAGGTAAGGCGAGATTGCTGCTTCGATCCGCCTCCCTGGCCAGCCTCCACCTCTCAGGTGTCCCCCACATGCCATCAACTGCGCCCAGAGAAATTGACAAGCAATCTTAACTGATCGACTCAAGCTGGACCGCACCTGCGACGCGCTGCAGGGTGTTCTGGGTGCATAAACAGAAAAGTACGTACAAGGAGAAGCCAGACTGGATCAAAGCCACCAGCAACATGCTTTATGTTCCCAAGTGCCCCATTTTCAGCAAGCCTCGGGGACCATGTTCCTGTCAAGGCTCACGCCCCTAAGTAGCCTGCCTGTGCTGACAGGTGTAACACTGAAAAAGTCCGAATTTCTGCATCTAGGGCTTCGAAGGTCTGTGCTGCCACCGTGCTGTAGATTCCACCTTCAACAGCAAAGTTCCAGAGTGCCCTCAGCAAAAGAGTTATATAATAGACAGAGAGGACAGACCAATCCCCAGAAAGATATAACAAATGCCCTGAAGAATGTGGGTTACAACTTTAACAGTGCCAGATTTTTTAAGTATGTGTGCCTGCATGGTGGACCTTCCCAAAAATAAGCAATCCTTTAAGTTTTCTACTTTGACAGACAACCAAGGAGGAAATCCAGCCAGTACAGGACTGGAGAGCGCCCACGACAGAATGGCAGTCAATCACAGGGCGTCTATGTGCACAACACTACTTTCAGTTTACCAACAATTTACCAAAAACCAAAGAGCTCACAGAGACCATGCAAACCCCCCCCCCCACTACCACCACACACACACACACACACACACACACACACACACAGTAGGGGCGGGACTCACACCTCCAGGCAGATGTTCTACTCTCAGAGACACTGTGCTGCCCATTAGGGACGCATATTAACAAAATTTAGAGTGGCACTCAAATTCAGACTCCCTCATATCTAAAGCTTTTTGGCTTCCAATCTGAGGTTATAAAGCGAAATTCAGATTTATTACGGAAATAAAAAAAACTGCTCTCTACTTGGCTGGCTTGAATTCCGTTTTAACTATGATATCATCACCGTTCCTCTGTAAGGGTATGTTAGTCTCATTGATACTTTGTTTGAAAGATCAAAGCTAAGGTATGACTGAGCATTTGTGCTGTACTCAAAATGTGGATTAACCATTGTGTGTTGAAGCTGCAGTTTTAATTAATGATATTTAAGGGATTAATACAGTAATGCGGTCTAAGATATGTATTTTTAGCTTTTTTTTTTCAACTACAGCCCACATCAAAGTGCCCTCCATCACAGCCTTATTCTAAATTCCAGCCTCCATGGTTTCCCTCCATTTCTTAGAAGCCAGCCACAGTCTTTGCGACGACCTTCCATGAAACCAAGCAGCCGGCATAAAAAGCACTGAGTCCCAGCGTCTGATTGGCCTTCACAGCCTCACAGATTTACAGTGCCGTTGATAAAGTTCCATAATTACGCAAATGACGCGGAGATATGAGCTTCTTTCACATTGTTTCGAATTTATGGCTTTTCACAGTTTAAATTACACTAATAACAAATTTAAGTCCATCGGTCTTACGAAGAGAGCTTTTTACAGAGCTAGAGGAATGGTGTTTCTGACAATGTGGTTTATCGGGCTTGTTCCCTTACAGCTTCTGTTTTTGGAGTGCGGTCCGCTGTTCTTGGAAAGATATTGTTACTAAAAGCAAACGGGAGGACTGAAGCTGATCAGGTTTCTTTCAAATCTGTATATATCTTTTTTTATCTGGACAGAAATAGATACATTTATCGATCGGCCTCAAATCTAAAAATTCTAACTGTATGTGGTGTTGTGATAGGATCAGTTCAGCCTCTGGGGAGGATTACGGTGACCTAACTGACCACCAATGTGTGTGGGTCGTAACCCCCTGCTTTCTGTCAGTTTCTGCTCACCCTCAGGTGTGTCAGTTACCCATCTCATACCTCCATCCCCCCCCACCCCCCCCGACTGTAGGTACCTCCCTCACTGGTCGACACCAGCCCCTCAAACACCCGGACCAATCAGGACCTTCTCCGGTGCTATTAAACTCCCCCCCCCCCCCCCCCCCCCCCCCCCCCCCACCCTCCCTGGCCGTGGGGGCCGGGCCCCCCTCCTCCGAAATAAAACCCCCCCCCCCCCCCCCCCCCCCCCCCCCCCGCACCCCCACCA
>JAODKM010000032.1:4421380-4434506 GCA_026780845.1 Petrocephalus sullivani | reverse complement strand
CTCCGCGTCATAGTGACGGCTCGCTGACCGCTCGCACCCAGGCGCTGGGCTCCCCCTCCGCCCCCTACCCCCCACCTCACCCCCCTACCCACCACCTCCCCCCACACAGAAACCTTTTGTGCTCGTCGGGCTCCTGAAGATTTACGCGCACAAGGGCGCGCTTGTCCTCCAAATCACCGAGTTAAGTGGCAAACAATTGATCGGTGTCTCCCCAGCGTCTCCGTCCAGCGGGGGGGATTATTCGGCCATGCCACCCGCCTGCTGAACAAGGCTGAGCCTAGCTGCGGTCGGCCTTTTGAGGATGGCCCCCGCTGTGCCTCCACCTGGAGGTGGGGCGCGCCGAGCGCAAACGTTGGTTTTGGCACGTCCAGGAAACTAACGGCTCCTCCGGCTCCGGCGCCTCGCTGCCGCGCAGCAAAGACGCAGCACATCTGCCGTGTCTCACGTCGCAGGCAATGCGTCTCCGCCAGGTCCCCCAGGTGAGGAGTAAAATGAGATCTGATATCTCCTGTAAACACACTCATGGGGCTACAATCCACACAAAAACAACATGTGTGGCTGATTAAGTCAACAGGACAGGTTAAACATCACCGCCGTGCTGATTAGCCACCGATGCGACATTTCACTTGACATTTCACTTGCACTATGCGACTTGACGTATTTGGCATAGACAGAACCTTCCACAAAGCAGGAATCAGACTGTTTTTGCTTTCATTTTCAGCCATCTATTATGCAATGGACCTTATCTTTCTCAGGGGAAAAAACTGTAGGGGGGAAAAGAGGGAGAAGGTGATGTGTTTGCATTTTATTTACATGCAACCTAATCTGTTTTCTTATAATAAGAGTCCACTATGCAAAATGAGCTACACTATGCAGAGAATTCCTGCTGTGTTCGAGCTGATGTATTTCAGTTGGTCAGTAAGATGACCCAGTAGGGGTACTGACCACATTCAGGAATTGATTAAAAAAAAATAGATCAAGAAAGATACAATCAATGCAGACAGCAGAGAAGATGGGGTGTTGCCTGTCCCATCTCGGGGGTGTCGGAGAATGTGCTTAAATTTCCTTTCCTTTTCAGTCGGTAAAATCAGTGCAAAAAAATCAGTCTCCCTGTTGACAGGCAAATATCAGGGATTGTTTATTTGGAGGGGAAAAAAGTGTAAATGAAGGAGGACCTCATTAGGGCTGGCTCTTGGACAGAGCGGAATTTAATGATCTGTGTTGTGGAAATGATGGGGAGGCTCCGTTTGCTGGCCGGCAGTGTGGATGCCGGGCCGCTGGGGGCCGGGATCTTTAATGATACAGGGTGGCCCCCTTTGGCAGCAGTCGGCCGCGGGAGCAGACGGACATCGTAAGCTCCGAAATGGCAGCACGCAGAGACCGGAGCAACGAGAATCATTTCTGGCCAGAAATATACCTTGGAACAGGAGGCCCAGGAAGGGGTGAAGATGCTGCTTGCAGACCCGGCTATTAATGGACCCAGTTTGCAAATTAAACACGGAGAGGCTGGATGCAGAATGGAGCGCAGTGTGAGCCTCTCCCCTCCTCTCCTTCAGCCAGGCCCCCGGTGTCCACACTGCCGCTGGGCGCTATGGCAACCAGGCATCCCTGCTATATGCTCCTGGTGGCGCGTGTCTGTCGGCGTGTCTGTTTGTGCACGCACTTCTTCCATTACATCATCGCAGAGAAGACGATAAGGAACTGACTATGAAAGCTGAGATTAAGCAGAACGTGAAGGGCGCTCCGACACCGGGCTGTCCCGCCACGGCAGCGGCGGCTTCTTAGGAGAGCAGTGTGACTGCTATTATCCACAGGCAGATGGAGGAGGCAACAGATTCTCTCTCAAGGCCTCTGAGTGCTCGGTGGGGCGGGTACCTGATAACGGCTCCACTGGACCAATTGTGTCCAGCGCCACATATCCCTGCAGGCAGGGGGAGGAAGGCGACCGGAGAAAACCAAGGTAGTCTGACCTCTCACAGTTGCCCTGATGTCAGCTCAATTCCCAGCATTTCTTTGCTGAAGTAGAAGTGTGACCCCCACGGGCTTCCGTCCACCCTTAGCGACTTTAGCCTTAGCGACATCTGCAGAGCACATGGTTTTTTGTTGACACCTTATGGTTTCATTGATAACTGTTACTAGAAAGAGGCTTTAAGCTCAGCACTAACGCTGATGGTAGTTGTGACTGCTTAGCATAGTCTACTGCATAGCACAGAGCAGGGAATCCATGGGGGGGGGGGGTCACGGGCTCTGATAAAAAGGGGGCTGGATCACTGTTTAACATAGACACCATGAGGCTCAACACTGGCATCAGTGCCGGGGGGGGGGGGGGTGTAAGAGAAATTAAAGGATCACCTCGAAGGAGGCCCAAAATCGGGGGACGGAGTCGGAGAGCAAACCCAGGGGAATACAGGCTGCGTTCAGGGTCCCACCAGCCAGCCTGGGACCCAGGGAGCCCACCACTGCATGTCCTCCGTCCCACGCGCTGTCTGCTCTGGTTTTAAAGGATCCCCATTGATCATCCGATTTTCTCTTTATCTTTAATCAAAAGCTCTAGAAACTCTGATGTTTAATTAATGAGCCGCTCAGAGGGGCCCGCTCACTGGCTCAGAGAGGCAGCCGCCATCAATTATTAATGAACGCCTGGTAATTATCCAAGCCCAGCTCCACGTCCAAGGTGGGAGCAGGAATTCAGGGAGGATGGGCCTGTTACCTGGGCCCTGGAGGAAGGGGGCCAGAGACCCACATCACACAGAGTCCCCCCCCCCAAAGGCTGAAAAGAGGCGGCAGACATCTGTGACCACAACCAGCAGCACAAAAGAGCAGTTCACACTCCATGGATGTTGTTCTTTGCCAGTGATCATATTGTAGAGGGCTGTAAAAATCTCCCGGCTTTGATTCATCGGGTTTTAATATTCTTATTAAGTGTGGACCACTTTTTACAGTCCCCTCTCTCTATCTCCGACTCCCTCTCGCTCTCTCACCTCCCTCTCTGACCAGCACAGCAAAATCATGTCCCAGTGGCCGATTAAATTACCCCCCTCCCATCCTCCTATCCTCGGATAAGCCTCTTACGCGTGGGAGCGAGGTGACCAAAGGAAGGTGTCGGGGTCACGACCCCGGTGGAATGCGCAGGGTGGTTGTCATGGCGACTCCCGCCCGCCGTAGCTGGGCTCGGGATGCCGGCACTCTGGGCAGCAGAGGAGGGAGCGTGCGCCCGCCGACTCGGCCCATCTGTACGTACACCGGCCCGCCTGCCAGGGCCTAATGCCTATTGATTAATGTACACTGAGTACAGGGGAAAAGTAGGACATCGCATCCAGCTCTCCGCAAGCTGACAGGCCATTAACTGGTGCCGAGGCGATCTCTATAACAAGGCTAACAGTCTCCATGCTGCTGCGGGCGGCCCGGGCAGCCTTGGATCCCACCAAATGGGAGCCAGGAGCAAGATCCCACCGGAGAGGCCCAGTGTGTCTGCAGCTGCTATGCATCTCGTACACGGCAAGGCATAAAAAATAAAGCACATCCACACCCTGCCGAGCCAGTCTGTGCTGGCATTCATTCTCGACGCTCTGTTTTTATTATTTTTCCACATTCCACTTATCTCAAAAATCATGTAATTTGCATGGAATTTGAGGCATGTTGTTTTCTTATTGCATTATTGCAAGATACATATTTTGCATCCAAAAATGACTTTAATTAATGGGGCGCGTGCCGAGCATCAGCGGAATGGCACACAGCCCGTGGCCCTGTGAGGGATCGCTAGCCCGCCCCCGTTCAGAGCAGTGCAGGCTCTCTGCGGGACGGGAGATCTCCGAGCTACCCTCTCTGCCCACACGGTGACCATCTATCCATACCCTTGACCGGTGCTCCATTCACAGAGATAGAAAGGATACACGGCAAATTGCCCTCTGTTTTAGGTCTTCACTGCACAATTACCTTGCCAAGAACCCCCTGTTCAATCCATCATCCAGCCCTCAGCTAATGACCCCTCTAAAGAGCTCTCCTCCATCCCACTCCTCCACCATTTCTGCTCCGTGACGTTCCGCTGCCTCCTGCTTGACCCACTCAGCCTGGCTTGTTGGACTCCCCCGCTCTCGTGATGCTACTCCTCCCAGCATGCTCCTCCTTGCCTCCCTCTCAGGTAACCAGAGATGCATACAGGGGCGAGGCCACAGGGGCACTGGCCCAGCTGAAAGCTGATTGGTCCCCTCACCTGTCACTCACCCATTCGAAACACATCATTGGCTAATGTTACAATTGCCCCCCTCTCCCCCGTGAGAATTGACCCTC
This sequence comes from Petrocephalus sullivani, assembly GCA_026780845.1. Taxonomy (NCBI): domain Eukaryota; kingdom Metazoa; phylum Chordata; class Actinopteri; order Osteoglossiformes; family Mormyridae; genus Petrocephalus; species Petrocephalus sullivani. Next base: position 4,430,216 of record JAODKM010000032.1, on the reverse strand, counting down.
TATGCCCCCCCCCCACCCCCACTAACGCCAACCTTCACCCTCCTGTCTGAAACATGTTCCTGATTAGAATGAACCTTTGGCCCGTTCCCGACTTCATATTCTCAGGCTAATAGGGGATTATTTGTACGGTTGGGGGCCACACCTCTCTGGCGAGTGAAAATGCTGAGAGTAGGAAGGACTCTAAAATTTACGAGTTAATAAAAGGTGAGGATGTTAATTCAGTTCCAGGCTGTATCTCAAATCCTCCCGATTACAGCCACACGTGGCAAATATAGATCTAATCCTGTGCAACGTGACCACCGCAGGAATCCCTTTGGAAAGGGGGCCCTCCGTAGATTATTAGGGACATGATTGTTATAATGCGGCAAATCTGTATAAACAAACACATTTTTAAAGTGTTTAAAAGTATTTAACGAAGGATAACGCAGTGACTAACTCCCCGTGACTAATGTTTGATGAATGGCTTCCTCGCTGGAAAATGGACTTGCGATCCAAATGAGTATTATGGAGCTGCAAACGGAACATGTGGGCTAAACCGCTTCCAAAAAAGGGTCCATTTAAACAGCCCCTTCCGCCCGTGAAACTCAAGCTTCCCTTTTCTTCTAAAGCACCTGAAATTGAAATGCCCCATTTTATTTTACCAATGTGTTAGAGTAATCAGGAGCGATCGCCTTGCAGCCCCCGGCCGGAGCGGTTAGGGAGCGGCCTGGATTGGCAGGGGCAACCGCGGGGACCTTAGGGCTCAAGCGACATGGTATCTGTTCCGCTCCATCAGGGTGCCCGCGGTTACTGTCGTGAAACTCAGGCGCACCCCCCCTGCCAGCAGCAGCCGGATTAGCCAGCTGCAGCCCTAATCACAAGGCCTGCGTGTAGCCCCAGCGGCCCCCTCTCCCACCTACCCTGCCGGCCGCTTATCAGAAAGAAAAGGGGCTTTTAAAGAGGAGCAGAGAAGAAAAGGCACATGTCAGCCGATCGCTCAGAGTGTGGCCCTGGTTAACATGGCACCCTCTGCTCACCCTGCTCACTTTGCTCACACTGCCCTCCCTTATCACACTGCTCACTCTGCTTACCCTGTTCACCCTGCGCACTCTGCTCATCCGACTCACCCTGCTCACCCAGCCCGTCCTGCTCACTTTACTCACACTGCCCTCCCTCATCACACTGTTCACAATGCTCACCCTGCCCACCCTGCTCACTTTGCTCACACTGCTCTCCCTCATCACACTGCTCACGCTGCTCACACTGCTCACCCTGCTCACTTTGCTCACACTGCTCTCCCTTATCACACTGTTCAATCTGGCCACCCTGCGCACTCTGCTCACACCGCCCTCTATTATCATCCTGCACACTCTGCTCACCCAGCCCATCCTGCTCACACCGTCCACCCTTATGACTCTGCTCACCCTGGCCCACCCTACTCATTCTGCTCGCCCAGCCCGCCCTGCTCACTTTGCTCACTCTGCCCTCCCTTATTACACAGCTCACTCTGTTCACCCTGCACACTCTGCTCACCCTGCTCACACAGCCCTCTCTTATCACCCTGCACACTCTGCTCACCCAGCCCGCCCTGCTCACTCTGCTCACACCGTCCTCCCTTATCACTCTGCTCACCCTGCACACTCTGCTCTCCCAGCCCACCCTGCTCACTTTGCTCACACTGCCCTCCCTTATCACACCCCTCACCCTGCTCACTCTGCTCTCCCAGCCCACCCTGCTCACTTTGCTCACACTGCCCTCCCTTATCACACCCCTCACTCTGCTCACCCAGCCTGCCCTGCTCACTCTGCTCACACCGCCCTCCCTTATCACCCTGCTCACTCTGCTCATACCGCCCTCCCTTATCACCCAGCTCACTCTGCTCACCCTGCTCATTGCACTGATGCAGTACCACCCGCTCTCTCCCACACAAACACAGACTCTCCCTTTCCCTTACATTCTCTTCTTCTCCATTACATTTTCTTTTCTCCCTCTCTCACACTCTCACATTTTCTCTGGCATACTCTCTCTCTCTGTTGCACTCCCCCCTTTTCTCCCCTCTTCTCCCTCACTCTCCCTCTGCTCTCTTACGCACAAAGGCACAGTTTAACCCGCCTAACAAATGGCCAGCTGAGAAACAATGGCGACGGCCCTTAATCCCATCCTTAAGGGAGATGTATCCCCAAGCACCGGTGCCCCCCCCCCCCCCCCGCACCAGCCATACTCTAAATATAGCCCTGGGTTTGGACCATCCAATGGCCCCTCCATTATCCAGTACTCTTCCATGATGACTGCTCTGCACCTGTCTCCCAGCTTGCCCCCCTGTGCAACGGGCACTCAGGTCAGCCTAAATATAGCTCCTTACCCCGATCCCCCTTGCCGTCCTCTCAGAGGTAGGTGCTGAGCACGGTTACGGTTACACTATCTCTTTACCCTCTACCTTTTATAGAGGCTGCATGACATTATGCACTCCAAAAATAACAAACACTTATGCTGTTGGCACCAGGAAGTTACTGACAAACTGCTATTTGTAGCCATTTCATCTTGCTCCAGTCTTGTGGGGGATCTAGCTGGTTGTGCTACATGTGTGCTCCCCGTCCTGATACAACCTGTCGGTGCGTTTCTGCTCACAGAACCAGCTGGAAGGCCATAACCCCATAGCCTTATTCCAAAGGCCTCACCCATCAAAGCTGCCTTGTAAAAGTGCTCAGTAATATTACCACCAAGCTGCTCCTGTGCCCGTTCTCTCTCTTTGGACCTTTGAATGCAGTGGAGGGGCCCAATTTGGTGAATGATGGAATACGTAATTCCGGCCAGCAAACTCATCATCCGCAAGGCCGGGGGGACAATCCGGCGACCTTCCCAAGTAATAAAATGCAAGACTAAGTGGTTAATAGAAGCATCTCTGCGAGGCATTTATTGTCTTATTTGCCAAAAAAGCCCATTAACATTGCATTTTTATAATGCATTATCGATGTTACCTGTAATTCAAAAATAATTCACAGATTTAGCCGTTCTAACGTAACAGCTGCACCACTGTTCCTTACTAAATAGGCAATAATGACAATTGCATTTTTGCAAAAAATACCCAGCATGTGTTGTGTTTTTTTTTTTGGGGGGCGGGGGGGGGGCTGATATTGCACCCCCGTCATGGCGGACCTTGGGATATTAATAAGCAGTTAGGAGCAGGAACGGCACGAAAGCCGGCGATAAGAATGCCCCCGACGCTGGTTTCGCGGCCAATCCCTCCCAGTCTCTGTTACCGTGGAAACTGTTAGCAGTGTTGGACAGGGCAATTCTATTCTATTATAAGGGGGGGGGAGAGATAGACTGCAGGGTGCTGGAGTGAGCAGATAGGAGCACGGGGCCGGGCCAAATAGAGGAAGCAGGGGAAGAATGGGGGTAGAATGAGGGTAGAATTGGGGGGGGGGGTGGGTGGGCAGGCGGGGGCGCACCACAGGGGATGAAGAGCAGGCCCCTTGGAGGAGTGTGGGCTCAGGTTGGAGAGGGAAGATGGAGGTCTTCCCTGACAGCAAGAGAGACAAATGCATCTCGTCTCCCTGATAAAATGTTTGGCGATTATTGGCCTGATCTAATTGCAGAGCGTGCGGTGGGGATGATGCATTATTTACCGCTTGCCTGCCGATTCCTGCCCATTCGTCGTGTTGGCATTGATCCACGCCTACAGGGACTCCCTGAAGATTTAACCCCTACACCTCTGTCACGTTAAGGGCCAAGGCCAGGGGGGGCGGGACTGACGGGGACCGTGACCTGCCAACAGGAGGGCAGGGTGACGGGCGGCAGGGTGAGGCCACTAAACCAACTGGTGGCAGAGATCAGGCATAAACCGATGTCACAGACACGCCCACGACGTCCCCGCGGCTGCGTGCCATCAGCAGCGCCCCCTGCTGGGCTTATGGAGGCATGCGGCACCAGCACAGGGGCCGAGCTGCACAGAATGCTTAGCAGTCATGAAAGGGTGTAAGCATGACAGCAGGCAGGGAGATTTACCCCCATTTTCATTTTTACTCTACATGGAGGGTACTTGAATTTCTGTGTGTGTGTGTGTGTGTGGGAGAACCTGCTGGTGTTTTTGTGCTTGCATATGTCTGTTATGCATACAGACAATCATCTGTGTGTGTGTGTGTGCATGTGTACGTGCCCATGTGTGCTTTTGTATGTGCCTTTGTGTGTGCGTGTGTGTAGCTGTGTGTACATGCCTGCATGTTTGTGTGCGTGTGTAGGTATATACGTGTTTGTATGCCCAAGTGCGTGTGTGATTGCATGCCCGTGTGAGTGTGTGTGCCCACATGCGTGTGCGATTGCATGCCTGTGTGTGTGTGTGCTCGTGTGTGTGATTGCGCGCCTGTGTGTCTGTGTTTGAATGCCCGTGTATGTGTGTGTGTGTGATTGTGTGCCAGTGTGTGTGATTGCGCGCCTGTGTGTGTGTGTGTGATTGCATGCCCGTGCGTGTGTGTGTGCCCATGTGTGTGATTCTGTAGCCCATGTATGTGTGTGTGTGCCCCCGTGTGTGCATGTGTGTGTGCCCATGTGTGTGATTGCGTGCCTGTGTGTGTGTGTGTGTGTATGATTGCATGCCCGTGTGTGTGTGTGTGTGCCCATGTGTGTGATTGTGTGCCCATGTATGTGTGTGTGTGTGTGTGTGTGTGCCCCCGTGTGTACTTGTGTGTTTGCCCGTGTGTGTGAATACATGCCCGTGCGTGTGTGTGTGTGTGTGATTGCATGCCCGCGCGTGTGGACAGGTGCTGCCTCTTCATCCCCTCTGCCAGAGCAGCTGCATTGATCCCGCACATGAGAAGCAGTCACAGGCACACACTTCGGACCTAACTCGGCTGGATAAAGCAGCAACCCCTCCTGTACTTGTTCCTTGTTCCCACTCCAGCTCAAGGAGGTGGGGGTGAACGGGGGGTGGGTCTGCAAACGAGATAGACGGCCCTGGTTGCCCCCGAGGGGACAGAGCACCTGAAGGCCACGTGATGCTCCAGCAACAAAGGGCCTGACTGAGGATCTCGCCACCAGAGCCCCGTCCACGAGGAACCTGAAGAGAAGCAGCTTTTGCCTTTATACTGTTAGTCGCCATTGTCTCCAGCTCCCGCTGTAACGCGATGCGGTGTGAAGGCGCAGTTACCAGCCCGAGACCGCTGGCTGGACCTTCCTGCCGCGCCATACTGTTCACCTTCCTTTCTCCGGCTAAATGGCACCAGTGTAGAGTGACTGATTCAGATGCAAACGCACCTTCCAGGCCAAGAGTCTCACACCGGACGCTGATTCTACCGCTTTTCCGCTTGCCTGCCTGTCACCACGCGGCCGACTCCTCAAGGATTCTAGAATTTATTCCATCATTTTATTTTGACGTCAAAGGTTATTCTAATCCGTATTACCGAATCGCCTGCCGTTACCGTTTACGGCTTAAAACCACCTTTGCTGAACACAAACTGCCCCCAACACCTCATTCTACTGCAGTGGGCCAATTTATTACCTGGTGACAAGGTCCCAGAGACTGAATAGATGATGGGTGAGCAATATAACGGGAAGCAATCATTACAGTAATTAAAAACACACTAAATGCTTGCATGGAACCATTCATGCAAATTCCATTGTATTTTCCAGATTTTTTTTCTAAAGAAACTGACATACATTTTAATTGCAAAATGCCTTTATAAAGGAAAGTTTTGCCCCTTCTTAAGTCAACAAAAAGTATACATCACTATTGACAACCGGATGTCACAATCTGAGCTTCTCTGAGAATGAATTTACGTGATAAAATAGGAGCAGGGAAAAAGAGATAGTTATAAGGAGAAGGGGAGGGCAGGAGGCAGGGTGGGTTGAGAGAAAATGTGCTCTTTTTAAAGCAAAAGCTATCACTGCTAAAGATGAGGAACATATGTAGTTTAGATATTTAAGAAAGGTCAGGCTGTCTTCTTGATTTGTACTGCTTTATAATGGTTGCTAGATTTGAGCAAGAGCCCCAAGAGATTCCAAGAAAAACTTTCCATTGTCATCTGAGGAATCCATCTCCACTTTTCCAGCTGTCCTCTGCAGTGTCTTCAAGTGCGGTGTGGACATTGACATTTACATGTACGGCATTTGGCAGAAGCCCTTAGCCAGGGCGACTTACATAAGTGCTCAGAAGTCTCCATCAGGGAACACATTCTGATACTGGTTCAGTTGAACCTGGGCGAAGAATACCATCCGTCTAAAAACACTGTTGGCAAATATTTTTTAAATAATTTAAAAAAATATTTTTTATTTTAAAAAGAGGTTTATTTGCCATTTGACACCCAATGACTCAGCTGTTCGGACGTCTAGGGGGAGTCCATCACACCAGATCGGTGCCCAAACAGAAGAGGCTACACGCATGCCTTATTCGCACATTTGCGGACACGCAGTATCAGCATCTGTGTTTATTTTCCTTATAGTCGCCTCGTGTCGACCATGTGACCTGTGCTACTGTAGAAGGAGCCTATGAACGGGTTTGCCCACCTGGATTGATCAATGACAACCTCCTCCATGTATTTGTTGGTTACTTATGCTTAAGGTTAGGGCTGGGTAGCTGTTAAGGGTGTCGTGACTGGGATTAGGGTTTTTCCCATAGAAATGAATGGAAGGTCCCCATTTAGAGAGGTACACGAGTCTGTGCATGTGCGTGCATGCGTGTGTGTGTGTGATTGTGTGTGTGCTTCCCCCGCTATGAATCATTCTAATGTGACATCCAACTACACTCCTGGAGGACAGACATTCACCTAAACAGCCAGGACGACAAAGGCAGTTATATATAGGGTTAGTCTGGTACCACAGGGAAGATCAGATTGCAGTCCAGCGGGAAGCCGAAGGCCGGGACAGGCCGTCGGTTTAAGGTGAGGCAGGTGCAATGCGGCTCGCCTCACCCCCCCTCAAATAACAATACAAACACGAAGCTGGCTTCAGTCACAATAAAATAAGAAACCCCCGAATGCAAAAGGATTGATGCGGTCGGGATGCGTTCCTCGGGAGCTACAACAGACGTCAGTGTCTACGGCAAAACACCTTTAACGATGTCTATGATGCCCGGAGTCTTCTGGAATGACAAAAGCATCAGTATCCGGTGGGTGCAGTGCTGACAGTGTGGCGACTTAATGCTGCTGATGTCACAGGACCAGCCATCATGTGGATCAGGAACCCCCCAGCCTTCCCACGAGGGAAACGGCCAGTGGGTCCCAGCTAACAGGGAACATTCCCGGCACTTTAGCCGACGTCACGTAGAGCTCTCTCCAAAGCTGTCAGAGAATGCTCCCACTGTAACGTTACTGGAACACTTCCACATTTTGACAAAGATTCTGACGATGTTAGCACGGTAACATTATTACCACAACACCATTTTAATGTAATTAATGTCGAAATATTACCTTTATAAATAAATGCCATATAAAAAATTTATGGAAGTACTATACGTTTATACTGCCAACACATCACCAGCTTTGAACCCATGACCTGAACCAGGCCTGTTGTTTTAAAACACATTATTATTCTTACTTGCAGCTGTAACAGGGGGATAATGTAGCAGGGGGAGAAATGGACACTTTGACCGTTCTCTATACCTTAATAGTAACGTTCGATAAACATTCCCAGAATGAAAGTTTTTAGCTGGGGTGATGACAGAAGATCCATACTGTGGCCCCGAGGGCCCGAAATGAGGATGCTGGGGGGTTTGGGGGACTGGGAGTGGCAGGGCAACCAATCAGAGCGCAGACCTCTGATCAGGAGGGGACATTACTGGGTAATTGTCTCTCTTCTGAAGAGTCATTCTCGTAAGAATAGGTCCAAAATCAAGGCAAAGTGGGATGTGGTGTTATTATTAAATATCTTCATGCACATTTCAATTTTCAGGCAATTTATATGCTAATGCACACATTAGCACCTCTCCCTTAGATTTCCTGGCAGACTCCAGGGTTATCGAACAACAGACTGAGGAATCATGTCCGCTTTCGGCCAGCCCGGATCCCCAGTAATTATACGGGGCATCCCCGGACTCCCATCTCCACTGACGGCAGAAGCCCTCCCGGCCCTGGGCGTCCCCTGGGAAGATGTGGGGGGGAATGGCCAATCCGGATACATTTAACACCATTTGTTCCCCGTAATACTCTAATCGGACAGGCGGGGAGTGAGGCCGGCCCGTCCTCAGCTGGCACAGAAAGCGAGGGATTGTGGTCGTGCCACGTCAGTGAAATACAAACCAGCACCACGGCAGCAGTCTTGGTGAAGTCGTTAAACGATCTAACGGCGGACGGAAGGGACGCGGCGGGATTCTGTTGGTTCAGCTTCCAGAAGGCGGCCGGTTCCAAAACGAACAGCGAGCCTCCACCGAGATTTTAAAGTGCTGTATTAGCATAGGGGAAGTACTTTTTCACACTCGCAGGAATAGGTGGGCTAGTTTACCCTCCGTTCCCCTGCCGCAAAATACTCCGTAAGATTTACTTTTCCGGGGTCGACGTCAGTTCAGGGCCGGCGATAAGGATTGCGGGGCGGGGGCCACTGCAGGCGGAGACAGGAGTGCAGCAGACGCCCCGGGAGAATTGCGGCTCCTGCACTGCCAAGAATAACACTTGCGAGAGTTATTTCGCATCCCCCCCCCCCCCGAAGGCTGCAGGCTCCGCGCTCGGCCTACACGCGTCTCCGCAGTGGCACCCTGGGTTTAGCAGTCGCTCTGGCATATTTATATTCCTGCGTCAAACCCAGACAGCAAGCGAGGGAGCGAGGAGTGGGAACAGGCCGGGGCAGAGTAAACACGCTCACAGAGCAGGGGGGCGGGAGGGGGCCCACAAACGGAGCACCGCACGGCTCCCGCCCTCATTCCGGCCCC
>JAODKM010000032.1:4358328-4393171 GCA_026780845.1 Petrocephalus sullivani | reverse complement strand
GGTGTGGTGGGGAGGGTACGCAAGGGGCGGGTGCGGGGGGGGGGGAGGGGGAGACCGGGAAAGTACAGTTTCACAATGAAATATAACTAAAATGACTGATCCCTAAGAGTATTATTTTTGTCTGATACAGAAGTACTGTCTTTGTTAGCTGTATGTTTCATCCTCACACTCTGTATGTGAATTGGCCTGAGTAATGCGTGGATTCATAATAAATCATAATGAACGTGCTCAATTTTTTTTTTTTTATAATCTTTTGGGAAGGAAGGTGGGGGTGTGTGTGTGTCCCCCCCCCCCCATTTGCGAGACCCCCGCGTTCACTTGTCCTAGATAATTTGGTTTGTTCCCTCTCATGCACAGTTAAGCCCCTGGCTGTAACATAGCCCCCACATTGTTACTTTGCCAGAGAGCTGTCCTCACGCAGCGAGATGTCCTGCTCTGGTGCCGTCCTGCATCCAGCGCTCCGTGGCAGAACACGCCACTAGATCACCTCATGTGTGCCAAAGTTCATAGATATTGTAATTTTCACCCAGCTGCAATCAAGAGACTAATGGGTCAGTGCCAGTGAACAACACACCAGGAAAAACTTCTTTTCTTGGGAAAGCTTTTCTGAATTGTAGGCTAACTGTTTCCGAGACACGCAAATGCGGAAGGACGGTTCGGTGAGATTAGCATTATAGATTAGCATTATTAATTGTTGGTGTCTTTTAGCATGATGCATGTTAGATTAGCAGGCATACCTCATTACTGTTGTACTATAAAGTATGATTCTGTAAAATTCTGTTAGTGATCATGGTCCAGGCTGTAATTTAGGATCTTGTTCCAGTCGGTCTTTCTTCTGCCTAGTGTGGCCCCTTTGGGTCTGGAGGACTACTGGGTATTAAATAGAAAGAATCTTAAACAGTGTGGTATAGACACCATATTTGTGTTAGTTTATCAGTTCATCTGATGATTAACTGGTTTCCTGCCTCCTTTATTTGAAAGTCACTGGAAATGGGTGGATTAATGAGGTAATTGGCATTCTTCAAAGTAATTAGTGCAGCCCCTTTTGGGGACTCAGGGATGAAAAGTGCAAGTCATACTGTAGGTTATTTACTGATTAGGTGGAATAAGTTGCAATGAAAACCTAGAGAGATGTTACTCATCAGAAGGTAAGTTAAACGCCTCTGTTCAAGTGAAAAGTCTTCGTATTTTGAGGAATAGACTCCTGAATAACGGTGACGGGCTGGATGACTTGTTTTTATACAGCCAAGAGTTACTCTGACAAGGCGGTCTGCCTGTCCCGTGTCACGCTGCCCTCCCCAGGCATGGCTGACATTGGGAGGAGCAGTGATGAGGTCATCGCCACCGCGGGGAGTGGGAAGATCAGTGATGAGGTCATCGCCGCCGCGGGGAGGCCGAGTCCCATGGAGCAGCAGGTAAGACGTGCCAGCTCAGCTCTGCCGCTCACTTGCAGAGCATCCTGTGTGTTTCTGGGGCAGTTCCAGGCCTAGGCTCTAGTCATCTTGCACACAACTCTCATTTCAGACGTATATTAGCCAGAAGTTTTGGGTGACCTTACCTGTACTCTCCTCTCCTTAATTGTCTAGCTCCTTGTGACTCAAGTTATGACTCAGGTCAAGTTATAGTAGCAGTCTTAGGGTTCCCTACCCTGCCCTCTGAGCAGGGGGTGTGGCTCTGGGTGGGCAGGGGGGGCGTGGCTCTGGGTGGGCAGGGGGCGTGACTCTGGATGAGCGGGGGCGTGGCTCTGGGTGGGCAGGGTAACACCACTGCCTCTGAGTCTCTGAAACGTGCAGTGAGCCCAGGTCCACGTTCCGGTCTCCAGTATGTAAACGCTCGGCCTCTGCACCCCCGCAGAGTGTGGTGTCCCGCGCTGGCAGCCTGCCCCTGGTCAGCTCCACGTGTGAGGCAGTGCTGGGCGCCTACAGCACCACCAAGGACAGCGTACCCCTGCTGCGTGGGGTCGCGGACGCAGCTGAGAGTGGGGTCCGTACGCTGGGCGCGGCCGTTGCCACCGGCTCCAAGCCCCTGCTGGACCTGCTGGAGCCCGAGAGTGAGTGCGGGGGAAATTGGTGGAGCCAAGAGGTCTGATGACGGCGATATGAGGAAGGAGGGCCTGCACTGTGGCATCTGCATTAAATTCCACAGATCATTTTCTAACATCAATATAGAAATAAACTGCACATATTAGCTCCCTTTGAATAAAGTATCTGCAAAATAAATACTAGTACATTCAGTTCCGTTTATTTCCCTGCAATGGATTGGCGCCCCGTCCTGGGATATTCCCTCCGACCCTGCACAGGACAAGTGGGCGCAGAAAATGGATGGAGAAATGCAGTTTATTTTTAATGCCTTTCACAAAACAGTAGCCCTAAGGCACTGGACAGGAGTGTGAGGCAATCGATTATTCCAGTCCATTAAACATAGATGTATTTAGCTGGTTCCCAAAATGCATTATTTAGCAGAGATTTGCGCTGCTTTCTCTGGCTGAAGAATGTTCTGTTCGCATTCTGCTGTGGTGTTTTTTTCTTTTTAAAAGGTTAAATGTGTGTAACCTGTGAATGCTCTCCCTATCGGTCTCGCCTGGCCTGCTCCAGTCGCTGTGATAAACCAGTATGCCATGAAGGGGCTGGAGAAGGTGGAGCAGAGCTTTCCTGTCCTGCAGCAGCCCGCTGACAAGGTAATGAACCGGCGACTCGTACGGAGTGTCCCAGCAGCGGCTGGCTGGAGGGCAGGGCTGCCGTTATCTGTGTGACATGTCTGTCTATTGGGTGACGCCGTCAACAACGCAGAGAATCCCACAGGTACTTTCTGTGGCTGTATATAGGACACGGTTCTGGAAATGCGTGTTGTCCTTTGTACATCCATCTGTTTGTGCAGTTCATCCACAGGGCACGAGGCAGGGGAGCACACTCGCACACACAATCACATACTGTGGGCCATTTATAGACGCGCATCTGGCCAACCACATGCTTTTAGATTGTGGGAGAAAACCAAAGTAACAGAAACAGATCTGTGTAGTTGGTACATGTGATCCTGCAACCTCCACACGCGCGCGCGCGCACACACACACACACACACACACACACACACACACACACACACACACACACGTATTCCTATCTTTATGGGGACTCTCCATTCATTCCATAACCCTCATTGCAACTATGACACCCTTAACCCCTACCAAGCCCTAACCTTAACCATAAGTAACCAAACAAAATAAGACTTTGGCATTTTTAATATTTTGATTGCAGTTTACAGATTTTATTAAAATTGAGTTGACCGAAAAAATGGTCCCCCACAATGTAATATATACACAACACACACACAGGGCACCTCACCACCCTTTGTCTGCTACAGTATGGCACTTTAAATTTGCATGGCACTGACACGTCCTGGCATTTTATGCCACATGCCCCCCGCTATATGTCCTGTGATCCCTGAAATAGCCTCCATGCTCATTGTACTTCAGCACTGGCTAAGTGGTTATGAAGACGGATGGCTGGCTGGCCAGACATTAGTGACCTTTGTGAGTTTAGCTGTTACTAATTGCATGCACTGGGTCCTTTGTGCAGTGTGAAAGAGTGACCTGGGTCTCCCGGGGTTCATGTTTGGGTTAGTGTGACTAACTCTCTGCCCCCCCGGGACTGACTGGTTCTCCACAGCTGGTGTCAGACACGGTGGGGATGGTGTGCCAGTCCGTGTCTGGGGCAAAGGATGCGATGGCGGGAGCAGTGATGGCTGCGGTGACGGGGGGCGTGGGTCTAACCCGCTCCGCTGTCAGTGGGGGTCTCAGCACGGTGCTGGGCTCCCGTGTGGGCCAGATGCTGAACAGCGGGGTGGGAATGGCCATCAGCCGCTCCGAAGACTGGGTGGAACAGAATCTGCCCATAAGCGAAGCGGAGCTGGGTGAGTGAGAAGTGGGCGTCGCCGGACCTGGATGTGGGAGGAGCCAAGGCAGGGTCATGTGATACCCCGCTGCAGGCACTAACTAATATTAACAAAATATTAACTTTTAAAACATTTCACACTAAGATTAATAAGCAGTGGCATAGGTTTTTATTGTGGTGTTTATGCAGCCAGTCTAAGGATGATGAGAATCACCATTTTTCACTTTATCACACATTTTGTACCTAGTTTAATAACATGTTCCTTTTTATTTAAATTTAAAATTTTTATTATTTATTTATTTAGGCTAATTCTTTAAGTTGCTTATGTACACATACGTTCTGACCCTAAATCAGTTGTGTACTGCTTCATTAACTGGCTAATCATGGATCTCAGAAAGCATGATCGTGCGAGTGCTGTGGAGGTCTGGCAGAACTGTGATGATCCCTGAGTTCAGTTAAATTCAATTCAGTTTGATTTTTATATAGCGCCTTTCACAGCGGTCACTCCAAGGCACTTTCCACAGGCTTGTTGTGATGCATCCCTGCATCATTTCCTGCATCACAAACTCGGAGGCCCGTTTATTAGGGCCCTCTGCTTCTTACAGCCTGCCGTTACAGACAGCGAATCCTGCGTCTGCAACTCCATACATGAAGCACCCAGAAAGGGTCACGACCAGTGTCCCCCTGCCCGGTCCCCGGGGACCCCCAGCCCCTCCACAGCAGTGCTCTCTCTCTCTACTCCCAGTAGGAGCAGAAATGTGGATTGTCTGGGGCTCTCAGAGGACCAGGCTGGAAAATGCTGGTCTAGCCGATCAATTAATATTCAGCTAAGCATTCGATTGACACATGATGATCTCGGCCATGCCCAATGAGGTGTGATTGCTGGTGCCAGACGCGGTGGATCCGGCTTCTCCAATAGCCACTGTACTGGGATTTTCACTGCTGTGGTTGCTGGAGTTTACAGAGGATGGTGTGATGAGCAACAGGCATCCAGTCAGCAGTTCTGTGGGTGAAAACACCATTGGGCAATGCGTTATATAGAACATTCATACGCAGCATGTAAGTACACATTGACATCCTATCATATCTAAACAGCTTTAATATATATGATTATAATGTTTATCATTTAATGTTTGTTACCAATGTATAATAAATCTGTTAAGGATGTTAAGGTATACTTCCATGCTGCTTATGAATGTGTACTGAATGCATTATGAAGGCAGAGTTAGCGTAAAGCATTACCCACCATTGTTAGGAGAATGGCTAGGCTCATTAAAGGTAACAGGAAGACCATGAGTACAAAGGTAGCAGCTCAGTACAACATTGGGGGGGCAGAAATGCTCTGAACACGCAGCTTGTCTGTCCTTAAAGCAAAAGGTAAGACTGAGTCCTACCCAGCGGCAGCTCTGTGTACCTAGTGGACTGGTCCCTGAGTGCATCTTCCTGAGTGCAAGCTGGCGCCAGCTGGCACTGTCCTTGCGTTCGGAGAGATTCCAGCAGTTTCGGGCTTTCTGTGTGAGTCTGTGTCCTCTGAAGTTTTTCAAGGGGGCTGTTGAAGGAGGTGGGGGGGGGCTGATTCCTGTCTTCCACACACAGCTGCTCTGGCTGAACCCCCCCCAGCAGAGGAGGCTCAGGCCTTGGAGAGCTCCTCATCCAGCCCCAGCTACTTCGTCCGCCTGGGCACGCTGTCGTCCAAGGTGCGAGCCCGTGCGCTGGAGCTGTCGGTGGGCAGGGCCCGGCGGGCCCGTGACACCACGCACGCCGCCCTCGGCCAGATGGCCAGCACCCTGGACCTCCTGGAGGGCTCACGGGCCGCCCTGGCCTCTGCTGGCAGCCAGCTGGTGGGGGCGCGGGAACAGCTGCAGCAGCGTTGGGCGGAGTGGCAGGAGAGGCAGGGGGGGCAGGAGAGCGCCAAGGAGCAGGGGGAGGTAGGCCAACCTGCAGAAGCTGCTCTTTAATCGGCTTGGCATCACCCACGTCAGCATAATAACTCTGTAAATATGGCCCTCAGAACTGCTCTGGACAAGCACAGCACTGCTCTAAAACACAAAGGTTGTGGTTTTGAATCCCAGGGCGCACACGCAACTCTCCCTTCTACTGCAAGTACAAAGCTTTGGAGGTAGATAAGGTAGATAAATTAAGTGGGTGGATAGCCTGGGGATAAGCTCAGCCCGACACACACACACACACACACACACACACCCACAAAGGTTGTGGGTTTGAAACCCAGGGTGCACACATAAATCATAACCCTCCCTTCTACTGTACGTACTACGCTTTGGAAAAAAGCATCATTTAGATAAATGAAATGTATGAATACCGTTACTCTATCCTGGCACCCCGGTGGTTTTAGACTGATATAGGACCTGAGCGAGTCCCTCGTGTGTGTGTCCCCCCCCCCCGCAGCTGGAGTCGCACGCCCTCTCCATGCTGCGTGGCCTCAGTGTGCAGGTGCACACGGCGTGTGCCGGCGTGGTGTCCAGCGCACAGGGTCTCCCCGGTGCCGTGCAGGAGCAGCTGGCCAGCGCGCGCCGCACCGCCGAGGAGCTGCACACCTCCCTCCGTGACGCCCGCGCGCTCTCCCCCCGGCACCTGGAGCAGAGCCGCCAACAGCTGACACAGGTTTAACAGGCCGCCTGAGTCATTCACTCGAGCTGCTCCAACGTAGCTAGGCAACATTATTTTTATTATTATGATGTTTTTTTTTTTTCAAATGTTAGTGCAGCATAAGGGATAAAAGACAGATTGCATCTTCTCTCTCTGGCAGATTTCCAGCAAACTAAAAACCGGAGAGTTATTTTGTTCTGGAAACTGATGTATTTTTTTCAGAGTCTTAAACGAATTCTTACTGCTGAAGTACGAGATCTATTTTGTTTAAAAAACGGCCATGGTTGCAGTTCTTAAGATCTACGCTGCCCTTTGCTCTTCCCACAGATTCGGCAGTCTCTAGATGGTGTTGTGGAGTATTTTCTTCACAATACGCCCCTCAATTGGTTAGTCGGCCCCTTTGCTCCAGTTACCGCAGAGAAGGCCGAGGATGTACAGCGAGGAGAGAACTGAAGCCCACCCAGTCCGGACCACTAAGTTTACACTTTGGGGGGAAAATGTGGATGTGTTTCCCCCCTGGCAGATAAATGCAGCTGGGTCACTTTCAACATTAAGGACGTCAGCTGGTTTTATAGGCCAAGATATCCAACGGTGTATAATTTATGCTGAGGCACACTGTAAGAAATACGCACAGGAGGATATTCAGCAAAGCTCTGGATCATTTTTTAAGCAGGTTTCACACTGCAGTGGCTGGGGATACCTTTCCTGCAGATGTATACTGCTGTTATGTCTTCCTATGTGTTATATTTCAGCAAAGATTTATGGACAGACCCTACAATAAAAAGGCTATTCACCTGGAATTTAAATGTTTGTTTGGCCCTTAAGACCTTTTAATTATATAATGCATATTACATATGTCGTGGTTCTCGGCTGGTTTGGTCTCAGGACTCACATTTTTCCCTGGTCAGTAAATCACTGCTCAGATTCACAGTAAAAGTTGCCGAGGGGGGTGGACACTGTACAAGTTGTCAAACCACGCACTTTGTGACCCAATGAAATACTCCCTGACATGCAGGATACTCTATTATAAGGGAAATCATAAAATAAAAGCGTTGATTAACAAGTAATAAACCCTCTCCCCTCATGCATGTGCTGTCAAACACAACGCCCTGGGAGGGAGTTACACAGTCAAGAGGACTGCATTGTGTGAATCGTCTTGTTTCTCCCAGTAAAATGTAGCTTCGCAAAATGCATTTGCTCAATTTGCAGATCGCATCTTACGGAACGTAACTCAGTCCTCAGAATGTACAAAGAACAAATAAGCACAGAGGCAGGACTGTGAAATCCATTTTCTTGCTTGGAGATTTCACACTCCTTTCATTACGCGAGTCTCTTTGGCTTGATACAGAGTCACATTAAAGAGAGAATTTTAATATAAAAGGTATGTGGGTCCTTTCTGGCAGAAATTAGTTTCCTCGTCCATTTCTCCTTTTCAGGTGTACTATTATTTGGTTGTTACACTTTTATTATATTTACAGATACCTTATAGATGGCAAGTATAGCTTAGGTTTTGTCTTGCTGTATGTGCTGCCTAATGTTGGAGATCCGCCGGGTCCGTGGATGAGCAGAGACTCACACTAACCTGACAATGTTGCTAATATCAGTGTCGCAGGGACCTCACGTGCTTGTTAGGCTACCTCACAATGCCAGAGTCATCTATCCATCACTGACTCCAAACCTACAATCAATCCAGCTGATTGGTTCTTTTTAATTCCATACATTTAAAGTAACCTGTCTTTATTATTAATAGTGTGTGTCTTTAAATAATGAAATAATTTTAATCTCTGGGCATTTTTCATTAAACTATTCAGTGTTTTTGCTTAACACAACCGCACGTTAAAGTTTGGAGAATGTGGTTCTCCAGCACCAGACTAAAAGAGTAATTTGATAATGTTAATGTAGTTTAAGTTGTGAGGGAGCATTTTGCACATAAAATGTCAAAATTATACCTTGTATCATCCTTGAATGTCTTGCCTGCTTTCTTATTTATGGGGTTTTAATCTTAAAGTATTGATCCAAAATATGGTACTAAAACTGCATAAATGATGTTGCAAGCTACAGAATCACTGCTTGCATTTTGCAGAACCTTGCTTATTTTCTCAGTTTTAAAATTGACAAATAGGGCCTATATCGCACTTCCTCATTTGCATACGCTGTAAAGTTGTTGGTTTCATTTCACTGTAACTAAAATTTCAGCATTTGTCTACATTTTGTCTACATCATACAACATATGACATACCTGATTTGGTTGCAACCAAACCAAAACATATACAACTCGAAATGTTGCTATTATTGCAGCTGTACCGGATATTTCTTGATTTTTGATTATTAAATGTTAATTGATAACCATGCGTCTTTACTAATTCTAGAAACAGCTGGAAAGGGCCACAAATTAATGTTCTTCTTTCAAAGTGGAAGAAGAACTGAATATGGTTATAGACATTTGCTGATGGGATGTTTAAAAGGGTCTGCTGTAAGCAGGGTCGAATTGGGGTCCTGTAGGACCCCTGGGCACCTGCCTTTTGGAGGACCCCCCCATCACAGGAGGAGAGGAGGAGTGCAGAGCACACACCACGTAAAGGGTCTGGATTCTGTTCCTCAGCAAAGGCTTTATGTTTTAGCTAGCTTGCTATGTTGTGCCTTGTCAGGTATAGAACTAGCCAACTTTATCTGACAATTCACTGAGCTAGCATTATAGGCCATTATTTCGGACAGAGGCAGGTAATCTTACTAAATGCATGATATGGGTTAACAACTAAACTAAGGCGACGTAGCATGGACATGTATTTTGCTCAGGACTAATAACTGTCCAGCTGGAATGATGACCACATCCACATAGGTAGCTAACTAGCTAATGGTACAGTGACGTGTATGCTAACATAGTTTAACTTTTAACCAATAGCCAATGTGAGTAAAGAAGGTTCTAATTTTACAGCCATGATATAAGCTGCATCCTTCAAGGTTCCCTGCTATTCTGAATTCACTCTCTTGTGAAAGCATACTCTAAAATGCCAACCAGCATATCGACCAGTCCAGTGACCCTGATGGTTATCTTGCACAATTCTGCATATAGAAGGTCCTGTAGCCTTGATGCTCAGCTCATAACTTCATCTCTGAAGTGCCCCTATTCTAAGCTTGTGCTGTATGACCCCATGTGGTCAGCTCGCAACACATATGCAGGGGGCCCTGGAGGCCCTGGTAGTTACCTTCCGCTGGATTTGAAAAGGGCCCTGGGGCCCTGGTGGTCAACTTGCACTCTATAGACCAGGGGCCTCATGATTAACTTGTGCTGTATGTATCACAGGACCCAGGAGGTCCACTCTTGCTCCATATGCAGAAGACCCAGGTGGCAAATTCGCCTTGCATATGAGAGTCATGGTGTTTAGCTTGCATTATAAATGTTGCGACTTGTGGCCACTAATGTCCCGAGGTCCCTCCAGCTCGAGGCCCTGGGCCAGAATCCAGCAATGGATGTAAGGTCAAATAGAGAAGGGCAGTAGCCAACAGAAACACATTTCGGAATGGGGGGGATTAGGCAACCCTTCCAATATGCAGAGGTGACTCTCGGGTCAGAAACAAATGCACAAGTTAATTCCAAAATATATTCTATGTACTGAAACGACATCTGACACTGAAACTGTCAAATGGCTGCTGCCTAGATCCTGCGCCCACATACTGCCATTTTGTTCAGCTAGCGGCACACTGCTTCATGCCTTTAAAGCAGTCAACTATATGATCGTATTACAGGTACTTTTTCAAAAGAAGCACAAAATTACCTCCCTCGACAGACAACATACACTACAATATAAGTACAAGCAATTTACTAAGAAGAAAACAAGAAAACACGCCATATATAATTTTGAAATAACATATTACTCTCTCGCAAATAGACGCTTTATAGTGAAAATGTCACGATAAAAAAAATCATCTAAGAATAAAGCAAAAAAATGTAGTTCTTTATAAGGCTGTATGTAAATCATACGAATTGTTATGAAATTGTATAAATAAAAATATCAATTCATGATCTGCGGGATGAAAACGTCAGTTTTGTCCGTTCATTTTTAATGAATTAATTAGATGGAACGTTATACCAGTACTAGCTAGTAGTCTAGATTTTTCATCTGGTGGGCGGATTGCGACGGATATAACTGAAAGTGGTTTGATGAACGCAAGCTAGGGGCAGGTTACAGCGAGCGGATCGGGGGTCTGGAGACGCCTCGGCCGTTTGGGGATAGCGAGATCCGGGGCTGTCTGCTGCGGAGGACGGGACACCTCCCGGTACGGCTCGGAGGAAGGGGAGCGCCACCGGCCGCCCCGGGCCTCACTGAGCGGACCGATATTATAAAAAAAGCCGTCAGTCTGGTGGATGTCGTCACTTCCGCTCGATACATTATCGCCAAGGTCCCCGGCTATCGGCCGTAGCCGACTAGCTAGCCAGCCGCCGCCGACGGCAGCAGCAGCAGCTCTGCCACCGCCGCGTTTAAAGGCCAGCAGCCCCCCGGAGCCGCCGCTTCCCCCTCGCGTGTGAAGCCGTTCGAGCCGCCCGTCCCCACGCTGCTTTCCCGAGCGGACGGCTGCCGGATACCGCCGCGGATCGCGGGCGAAGCCTGGTAAGTATCGGCTAGCTTAGCGCGCTAGCTGTAACGGTTTAACTGCGTTACGGTTATTAATATTTCAGCTGCTTCGGCGAGGCCGGTTTAAATTATTCCGCAGTACGTTCGTCCTTCCCCCGTCCGCCTTTAAAGCCGCGGCCGCGCTTGGGGGGGTTCGAAGCGGGGCGTCTTTAGCGCGGGGCCGCTCGAATTCCGATGTAGCCGGTGTGCGCGAGGCGGCTCGCGCCCGGCCAGTCGCGCGCAGCCTTTGTTCGCGCGCGCCGTCGAGCCGCGACCCCGGTGGCTGCGGCCGTCGACGTGATTGTTTGTTTATCGGCACCCCCACCCCCCCACTGTTTGGGCAGCGGAACCGAAATCGGGCCGGTCAGAACCGGCTCCAATTAAGAGCCCCGGCGAGGGCTGACAAAGCGCTGCCCGCCTCTCGGTGCGTCCTCGTCCCCGGGAATAGCGGCCGTGCCTTTTACGGGCGGTTCCGGTAGCTGGGGAGCCGGCGGCCGCCGAACGCGGAGCTGCTCGGCCGCTTCGGGAGGAAACGTCTAGCGGCGCAGGCCCGAAAAGCCCCGGACTACAGCAATGGCTCGACGGTGGTGGTTTTCCCCGTGACTGTACCCCCACCTCCCCGGGCAGTAGGGCACATTATGGGGGGACAGCGCGGCTCGGGATGTAGCTGTACGGGAACGGGCTGTAAGTGGGCTGGTGTGCTTCCTGCGAATCGTCCTTCCACAGAAGTTAGAACGTTTAATAATATCATGTGGCTCTTAAACCTTCCACTTCGAAAGTTAGGAAACCCTCTAACTACGGCGGTACATGCAGTTTAGGCTGCTGTTTAGAGGCTCGCACTAATGAGGACTTTCAGGTGTTTTTTCCTCCATGTTGTTTTAGTAATATAACGTTTTATGCATTTTTTTTTTTTACATATACACACTTAACCTTTTAAATAAAACTGCAGTAATTTCCACCACACCACTCTTCTCCTACTTACATTTTATGGATCTGTACCTTTACATAAATGCAGTCACCTGTGTCCACGGTACACTGTACGGCTGAGCAGAAAAGATTGCTTAGGAATAAGTATGGTAACCTTGTCTCAAGGGTCAAGCAATTAAACTTGAGAATTACAAAATGCTTTGAAACTGAAAGGATAATGTGGTGCCACCACCAAGTATATTTCAATGCTATCATCATGTATCAGTTCCAGCTTGTATTAATTAAATGTCACATGCTGTTTCCAGAGCTGCACCCCCATTCCCCTATCCCCCACCAATCACAGAGCATGGCTCAGGAGACCAATCAGACACAGGTGCCAATGCTGTGCACCACAGGATGTGGTTTCTATGGTAGCCCTCGGACTAGCGGCATGTGTTCCGTCTGCTACAAGGAGCACCTCCAGAGACAGCAGGGCAGTGGTCGTGCAAGCCCTCCTGGAGAGAAAGGTGAGACTACCACTACCCCCACTGGCAAATACTATATCACCATGACACTCTGGTGATTAGTTTTCTTACTGCTTTACCTTTCATTGTTATTTTTAACCTTGATTATTGTTATTAATGTTAGTATTGTTAGTCTCATTCTTCTTTGTTCTTTATTATTCTTTTGCATAGTGGTCTTTGTGTAAGCTACTGGGTGCCTACATTTCCCTTGAGATCAGTAAAGTATCTATTGATCGATCTAAAATCCTTTTTGTGTATAAATCATGTTGGGTTTTTCCTTTTTTTTTATCCACACAGCTGCTACGCCACCTGCAGGATCTTCTGATGGCATCAGCTTTTCTGTAGAAAGTGTCTCAGAACCCAGTACTGATGAGACTGCCCAGTCTGAAGAAAGGACATCAAGGTCGGTGGAGATGGGGTTCCCTTTCTAATGAGTTTCTGTTGTTTCTGAAACTGATTAGAAAACATGGTTCACCCTTTAAGATCTGTTGGTTGTGGAAGAATGTTATATGGTAAACATCAAACACATGCTTGTCCTCAAACTGCTGGTTTGTCCTGGTATCAGCTCCCCCAGCCCAGTTACCCAGCAGATGACGGCTATGAGCATCAACCAGGAGAGTACAGCTGCTGACTCTGACCGGGCAGAGGAAGAGGAGGAGGAAGGGTCATCCACTCCCCAAGGTAATGGACACATTGAAGTTATTCCAGCATCTTTATTTCTCTGTGGTCATCTTTGTATATCTACTGGAGTATAATAATCAGAAAAAATATATGAAAAGCCATGTAATTGAGCAATACTCCCTGTGTTTGGGATTTCTCATTTTCTTTACCATAGGCTAAAAAGTTTTTCATAGCCGTTAAATGAGATGTGTGGTCCTTATAATGTCTACCCCCCTGGTGTGTACATTCTTCCATTTTCTAATTATAAGCTTTTTATGAATTCTCAGTGAAATTGATAAGTTCATATTCATTTGGAGAGGGAAACACATTTTAATGTTGCACGTGTAGTTTATTGCACATTACAATTCAATTTATTTCATATAGCACCTTTCACAAATCGCCCCAAGGTGCTTTATGTGGGTGTGTTGTGGTTTATTACAGCATCATTAGGATACATTTGCAGCATTAAGTGTTATAACAGACACTGATTTTTATATTTAGACAACCTTTACAAGTAACAGCTGGTTCAGTTCACCTATTTGCAGCTTCGGTTCTAGTCTGGTTGCTTAAGTTGAATAATGACCATAATTTTTAGAGGTTAGCTAGGTAATCCATTTATACTTCTGTAGTTATGTGCGCTATAGTAAATATCTTCTGGTCTTTCACCTTGAGTTTACTTGAGTTGCACGTAATATGTTTAACCTTTTGTATAAATTTTACTCTGCGCGGTGGTTTCCAAAGGTAGTTTTATTCTTGTTTCTGTCATGGTGTCTGTAATATTATTTTCCTTTGGGTAGGTAGGAGAGTTATCTTGATTTATTTTTATGTGTTACTCTTAAATGCACCATGCAAACACTCATTGTTTCTGCGTGATGCTGTCATGGTTTCAAAACAATTCATGCTACTGGGAAATTGTGAGTAGTCATGAAAGGCCCAGACATAGTGATATATTTGTTTACCCATTCTTTCTAAACTTGTTCTGCAAGATTATGAATTTGAGTCGAGGGCGACAAAATATGAAGTGTCATTTTGTCATTTCCTTTGATTTGCTACTTTGGTTTAGAAAAGTTATGGTTACTTTCTTGACCTCGGTTTTGAATGTCATGAGATGTATGAAAATGAACGTGATGTATTCAGATCATGTGAAGCTGGTTGTTGTCATTTCATGCTTTATAAGAGATTTACTGTGGATGTTATCAGGTCCGGCTCTGGAGACAGCACAGGCTTCTTCTGATGGAGACCAGACACCTGACAAAAGTAAGAAGAAGAACCGCTGTTTCACCTGTCGGAAGAAAGTGGGCCTCACAGGTAAGACTCAAGTTGTTGTGCTTAGAGCTTGAAGTTCATTTCGGGGCCGCACTGCGGCTGTTTTTAATGAGGCCGTATTGTGCGTTTCTGGTTCTTCAGTTCTCTTTAGTGTGTTATAGCTTTATGTGTATGTAGACATTTTGCAAAGTCTCAAGACCCAAAGTACACACCAAAAGGAGTAACACTCACTACAGAAATCACCCCTCACTATTCTTCATGTAATGTTTTGTTGGAATTCCAGCCCATATTTCCTTGACATGGTGCAGTCGCCTTGTAATATAATCCTTATTGGCTGCCTATCTGCTAGTATCTGTCTGTAAATTGCAAGACGGGTGGCAAGATGACCATCATAGTACATTGGGCTCATCAGAGGTTGACCATAGAGCTCTAGCAGAGTGTTTCGGACGGCTATAGACAGTGAATGGAGATGTACTGTATGAGGAGTGTGTGTGTGTTTTTTTTTTTTTTGTCTTAAGCGCTGAGGCATGCAAATCCAGTATATTGGACATATTTTAACAGAAATGTGATTTAATTTAAATTAAATTATGAAGTGAAAATGAACAAAATGGGGCCCCTTTAAGGAAACCACATTTGACGTTGGATACATTGCCCATGTATTAAATGGAAGTATCATTGTTTTCTGCATTTGCTGCTGTTTTTGTCTGTGACATCTTGGTTGGAGGGAGGTAAGCTAGTTTTTAAATGGTTCAAATGTTCTCCGTCTATTCATATAATGTGTACACTATCCCTGCCTGCCCCGTTTCAGGGTTCGACTGTCGTTGTGGGAACCTGTTCTGCGCCATCCACCGTTACTCTGACAAACACGACTGCCCCTATGACTATCGAGGAGCTGCTGCAGCCCGTATTCGCAAGGAGAACCCTGTAGTAGTGGCCGAGAAGATCCAGAAGCTGTGAGACGGCAGTCGGAGAGTCCCTAGAAATGCAGACTCGGAACAGCGGATGAAATGACTTTCTTCACTTGTGCTCTGTAGGGCAAGGAGGGCGGGGCTTATTCCCCACCTTCCTTATCACAGGCGATGGTGCCAATGGCCCATCGGCTAGTCTGGATGTTTGCATTCTCCTCTGAGAGATAGCAAAATGATGATAATGTTGAGTTTGGTAGGTATATGATACTGCTTTTTGGGGGGGGTGGGGCATTTTTAGTTTTAACCCTTTTTCTGAACTTTGGAAGTGTGTGTGTATGTGTGTTTTTATATCCCCCCCAAATGCTAGGTAAATATGCTGGAAGGTCAACTAGGAGGCAGGAGCAACATTTGCGAGCAGTGAAATGGCAGTCTGTGGGGGTGACTCGAGGCACAGTTAGCAGTACATGCCCAAGGACGACACTTACCCAGCTGAATGGACTCTGCACTATTAGCATCACCTACGCTCTCTGAAGATGAATGAGGATATCTCCCCCTTTTAAAATACGTGATCTTAACCTTTATCGTACTGAAATAACTTTGTAAGAGGTGGAGGCTGTGAAATTGAATGATTGAGATTTTTTTTTCTTTCATTGTGCGTATGATACCAGAAGATCTATATTAATATATTGTAGCTAGCTTGATTTTGTGTGATTGCATTCTATTTATTTTTTTTTTGGTTTTTATTGAAAGATTGCCAGCATTGCGGGTGAATCATGAGGTTTGTGCTTCTTGTAACCTTTTGGATTATGCATTTTTGATTATATATCCAACAAGAAAAAATACAATTTATTATGTAATGGAGTAGAGTCCTGTTAATACAATGGGCTGTTAATGGACAAGGGTAGTTAATCAGGTACAAATTTAATTGATCTGCTATGTAATTTGGGCGAGGGGATTCCAGCATGGCCCAGATACTTTCCGAATTAGTTTTTACATTGAGTATTGTTACATTAAACTGGAGTTGAGATTTTAAGCTATATACACTTGTCCATTGCTGCAAGAGGTGATTCATAATTTGAGTAAAATGAGTATAATGGTTGACGAAAACAGATTCAGCTGACGGAAGGTTGATAAACTGGCCTATAACAATCACCAAGCGGTTCCCATGAAGAAACATCATATTTTTGGTGAGGGAAAAATCCATTTTATTGTGAAATTGTGCTGGACTGGTTTGATATCAAAACAATGCAGTAATTAAGACAATATCCACATCCCCTGTACTTTTGAAAAGAAAGCATCATTAAGAGTTACTTGGACATAAAGCTAATTATCCAGAAATTAACATTCACTGATAAACAGGCTGCCTGGTTGCACATATAGCATTAACACTCGTTGTGTTGATTGGTAACATAAATGTATTTATTAAACCCTGAATTAATGGGACTCTATTTCATATGTAAATACCATATGGTTACTATTAGTATAATCTTGTATGTAGAATTTTCAGATGAGTAAGAAAGGAGGGTTACATATTTATTTGGCGTGTGCACAGTTTGTCATTATTGCTGAGTTGCAGCTGGTTTTTACTCTAGTGAGTGCATTTGCACTACTGGGATCACTGGCAGGCTGTACCTCTGTCCTTGAGTTTGGCTGGCTTCAGTCAAAGGGCTGAGACCTAACTTGTATGACTGCGTTGAAATTCCCCCGACCCCCAGTGATATGTTCTGCGTCTCTGGTGCTGCTCGGCAAACGCATAGATGCACATCGGTCTTTTTGACAGGCATTTCAGTATGGCTTCTGTTCGCTAGCCGTCTTCAGGTTCTCGTTATACTGTTGAACTGACCTCCAGGTCGAATATGCTTCAAGTCCCTGTAGCAGATGGTAAGCAACTTTGCCCATTTTACACCATGCAATTTCTTAACCAGACCTCACGTTGAGAAACAGCCCAGTTAATGCAGATGATGCTGAATGTGTGCTATACATGACGTTTTGTAAGGGTAAGGTGTGTGACATTTTGAAGCAGCTAGAATGGAGAATTTATACATCTCTTCTGAATGATTACCCTTCCTGTGTCAAATTAGTCTGTAATTTTTCTTTCTGGACTTACCATGCCAGCTTCCTCAGACCCACCGTCTGTAAACAAAAGTAAGACCTTGTTTTTATGGACCCTAACCTCCTGCAGGATGGCCAGGTGAAAAATCTCCAGAAATGATTTGGAAGAACTGGCGTTTGTCTTCACGAGTAATATTGTTAATTTCCTAATCTGAGCCAGCTGTCATTCGGATTAAATTATGAAGGAACGCAGGTCTTGCTGTTGTTTTACTTCAAGCACAAAGTGGTACAATTTTGTTTCACAATTTGAATGGTATTTGCACAAGAGTTGAATGTCTGTTGTGTAGCCTGAAAATGAGTGCAAATACAACACGCTTCTTCTGAAATGAGCCCTGGCACATTGCTTAGACGTTATGTATGTTTGTGAGCTACTCTCCTGTTTTAAGGGGAAATGTACTACATGAGATTAACCTTCAGCAAATAAAGCCTTATTTACTTTTGGACTTCAATAGTGAGGCTGGATGCTCCAAAAGTTGGCTGGCTGTCTTAGCATGGCATGGTTGTGAGGTCTGTAGTACACGCTGACAATCTTTCATACAGAATGACGCGTGAGCTGGCACTGACCATAACTTCAATTGGCTTGGATCGCTTTCTAGAGGCTGGTTATAGCTGGTAGAAAGTGTGCAGTAGTAAATGGGACCCGATCGCAATGTGATCAATGAAGGAGGAAGCTGCTGGATTCATTTCAGTAGGTTTCAGGGCAAGGAGCTCTGCATCTGGACACCCCAGCAGTCACAGAACATGTTTGTTATTTGAAATGCCAGTCAGCCATGTCAGAGATTCTACCAGGTAACTCTTTGTTCTTTTATAACCTTTAGGATTGTATGGTGTGCCTGAGTATGTATAAAACAATAAAACAAAGTTTATTTTAAATGTATATATTGTCTGTTTTTAATAAGCCTTAAAGACCCCATTATTTTCTTGAATTCCTCTTCTGAATTTCCATAAGCTACTTTTCCCGGGACCTTACATTTATCACCAACTGGCTGCGGGACAAGTACACCTGCTTAAGCTCAGCATAATTCTCTGCTGTATACGTTCAAAAACATGAATTCATCAGTGGCCTAGAACTGGGTTAAAACCTAAACAGTCTATAGTGGCGTGTGGCTCTGTGGCCTAAGCCTCTGTGTGTGATAGGAAGGTCTCTGGTTTGAGCCTGGCCTCAGCCAAATACTTTCATTTGTGGGTCATTGAGCATGACCCTGATCCCTCAGCTTCATGGGTGTGGCTGCCCATCTCTGCCAAGCTTGCTCTCACCTACGTCTGTGTCATGAACAAAATGGCGTAGGCAAAAAGAGAATCTTCCCACTGGGATCAATAAAGTATTATTATTACTCTGTTTCTACAGAATTTCTGGAATGTTGACGGCCCGATGCCTGAAGGCTACTCATTTTCCAAAAATGTAAAGTGACCATTGTTGAAATCAGAGAGGACTGGATAGACTATGGTTTTCGATCAAGCATGTGACTTAAACGTTGAATAGGAGGTCAGGATTAGACACACCTGCCCTATACGACTTCAGAAATGTTCTGTAGCTTCCTTGATGTCTCCTGGGGAATCCATAATCAGTCATCTGCTGAGCAGAGAGCTTGATAATTAGTTTCCAAAAACACTCCTCCTGTCAAGATGGAAGCTTTAACTGCAGATCAGTGTATATTGTTCTGACCTTTTAATGAATTTGGTGAATTCTTCCTAGAAAATATCTCTAGCATCTTTCTAGAAAATGTTATACACCCTTATTGAACTGAAAACTGCCTTGTTCAGAGTTTACTTATCTGTTGACCCCTATATCTTCATAGTGCAGTAAGATCCATGTTCCAGTACCAGCTGTTTGTACTTGTTCTTATTTAATCTTTGGCTTAGCCTCTTTATCAATAGTTTTCATAGGCTGGAAGTCTCAGATAAATGTCATCTCAAACCCTACCGTCATATTGCTTTTCCTTTACACTGCTTTCAGAAATGAACGCAAATAGGTTTTAACCTTGGTCCTGTTTTCTTATTTTTGACCAAATTACACATTTACATTAACTTTTGACCAAAAGCGATATTCCCATAGAGAACATCACACTCGGCTGACGATTTTAACACAAGGCTAATCGACCCCGAGCAGAAATAAGTGAAGCGTTACACCTTTTAGATAATTCAAGCGCACCAAATTTGGTGCATATTTTGTTACAAAAATATATTGTGTTTCAGTCTATTTAGAACGTGACTATACTAGGCAAAGCATAAAATGTATAATTATACCTGGCATTAAAATGTATATAGTTATATTTGATATTTGAGTTGCGACTGCCTTTTATTGCTAGATTTAAGCGTATGGAATACGTGGCTCGAGCGGCAGCACAGCGCGCGGACGTACACGTGCCGCAGACACGGGCGCTCACACGTTCGCTGCGTCACCAGGCGCACGAGCGCCGCCAGTCGCAGCAGCCTATGGCAGCAGCGAGCGTGCCGGCGCGCGTGCCGTCCCCCCAGCCTCCGTAACTTCCTGTTTCGTCACTTCCCGGTTCGCTGGGACGGCTTTGGGAAGAATTCCGTACAATTAACCGGACAGACGTATGAATAAATGGTCGCGTTAACGCCGCCGGCTTTTTATTTACACCCATTACTGCCTAAAGCGAGTACTCGGCGCGCCGGGCTTGTGTCGGGTCTCAGGCCGGACGTTTGACGCCGTCGTCTCCATCCCCGCCGACTCGAGTCGCTGTTTTCGCCGGAGACGGAGCTGGCCGCGGTGTGACTGTCCGCTCTCGGTTACCGACAACAATGTGTGTCCGTTTCCCACGCTGCCATCGGGGCGGCCGCGATGCCATTAACGCCGAGCGGCGTGTCGCTCGCTCATAAGCGCCTGACGGGCTGCAGAGCGGCCGCGGAGAGGCGATCGCCGTAGCCAACCAGCAGATCGCCGCTTGACCAGTCCAGTCCCCGCGGTTGTTTTGAGCCAGCTAGCTGGTTAGATAGCCGCATTGCACGTCAAGCAGCACCCGGCCCCGGCGATCGGTCGGCCGGCTGCCCGGCTCTCCCCGTCAGCCATTCGTATTAATTTAGCGATATGGATTCTGTGCTTATAATGGGAGAGAGAAATCATTTCGTCGATCGAGCTTTAAAAGTAGCTTTCGGGTCGTTAGCTATGTAACTCTTTGTGTTTGGCCTTGCGCTGTAAGAAACGTTGTTATACTCAGTTAGCCCTGATTTTCGGAGATTCTTAGCAGCAGATAATAATGTAAGGTTTAATATTTTTTTGCGTCTGCATAGATATGTTAGGTTCTTTTTAGATACTGTGATGGGTGCGTTTAATAGGGTAGAATTCGCTGGTTAATTTTGGGGTATCGCATCTACTTTGGCAGTTTTGTGTGTATAAATTCGTTATCAAAGGATCTGCGTGGAAGTCAAGAATTTTTCAGGTAATTTTCTTTAATCCAACCTCATTCACTACAGAAGTGTATTTATAACATCCTCTGCCTATAACCTCTTGCTGTCGCCTCAGTTACGATGGAATCTGTCTTTTGGCCAGTGACTGGGGGCCGAGCGCGCCTCTTGCTGTGACACTCTGTTAGTGTGGTACTTCAGTGGCCCTTAGTACATCTTTGGGTTTATTTACAAATGGGAGCTGGGTGTTTTGTTTGGTAGCGCCTTGCAGGATGCTGAAGTACTTTTCTGTAGGAAGAGGTACTTGGAAATAGCAGATGTGTTGCTGTGTGTATCTTGTGCTCTGGGGTGACACCTTCCGGCCATGGACATCCCCCTTCTCTCCCTCTGCAGCGGAAGATGAACGGCCTGTCTGTCAGCGAGCTCTGCTGCTTGTTCTGTTGCCCCCCATGTCCCAGCCGCATTGCCGCCAAGCTGGCCTTCTTACCCCCCGAGCCCACTTACGGCCTCCTGCCAGATCTGGAGACGGGCCCCGCTGCTGGTGGAGGCGTGGGGGCCTCTGGCCTCCGGTCTCGGGGCTCTGGTGGTGGTGGTGGCGGCGGCGGCGGCGGTGGTAGTGGTGGTGGTGGTGGAAGTGGTGGTAGCAGCGGCCCCGGAGGTGCGGCGGCCAGCGGAGGTGCGGCGGCCAGCGGAGAGAGCAGATGGAAGCTCCACCTGACGGAGCGCGCTGAGTTCCAGTACTCCCAGCGGGAGCTCGATGCCACCGAAGTTTTCCTGACCCGCTCCAGCCGTGGAAATAAGATCGGCTGCATGTACATCCGCTGTGCGCCGGCGGCCAGGTTAGTGAGGAGGTGGACAGGCCTGTCAAAGCAGCAATAATAATAATAATAGGAAATGTGTTGGGAGTATGATGTAGGCACCGGATGAGCAGGCTAAAGCCTCCTTACTGAGGGGCTTTCCTCCTCTTCCTCCTCTCTGTAAGTGTCTTCCTTGTCTTCCCCAGACTCTTGTGTAGGCTTCCTGCTTTTGGTGTATTGCTGACACCATTAACCCAAACTGACTGTCGACCCATGAATATCTGTAGAGTATGATAATCATGCAGTCCTATGCCCACATTTTGATCTTCAAGATGTCTGTTCTCCTCACCTACTAAGTAATTATTTAAATAGCTTTACTTTGCCTGTAGTGCTGTACCTTAATGTGTTTAGTAGATTCAAAATAAGCACGTGGTGGTCATTTTCCATTTGAATTTTAAAAGGCGATATTAGCATGATGCTTTAATTTGTCTAGTGATGTTTTGTCTGTGTTTAGGAATTAACAGTAATGTAAAACTGATAGTATATCTTAAATCGGCGCCTCTGTAAGCATAAACTCATTGTGGAGGGAAGTGGCTCACTTGCATTAATACTGTTATTTATTTGGGAGAAGTGCGGTGAGGCAGTGTTACGATGGATCAGAGGAGCTGTACCTGGTGCAGTGTCTGAATCAGCGGCGTTTGGCGTGCCGTGCTCCCCCGTGTTTCTCCTAAAACTCGCCCAGTCAGGACCGCCGCTCGGTCGGCTCTCTGCGTCTCCCCCCCCCCCCCCCCAGATTCACCGTCCTCTTCTCTCACGGCAACGCCGTCGATCTCGGCCAGATGAGCAGCTTCTATATCGGCTTGGGCACACGCATCAACTGCAACATCTTCTCCTACGACTACTCGGGTTACGGCGTCAGCGCAGGCAAGCCCTCCGAGAAGAACCTGTATGCCGACATCGACGCCGCGTGGCAGGCGCTCCGCACCAGGTACGGGGGGCGGGCGAGGGCCTGCTAGAGGTATAAAAGGAAGTCCTTAATGAGGTTTTAGCAGTTGATTTGTCTCCTGGGAAAGCAAAGCTTCTGTCTTAAAGTCAGACTGTTCATCCATCTGTCCATCCGTCTTTCAACCCCAAAGCCAGTGCTGGGTCTCAAGGGGCTTGCAGAATATGGCTAGGTAGGGCACAAGGATAGGAATGCCCTGGATGGGGTGCCAGTCTGTCAATGCGCATGCACGCACGCACACACACGCGCGCACACACACACCAGAACTGCATGCCTGTGGGAGGTAATCTGTTCACAGAGAATGGCATGCAGAGATCCTCAGTCTGGAAAGGCCCTGCCTAGTAGTTAGCTCTAGAAAAATCTAGAAAAAAATTGTCCAGCTAATTATATTGTATGTAGGGTTCTAATATTGTTTTCACCGTTTGATCGCGTGATGTGTGTTTTCCGGAGTTAAAACTCCCTCCCGGGTCCCCGATGGGTCACACGATAAACAGTAAGCCCCCGTGGGCCTTTAACCTAAGGATGGTGTGTATTTGGCTGCTGATGCCCTCCTGCCGTTCTCTTGGGTACAGGTATGGCATCAGTCCGGAGAATATCATCCTGTATGGGCAGAGCATCGGTACCGTGCCCACGGTGGATTTGGCATCGCGGTACGAGTGCGCCGCTGTGGTCCTGCACTCGCCCCTGACCTCGGGCATGCGGGTTGCCTTCCCCGACACCAAAAAGACCTACTGCTTTGATGCCTTTCCGAAGTGAGTGCACCTCCGCTCCTTCTGCCTCCCCTACTCCCTTCGGTCCTTGGGTTTTCGTGTTCGGTGAGAAATTTAAGTTTGGCGGCGTGCCGGCGGGCTTTATCCCCGAGCCGGCGCTGTCCGGTGGGCAGGCTCCCTCCTGATACTTTGACCTCTGCTGTTCTTTATCCATGAACGTTCTCCTGTAACTCGAGCCCACAGGCACCACTGTCAGCTTGAGTTACCGGCTAACTAGTGTCTGGCCTAATGCACCTGACACCGGCAGACAGTGATGTGCTGTGGTGCCTGCGTGAACGCGGATAATCCGCGGCCAGCCCACCGTCCGATGTACTAATTCTCTCTTGTTCCCGTTTTCTCTTTATCAGAATACGATTTTTTTTTTTTATAGTCTGTAAACTGTAGGTATACAGTTATCTCTCCCTCCATATTAAGTGCTGTATGAGTAATGTGCAGCCATTTAAATTCCATGGTGAGATCTTCCGCACCACTCGATGTCAGATGGCACTGCACACGCGTGTGAAAGTGACTGAGCACTTCACTGCAGCACTTCGCAGTGCCGCGCTGAGCAGAGTGTCACCACGGTGGGCGGGGGGTGGGTGTTGGGCAGTGTGATTCAGCACTCTGCGTGGTGCTGCCTGTGTAGCCAGGTGATGAGCGCCTGACCTGCGACCCCCCCCCCCCCCAAATACCCACAGTTCAGCTCTTCATCTATGCGACATGTGGCATTGACTGTAGGATCTGGTGCGGCAAAAACATTGATTTCCTTCTTTCCCATCTGCCTAAGACCTTCACCTCCCCCTTGTTCTGAACATGATAAACGACTGTGTGTGTCTGTGGTTGCCATGGAGACTAATGAGTGATAATTCACATGCGGATTGTGGAGGATTGCTAGGGGAATCCCTGCGAATCGGAGTCATTTCGGAATAGTTCTGAGCTGGGAGGTCCTGGTGATGTTATGGCGGGCTGTTCTGTCCTGCTCATGCCTCCGTGTCTGTGCTCCCTGCTCGCGTCAGGTGGCCCGAGTTCATGATGATGATGTAAACGCTGATTACAGTAGGTTGCCTTGATAATGTAAATTTTATGATGTGCTTTGAATCTCAACTGGAGCCTCCAGCTGTTGGCCATAGCTGCATTCATCACCAGATAATGAATTCCATGCATTTCCTAGTCCGGACGCCTGTCAGCCACCTGGTCCTTGAGTGCGTATATGTGTGTCTGTCTCTCTGTGTGGCAGCATCGAGAAGGTTTCCAAGATCACGTCGCCGGTGCTGATCATCCACGGCACGGAGGACGAGGTGATCGACTTCTCGCACGGGCTCGCCCTCTTCGAGCGCTGCCCCAAAGCTGTGGAGCCGCTGTGGGTGGAGGGAGCTGGACACAACGACATCGAACTCTACAGCCAGTACCTGGAGCGACTGCGGCGTTTTATTGGCCAGGAGCTGCCAGTGCAGCACACCTGAAATCCACGCCCACCCCCCCCCATTTCTGTGTGGGGGGCTTTTTACAGAGTCCCCCTACCTGCAAGCTCACTACTTACACACACCAGCCACTCCTCAGGTGAACTGTTCACCCAGGGCTGTGTGGGCCTGCTTCTCTTTGCTCGTGGTTTGTTTTTCCCCTTTTTTCCCCCAGAGTTCCCCAGTTTCCTTATTTTGCTTATGGACCTTCTACTGGTCACAATACGAGATGTGCGTCTTTTTACATCACATGACTCGGTTGGGGTTTTTTGAGCCAGCTGATACCCACTAAAAATACATGTAGCAGAGAGATGTCATCGAAAAATGTATCCCCCCCCCCCCCCATTCATTTCGTATTATTTTACACTATTCACTCTTGCCAGTGGGGCCTATTAGGCGCATTGAAGGTGTTTAAAGACCAACAATCTCACTGTATCTCCTTGTGTCCCATTCCTGTGTCTCTTGGTCCCAAGACCGTTCTCTGCGCTCACTCTGCCCAGGGTCGGCTCGTCCTACCGACACCTCTGCTTTGACCGCCTCTTTCCACACGGGGGTGGGAGGCGAGCTCATACTGTGAAGACACCATGTGTTAGCGGGCAGCCGGCCAGTCTGTTGCATTCTGGGAAATCCTCTGGTACCGGGCCTAGGCTGCTCCTATAGACCACTACATTACCAACACGCACACGTGCTCCTTTTTAAACCTGTACAGTCTCATGCCATTTAGGGATGTTAAAAGTGGATGGCTTACTTATAATGCGAGAACCACTCATAATGAAATGTTTTTAATGTAGAACGAAAATCGATTCTTGGCAGGTATCTAGCATGGAAGTATGAGCTTTGCATATTAATGACGTGTGAGTACCAGATATGTTCAGTATCTTACGGCACATAGCTCTCACTGATTTGAGATGAATTGTTTTACATGACATTGTTCAAGAATTATACTGAACTTCTTTTTTAAAGCCAAGTCGTTCTGTAGGAATGCATGGAATTTAGCATCCATGACTCGCGTGTTTAATCGCTACTTGTGTGTCATTGTCCATTGTCCCACCAGCTGTGTATCTCCGTGATGTAGACACTTTGATAAGTAGCGTGAATCCTTCCCAAACGCCCCTTTTGGTATGCAGGCATTACAAATGCTCAGAGTTCCTGTTAGGCTACCGTAAGCAGAACTGTGAGCATTTGCAAAGCCCCAGGCACTGGGAACCAGAAGCTCCTTACTGCTGGAGACCTGTAACCTACAAGGTCTCGCATGACTGGTGCTGAAGGAGTATCTTTTTAATCCGGTTGTTTTTTTTTTTTTTTTTTTTTTGGTAGGGCCTCACTCCTGCTACACTGAAAATGTAGGTACTCTTCCGTGTACGGCGCGTGAGAGCTTCTCCCTTGAGTTAATGTACAAGTATGACTATTTGTGTTGCATAGTTAAGGAATATTCAGGTTGAAGCAAATTGGTCATTCGCCTAAAAAAAAAGATGCCAGGCGTCTGGTATTTTCTTGGGTATTTTTTTTAAGTTGGATTTCATCTGGATTTAACTTTTACTGATTTCTCTGATTGTTGGACAAAGTCTAGATCACTGTCATAACTGAAATAGTGGCCATCAGTCTATGACCAGCAGGACTGCCAGTCTGTATTTGAAGGGTATTGTACCGTATCATGTTGCAACACTTGTTAACATTCAACCCATAAGCATTTAATAGATATCTCATAAAAGGGTTAGGGTTAGGGTTAGCTGCCCGCTCTGACCAGCCCGCTGTACCTGCCCGCTCTGACCAGACCAATCCCATTGCTTTCTCTAATGCTGTGACGTGCTAGCTGAAAAGGTCGAACCTCTGAATGATATACTCCTTGGATTACATACTCCTATGTCTTAATGTTTGTTTTAAAAGGGTGGTTTTATCAGTATACACAGTGAAAGCACTTTTGTACATGAATTATGTTTTGTATAACTTCATACTGGGCGAGCTGACAAAACTCACGGGGGTTTTGTGAAATACCAGGCTTTTGTGAAATATAACTTATGATGATGCATATAGTAGCTAATCAGCCTGTTTTGACCAATTTGGCTGGATGTGAAGTGTTACCCGAACTTGCTGCTGCTGGTAAGGATCAGCCACACCCAATGCGGTGAGGGGAATGACCCTCTTCCACCCTGGGCATATATATATTAAACAAAAAGTGAAAGGCAGGCAAGATTTTCAAGTTATGTTTTAATATAGATGCATCTTGTTGCTTCCCAGTGGCAGTGAAAGGTCGTCAGTGGTCTGTGTTGATTGTATGATGTTTGGGGGGGGAAACGAACAACCCTGTTGTGTTGCATGTGTGATGAATTCTTGTCCGTTCAGGGTTAGGACTTATTTAAGTTTTCTTTACATTTGGAAGCTGAACACTCCACTATTGAGTTAGTTCTGCTGGCCAGTAATTTTAATTTAAATTCTTTCAAAACACTAACAAGTCAGTCAGGTGTCCCCTTAGGTGAAACTTGTGTGGGTACAGAGACCAGAAATACTTGAATATGAAACTCGTCTGAATGGAATCCTGATTTGTTTGTAACTTGTGTTTATCATGTACACTACCAACCCTTCCATGTGTCTTTGGTTCAAAGCGGGTTCTCCAGACAGAGGGTCCTTCTCTCTGATCCGGCCTGCTACTGACAGGAGATGGTGGGGGCAACCGGATCAAATGAGGGATTGGTAACCTAGCAGGAAGTCCTGAAAGAATTTTGAAATAATTTTGAGAAGACATTGTGTACTACAGCAGGCGGCCCATGAATGGGGAAAAAAAAAGCTTTTTTTTATTGTCTCAAATAGATTAAATACTGTAAAAGTTGTTGTGTCTGGGTGTTGAATCGATACTTAATGCATTCATAAAAAGCAAAGTGTAATTGATTGGTGCAGTAAAGGATGAAGGGGCTTTCATTAATGGATCCAAAGACAGCGAGTATCCTAATGCAAGGTAATAACTGGTGGACTGAAGTCGTTCAGTGGCAGGAGGAATGAGTACCAGTGAGCCAGGAAACGGGCTTTCAGCATTAATCTCCTATGCTGGGCTGAATCCAGGGTGCTGCTCGCCTGGGGAGCCACTGTGTTTCAGAAGAAATGTTACTGTTAATATGAACATGCACCCTGTGGTTTGGGGGGGGCTGGCACTGGCACGCTCACTCCTACGGGTGATACGGTGGCGCGGGGTGAGTCTGCACACATCTCTGTCTGGGGTGGGGGAGATGAATTGTTTATTTGGGTGGAGAGGGCAGACTGTTGGCGTGATTCCAAGATGTGTGTAAAAATACTTTTCGGGTTTAAAAAAATATCTCTACGTATGGACTCTGTTGGATTGTTTTCGGTTTACAGGACAGGTTGGGTTAGTGTGTTGTACTATATCTGTTTGCTTAACTTATTTTAGTCTGTTTTTTTTTTTTATTTTTCCAGAGATGATAAAAGTGTAAAAAGTGGAGACATTTTATGGTATTACTGAGCTCATACTGGCATGAATTACTGACGAATCAGTACTGTGCTGAATTTAAGTCGGACCTGCAGTCTAAAGTCCGAGTTCATCGGTGCATTTACTGCTTCGTATGATTTCCTATGACCGTGAGTTCATCCCGTGCGAGAAGCTCCTAATCAGTCTTGGGAACATGGCAGCATACCCACTGTGTGTTTTACCTTCCATACGAACAGTTTCACTGCACTCTGACACAGTATTATGAACGGTTAGAGGTATTACAGTCTAGGTCTAATGTGTAAAGGGGTTTGCAGTGAGGCACGGTTGACGTGGATTAAACTGTCAAGGCTGATTCAAATGCACTGGTGATCTGAGCAATAAACAATATTTTATCCACCCGGAAATGTTGTGGCTTTTTAAATCACACACAAAATGCAAGTCACCATTTCATCCTCTCAATCAGGTATTCTAATCTCGGTTTATATACTGTAAACGACATATAAATTTTCATGTTAGCATATGAAAATTTGGCTTCAGGCTGAACTCTTGTGGTAAATATTTTAACATTTACGCTGGACTAGAACATTTTGAGAACTTTGAGACTTTGTAAAGTGCTGCTGTTTGACCACAACTCCCAATTC
Organism: Petrocephalus sullivani; assembly: GCA_026780845.1. Taxonomy (NCBI): domain Eukaryota; kingdom Metazoa; phylum Chordata; class Actinopteri; order Osteoglossiformes; family Mormyridae; genus Petrocephalus; species Petrocephalus sullivani. The sequence goes on along the minus strand of JAODKM010000032.1, from coordinate 4,364,227 downwards.
GTTTAGTTTTGCAGCTTCGGCCCAGTAAACAAAGCAAAGAATGAATCGGTTGGAGTGTAAATGGCTACTGTTTGCATTTTTATGACACAGGAACAAAAGGCAGCCTTGGGAGCCCAGCAGATGGACCAGGCTGTTATACCTAACCAAATAGCTCCAATTATGTCTGATTTCATTATTATAGCATGAACCACGTGTCTCGGCGACGGAGAGAGAGGGGTGTAGTTCTGCCAGATGGGCTTCAAGCCTCCGCGAACCTCGCCCTTCTCGGTGCTGACTTGTATTTACACATTGGGAAATAATGGAAATATTACTGCCGCTTATGCAAATCCGCGATCGGCCGGAGAAAGACGCGGGTACGCGGGCGAGCCCCCGGACAGCGTGCCGCTGCCTGCGCAACTTTTGTCAGTCTACAGTCACACGCAGGAAAATAACTGGTGTGGAAAAACCCAATACATACAATAGGGATAAAATATAATATATATATATGGTTTTAAACGAAGATTAGACATGGAGTAATAAGGGGGCATTTAGTGGGCGGCTGGGAATTAAACCCCACGAAAGCACATGGGGACTTCCTTGGAGCGCCTTCCCCTCTATCCCCCTGTAAAATCCTTCCTTTTCCCCGCCTGTAGCTCACGTCAGTCGGCGTCACTCTGGCTACGTGAGAGCCGCCGTCGCCCGGGGGTGCGAGCCGGAGCGGCTGGGCGCTGCGCAGACAATGAGGCTGGGGCTGCTTCCAGCACGCACGCTGCTCTGGAAGTGCGCAGGTAAGCGGCGTCGCCCGGGACTCGCCGCCGGAACTCCGCTCGGCGCTCGCCTTCCCTTTTGTCTCCAGTCTTTCGAACCAGATTTGGTCATATAACCTTTAATTGAATTTGAGTATTTGCGAATTCGGGAAGGAAGAAAAAAACTTAATTCTAAATTCAGCACGGATGTGCTTTTTATTATTATTTTTAATTCTTTACAGCAGAAATTAGGAAATGTCAGCGTTCGGGTCTCCTGATTACTTGGCCGCCGAGCTGCTGGTGCTGATGTCCAACGGCCCCGTCCTGCACCCCTCCAGCCCGGCAGGCCTGGCTCCCCTTCAGGGCCTTCCCCGGGGCGATCCGGGTCAGGGGTCGAGCGAGGATAGGGAGGTCTATGATACATTAAAGCAGGGGCGCGGCATTATAACAGTGGCCGCCAGCCTGGCGGAGCTCCGCGGCAAGTTCCGGCCGATGTCCAGCTTCTCGGAGAGTAGCAGCTCCTCGGCGGGGGACCCTGACAGCTTTTCGTGTGGCGAGAGCGGCTACACCACGCTGTCCGACTCCACCACCCCGACCCCCACTATGACTCCGTCCGCCACCCCGACGCCCGGACGGCACAACCCCCCGGCTCAGCCCCGATCCCCCGCCAAGCGGCACCCCTGCACCTTTGATGGATGTGACCGGGTCTACGGGAAATCGTCGCACCTGAAGGCGCACATCCGGACCCACACAGGTGCGCCCGGCTCCCCCTCGCTACATTATATCGCGCTCCGGCTACCGGATTGTTACATTACATCCGATCGCGGACTTTAGCCGTTTGGATCAACAGGTTGGGCTTGGGGGGAACTTCCCGGTAATTCCAGCAGACGGCGGGCCGGGGGGGGGGCTGATGTTTATGAGCGATCGCCGAAGGAGAATGGCCGAATTTGCACAGTTTCTCAATCCGCTGTGCACCCCCACATAGTATTTTATGGCCTGGGCCAAGAGGGCGTGTGTTTTAATTCTTGCTTGTATTTTTTTTTACCACGTTACCGCGTTCCCCAAAGTCTCCGGGTCCGATACGTGCGCATTGACCGGCGGCATTTAAGCGCTTTGCCCACCGCGCAGCGCCGATCCCGCAAGTTTGCCCGGGTCAGAAAGGGCCGAGAACGGGGCTCCGCGGCTCCTGCTTTTCTAACTAACAAAGACGGATCGCATAGTGCGGGGAACAAAGAGGCAAACGAACAAAGGACGCGGTCGGCTGAAGTTCGGCGCTGTTCTCGCCTAGGAGGGCGCGGGAATTCCCGTCTGCGAGAGATTCCCCCGAAAGATCCCTAATGCTCTGTTCCGGCGTCCCGCTGCCCTGCCAGTGCGACGCCCTTTCTGCGCCTGTCGCGATAGGGGCATGTCGCCGAGTTCAGACAGAGATCGTTACCGCCGGGAGACATGGGTGTCGTTTTTGGGAACGTTACGGCGGTGAGGCGCATGGTGCGTGACTTAGGTTTTTGCTGGAATGGGAGCCACGATGCACACGGGTACCGCATAGTGTTACGTTGCAGTTACCGAAATGAGATGCCGCTACTGGGTAATCAGTCCCGTGTCTGTGACGGCGATGAGGCGGCGGCGGCTTCCGATGAGGGGAAAAGCCGTGCGTGGTGTTTCGTGTAAAGTCACTGCAAATAACCGCGCCCCCCCCCCCCCCCCGTAATTAAAAGTTGCCGGGCGCTCCCACCCCCGCTGTCCCGGCGCCACACGTGACTCGCTGGTAGGTTTCCACGTGGAGGAGCCGCGGCGAACCCGGTGACCCAGAATCGGCGGAACCGGGGGCGCATCGCGGCGCCAAGCCCCAGATTTGGAAGTAATTCTGCTGAAAGTCTTAAAGTAATTCGTATACATAGTGTTTTAGGACCAAAAAGAGTAAACTGTTATGTTTGGGAGTTAATATAACATTTAGAAAAAAAAACACGCGACATTTAATTCTCTCATAAGCGTTTTTAGGCACGTGCGCGTTTGGTAGCGTGTATAGTGTTATCTGTTTGGAGTACTGCAAGTGATTTACTTTAAAAATAACTTTAAAAATCAAAATGCATTCTGTAGGCACCGCGAAATCATATCCCATTTAATGTGGACATCGATATCGAAACGCATTTGCATTGTACCGTTTGGCGAATGGGTGGTATTAGTATATAATGTTACTGTGTTTCTCCTTACATCCCGATGGATTTCTGGATTAGTAGCCAACGTGGCTGCTGTACCCTGATTGCTGAGGCAGTCACAGGAAATGAAAGCGCAGAACCGCCCGAGATTTATAAACTTAACCGCTGCACTGGAAAAGTTAACCCAGGCTGACGGGAAGCACAGCCCTCAAGTGTACTGCACCCACATAATAATAATATTAATAATAGTAATAAGTCACTCCGTGCTGGGTGACTTAAGCAGAAGGTTGTATTAAGTCTATGTAATATAGCTATATTAAGATCACTATCAAATTGGGTTTTTAATAGCATACAAAAACGCAAAATGTGGATATTGCACGTGTCTATTAGTAACGTCCCGTATTTGTTACCTGTCTTAGTTTTTTTTGTATAAAATGTTTTCTAAAACGTAATGAGCGGCATTTTCCCGCCGTCTGAATATGTTCCTGTGTGTTTTTGGTTCTCACGACCTTCGCTAAAAAGTACAGCTTTCTGCAAAAGGCAGAGGAGTGTTGTAATACTTGGCTGCACAGATGGATCAGGCTGCAGGTCGCCCCGGGCCGGTGCCGGTGGAGCGTTTGTGTTCAATTTGCATATTGCCACGGGCTGCCTGAGACTATGGTGACGGCTCCTGGGGGATCCGCCATTGCGCAGTAAACGGCGTCAATCTCCCGCACCGGGAGCAGCTCTGAACATCGCGGCCAACAGGCAGTTAACTGGCTATCCATACTCCGTGCCTTTAAGAAGCAAAGCTGTTTTACCCTCATTCAGAGAGGGATCGGTATTTTACAGTAAGCTAAGTAGTATATCTGAAAGTGTTTTTGTATGTACCACTCAGTGTCAGACTGGCTATACATAGTCCAGAGTGGCAGTTTTTACCCCCCACTCATTTTTGTACCCCCCCCCCCCCAAGTTTGGAGGCCCCTGTTGGCCACAAACAGTCACTGCACTTAGAAGGGGTGGGGGCTGACTGAAGAGGGACCCCCGAAGCAAAAGAAGAAAAAAAACCCTCCCCTGCACATGTTTTGGTGGAAAAAATTCTGCAAACGCAGAACTGTTCCGTTAAACAAAATGACACTAGCACAGGTATCTCACTGAAAGCTGCAGGGACAGTGCTGCTAGGCTTCTCGCTAACAGGGCTCGCAGGCCAGTGATGCGGCACGCAAGGAGAAGGGCGTCCATACAGTACATGGCTTTAGCTTCGTGATCTAAATGAGGCACCAGAACCTCGCAATCCTCTGGTGTAACATTAATTATGAGTGCAGTGACCGAGATTAAGGGATCTATGCCGGTGGTAATTCCTGTCTGCCCTCCACCCCGTGGCTGCATCTGAACTCGCACCATGTCAGTAACACCTGCATCACTGCAGTTAGGGGTGGGCGATGTGGCCAGAGTATCATATTGCGAAGTTCTTGGTTAGAATCACGATCCACAATAATAATCGCGATTTGTTTACAAACCAGCCAATTTGGATGTGTGTAGTAATGCTAAATGATCATTTAACAGCAGCAATTCTCTCCTTAGATGAAACATTACTTGTAGCATAATAAGAAACTTAATTATCAATGTAAGATACTGTACATGTAAAAGAAACTGACATTCAAATACAAATGAGCACTCATCCCTTCGGACAATAACTCTGCTTACAACAACTACGAATATGTGCCACGCGCACTGAGTTTATTCGAAAGTGTAACCAACCCGTCCCCGTACCGTGTTAACACATGATACGACCGCAAATATTTTTAGCGTGTTTTAGTTCAAGGTATAGTCACTAAGTTTAGATCCGTCGAGACAGATAAATTTACAAAGAAGTGAGAGAGGCGCCGCTCTGACATGTTATGCTAGCTGAAATTGATTAGTTTTATATCGGTCTGTTTTTGTTGTAGTTCAGAGGCTGAATCGGTACATGCAGGCTTGGCGGAATGAGTGTTTTGCACGTGCTTTCTGTCCCTGTAACGGTATTAAATAGTGCTATATTGTGATTTTTGCGGTAATTCAAACTCTTATCGTGAATATAATCTCAGCCAGTTATGGTAAATTACCGTAACATCCCTACCTGCAGTTATACATTGCAGTCTACCCTTTAAATAGATTCAAACTGATAATTTCCCAGCTTGCTATGACAAGCCTCTGCCTTGGTGTTGACTGTGTGAAAACCTGTACAATTCAGCAGTTGGTTGATTTCACAGCGGTTACCGTTTGCCATAAACGCGCCAAAGACTTCCATCATGTCCTCCCCAGTTCTACCCTTTTGCCGCATCAGTCACCACTGTGAGTCACGTCTTGCTAAATAGATGCACTGATTTCTGCTTGGAGTTTTTCTTTCAGTATTTCGGAAACCCTCTAGTGGAATATAGTAGTAAAATAGCAGTATAGCAGGTGTGTGTAGGACAAAGCAATTAAAAAGAGCTTAGCTGCTCGGCTGCCATCTTCTGCATGATGGACCTGCACAGATGCCCCCCCCACCTCGCTGTCCTTTTGTGAAGGCGTCTTTAATTGCAGGCACTTTAAAACCATTGCTACTTTGTGATGGGGTATTTTTAAACTGTGACGCCACGTAATTTCGGGAAGTGCGGCCATAAGGATGTGGGGGGGGGCTTACGTAAGGCGAGGGTAAACGGCCTGTGGTCCCCAGAACTAGGGGCCCCATGATGGGAAAATTTCCAAAAGTTACATTTATGGGTATAAGAGAAATGATCATTTAAATTATAGCAACATGTCTGTTACTGGAATGTTTACCCCGTCCCGGCTGTAATGCACTGGAGTCTGGAGGTAGGCTAACGGTTGTTTCGCTGCTAAACGAATTGGCACAAAGTAGCCCAACAGAAGAAGGGAACTGGTGCACAGATACAAGACTGACGTTACATCTCCCATCTCTTCCATAGGATCCCACTGTGTGTGTGTGTGTCTATATATATATATATATATATATATATATATATATGTATATTAGGGCTGTCAAAATTGACGCGTTAA
>JAODKM010000032.1:4342769-4358228 GCA_026780845.1 Petrocephalus sullivani | reverse complement strand
GAGCCGGAGCTAACCCCCCCCCCATCACATGACATCAGAGCCGGAGCTAACCACACCCCCATCACATGACATCAGAGCCGGAGCTAACCACACCCCCATCACATGACATCAGAGCCGGAGCTAACCCCGCCCCCATTATATGACATCAGAGCCGGCGCTAACCCCGCCCCCCTTTGCTTCTGCAGGTGAGCGGCCCTTCCCCTGCACCTGGCCCAGCTGCGAGAAGAAGTTCGCCCGCTCGGATGAGCTGGCGCGCCACACGCGCACCCACACGGGCGAGAAGCGCTTCCAGTGCCCGCTCTGCGATAAGCGATTCATGCGCAGTGACCACCTGGTGAAGCACGCCCGCCGCCACACTGCCTTCTGCCCCTCCATGATCAGCCGCCGGGGGGCGCCACTGACCCCCACCCAGGGGCTGTGACGTGGCCCCACCGGCCGGAGTGATCAGTGATGCCTATCTGCTGCCCTTCAGACTGGATCAGCCCGCCTGCCCACATGCGTGCGTGGTTTCCATGGCTTTCCTACTGCTGTGGAGTACAGATATAAAATACAACTGGACTTCTCTCCCACCTCTGCAGAATGACAGTCTACATAGCATATGTTTGAAAATCTTTGGTGGTTTATTAGGATTTATGGGGGAAGACTGTGGCCAGACGAGTGCCTAGTGAGGCAGTAACAGGCCCCACAACCGCGCCCCGTTAGTGGCTGCCATTTAGCCATAAGGGGCTTGACTCTGTCCTGTAATTGTTGCCTTCCTGCCATGGGTCCTCCAGCTCCCTACCTCTTCCTATCCGGCTCCCTGAATGGCTACACGCTCCCACTCTGGATCAACAGAGCTTTGTATTCGTCCCCACCTTCCTCCACATGCTTCTATTCCAGATGTTTCTCAGTGGCAAGCTGGGCACCAGTATATTTTTATGGGTGGCCATTATTATTATTATTAATATTAATATTATTGCTATTGTAACATTAGCCGCATACCCTTTTTGTTTTACTTTTACTTTGTTAGGCCTGAGGATCGGGGATGCCTTAGAACTCTTTTGTGTATGTGTGTGTGTATATATATATATACACACACACACACAGTCGATTTCACAGCACCCATGAAATGTGACCAATGCCACATGGTAGCATTACACATGATTGCGGTGCAGTCCCTGTAAGCTTAAAGCGTTTGCCGTAGAATGCCGTCTTCATGCTATTCTTAGTGATGCCTGTGATTCGTATAGTCCTTATATTAGGGGTGATACCAATATATGCTTGCTTCTGCTAGAGCCACATTGCTGTATGTATTTTTATTTTTTTTTTTAGAAACTGACATGCAGTGTCAGGACAAATGCCTCGACGACTTTGAATTTCGTACGATCACAAACAGCCTTACCATTTGTCATCTATGTTTGAACCATGCTAACAATGCTGTCTTTTGTAATCTTTTTCCCTACAGGCGTGCACCCTAGTGCACATAAAATGCTTTTTTTTATGTATATGCAATGCGAGCACTTTCCTTGCAGGTACTAACTTCATCCCCGCCAAGTCTGCGGGCTGTTTCCTCTACCCTGCAGTGCTCTCCGTCCTCCGATCAGTACTGTGAACGCCGAGCACACGGTAGCCAGACTGGCTAATGCCTACCCCACAATCCTGCATTTACACTTGTTTTATAGTTGTGTATCGGAAGTCCAAGTGCTTAAATAAGTGCAATAAAGGACAGAATATACTGAATTTCATTGAAGTTCATTGTGTTTAGAGGGCAGGCCAGTTGCTTTTTGATTTTAGATTTTAAAGTGAGTGCGGATAACGCATTTTTCTGTAACGCATGCGAAGTCGCGTAGCGCACTGCGGGCGGTAAAACTCATGCAGTTTGCTCGTCGCGTCACTAGAGGGCGCATCTACCGCTCTACTACTGCGCTCCGCGTCTTCGAGATGGAAATGAGCTTCAGGGAATGATTATTTTAATAATTGGGAGTCTTTTACTTTTTCTTAGCGTGATAATTAAAATTCAGTTTGTTATAAGTAAAGGGGGTCCTTTGTTCTGGTACCCATGGTTGAATTAATACATTTTCTGTTTTTTTTTGTTGGTGGTAATATTGAGTGGATGAGTGAGAGTTGGTTCAAGGTCAGGACTAAGGTATGCCAGGGATTATACACCTGTTTGGACCATTTTCACAGGATCAAGATTCTTGCCGAGTTGTTTCAACCAATATGGACTTTTTTCCCCCCAGAGAAGAGCTTTGGCTGTCAGTTCAGGAGCAATGCCACCAGTCTAAACATCCCTACAGCTGCTCGCTCCGAGAGCAGACTTGGTGAGGCCTCCCTGCTGTGGTGTGTGGCGAGCTTTGCAGTGCAGAGGAGTGCCAGGAGTGATGGCTGTTCTTGAGAAGGCTTTGTCTCCCCTCTTTCAGTGTCGCAGTTTTGGTTTTAGTGTTGTCTACCTAATTTGAACCATTTTGCACAGTCCACATTTTTGCTCCCTCCCAGATAGTCTACATACTGGGAGCTGGGACGGAGCAAAAACTTGGACCGTCTGTGGGTCCTGAGAACCTGATTGGGAAATACTGACTTAGTGTGTTCCTCATCCTCTTTCTGTTCCCTCCTAAAGAGCAGGCACATTTTGTACTCTTTCCGGAAAACTTGTCTTATGCCACAAACCAACTTTTCAACCTTGATTTATCTGGTTCTTCTGAGCTGTTGATGGTTATGGAAGTTATATGACCTCCCCTGTTCATGATCCAGTGCATTGATAAATTGATTCCTCGTTTCATGTGTCTGATTTTGTGTACCATATTTTCCTTTCGATTCATATAATTGTGTTTTAGTAATTGTCTGGCTTTTAACTGCAATGTGAAATCCATACTAGTTATGGAAGCCTAGGTTTTTACCACAGCCAGGTTTATAAATGGCTAATTCTGGTGATGGAGTAACTGGTCGTGATGCTGTCACAGTATCTCTTCACATCCAGAACATTGATATGCACCATGCAGACACAGTGTTAGTAACTAAATGCAGCTTGACAAAGGCAGTGTAAACGGGCGCCGGGAGTGATGTTCATGGTGACAGATCCACATGACGGTCTTGGAGCATTACAGTCGTGAACAGTAATGAACCGTAGCCTTAGTTCAAGATTTCAGTGTTGTTCCCCATTTCATTAATCTTATCCTTGGGAGGGGTTTAAAACCTATGCCATACTGGGACGTAGAAAATTACTTCTCTCAGGTGTGCTTTGGTCCTTTTATATGGAACAAGTTTGTTTTCGTTTTGGGGTTTTTTTTTATTTCCTAATTTATTGTTTCCATGCTCTGTATGAATTGAGCATCTTTTTATAGATGGTTTAAAATTTGGGACAATTCATTTGCTAAAAGTTACTCTTTTTTAATATTAAATAAAATCTGAATAGAGACAAAGTGCTGTTTGTCTGCTCTGTGCTGCTTCACCTCCAAGAAAAAAAATCAATTCATTCTAGTACCTGACCATCTCCCTGGAGTTGCATTTTCTACACTGACATAGATTGAAAGAAATGCGTAAAATTTCTTTTGGTTCAAATTATTCTGCGTGCATATTTATAGCAGAATTAAAGTCATATCGGAGGAATGTGGTTCGCTGGCTGAACTGGCCGTTCTGGGGCTTATCGTCGCTGTCCAATGAAGAGCACGTATCTCCAAAATTCCATTATTTCAGGAGCGTAAAAAATGCATTTTCTCAGAAAACACTTTACAGAATAAACCTAAAACAACACAATGAGAATCCTGTCTTTATACAGCCCACAGTCGATGATTCCATGTTTTAAATGGACTTTCACCACCCACTCCCCCCCAATACGCGCACACACCGCAGCCGATACATATTAACGTGTACAAACTTAACCACTAGCAACCGTAAATAAACAGCGAAATGAAGTCTGATGAGCAGTGACTTGGTCGATGTTACTCACCCCAAAACAGCATTCGACTGCATGAAAGGACCATTATTTTTAAAATAATACTCCCACTCCTGTAATATTTGTAACACACTTATACAATTTGACATTGATACTATCAACGTTCAACTAACGCAGCCCTGCGCCCAGGGAAGCTGGCCACGGCTGCTGGAGGGCTGCAGCCTATCGGCGCCTATGTTACAAATAACTAATGATGGGCAGGTGTGGCTGTTAATACTGTTGTTAAAATTCTCCACACAAAGTTATCCATGCAAACAATCGTCATGAATACAATTTTTCGAGGGTACTTTTGTAGTTTAGTGGCTGTTTCAATCGCCGACAATTACGCAAATTTGAAAATGTCCAGGCCCCCTCCCCCTCGGCTCACCACTGATCCCGCTAAATTTCCACTTCTCCACTGAGGGTCCCTGTCAGCTGGGAGCTGTCCCCATAGGGGAGGAACAGGACACTGCAGGAGAGTCAGTGAGGGAGACCGAGGACTAGTACTGAACTCCCTCATCTCATTATCTACGTGCAAATGAACTACAAAAGGTCAACCAAACAAATCCATTTGTCACACTGTGAACATTACTGAGCAGCATGTTTGTATACCTTTGGTCTTCTTATGCACTGCACAAGTAATCAACTCACCAAGGTGATGTGAGAAATGCCCATAAAAGGATAGTATAGCGCCCCCTGCAGGTGGCACACCTGAACTCCACGTCTGTCTCCTGTATCGGCACACAGCAGTACTCAGTTACGAGTGCCTTTTACCAGGAGCATTAAAATACACAACACTTGTGTGTGTCAGTATGATCCAGTAAGGGGAGCGGTCAGTGATTTTACAAGTGTTTCTGTGGAATGCAGCTAGTTGTGAGTGATCCTGTGTTCCATAAAAAAAAAATCATTTATCAACAGAGTTTTTAGACAGATAGTATTCTTAGGGTGGGTTCTACTGAACCAGTATCAAAACTGATGGAGACTTCTGAGCACTTATGTAAGTCGCTCTGGCTGATGGGCGTCTGCTGAATGCTGTAAATGTAAATGTGAACTTGATCCCTAACACAGATGTGGCTTAGGTCCTTGTGGCCGCATTATGCAAGGCATTCAGACAGGTGTGCAAAACCAGTAACACCAGCAAAATACTTTAGCACAGCATCTGAAATGCCAGGTTTCGCTCGACAGGACAGACCTATATGGCTGTGCTCTCCTAGGCCTGAATTAACCTACCCAGTCCATTTAACTGGGATTTTAGGCACTCATGGGCATGTTAGATGACAGGAAATAAACATAGGCAAACTCTAAATAGTTATATAAAATTGATTAAATATATTAAATTGTCCACTATGATGTGTTTATTTCATTATTGTATAATCCTTAGTCAAACACACTATCTCGACTAGAATAGCTTAGTGACTCTCTATTCTGAATGGGAGCTGGTGTCTCCACGAGGTAGATACTTCTGCTCGGTTCCTCATCCGGTCAGCAGGTGGCGCCAGCTCCCAGTATTCCTCCTGCCTACTGATGTCCACCAACAGGCACTGCTGGATGGCATTCATGTAACAGGTCTGCCCAAGCTTTGTTAGCCTGAAAGACCTTGCCCACCCAGGTCTTTGATGCTGGCTGTAACAGTTGCCAAACCCTGCTCTAGAAGGTTAACGGAAGCTTAGCACTTACCCAAGGCAGACTAGCTAGTGATTTGGTTTGGTTTGGTTCAATTCGATTAAATTTATTGTTATATAGCGTCTTTCACAACAGAGCTGTCCCAAGGCACTTTACATGGGTGTGTTGGGCTATTCCTCTGCTATATCACCCCTCTCCCCCTTGGAGAACGAATGCTGCAATTTGTGGAACCTTAAAGTGGAGATAATGCAGGAGAAAAAGAGAATGAAGTGATAAAGTTTGTCAAACACCTTTATCGAGTTAAATACAAAGTGGCTATTGTAATCGTACATATGTTGGTTTACCTTTTCAGGAAGCTGATAGGTCCCTCGTTAGGTGCAGTGCTTTCTGCCATCACAGAGAGGACTGGTGCTTCTCCGTGTTACGCTCAGTAGAGGAGGTACCTGATGTCAGTGACTTGGAGGAAACGGGGTGTCACAGAATCTTAAAACCACACTGGTCCCATCTCTGATCTGCGTATTGCTGAGTCGACAGTGACAAGGCCAGGGCTCTGGCTGCTGGTGATGCTGTCACTGTCTCCAGAGTGTCCCCAGAACCCCTGCAGTGTCCTGACACCCGTCCATCCTCATCTGCGCTAGAAGAGCCAGAGCTGCCAGCAAAGTGGAGAGTTCAGCTAGCTTCCAGGAGAACTGGAGGACCACCTCCCCTTAGATCTCAACACGTCTCAGCCAAAGGAACTCGCATTCTAACTTGAATCTCTTTCCCTGAGGCTTATTTCTGGTAAGCTGTCCGATGTGAAGGTGCCGTTTTACAGAACAGGAATGTCTGTTCTGAATGAGTCACCGAATACATCGAGTGAGATCAAGCGTACATGCCATTCCAAATGACAGCCAGTTTAAGCAAAGCTGTGTTACTTGGAAGCAAGAAAAATATAGAATGCATTAATAATGAACTGTTACTTAAAATAAGCAAATTGATTATATAAGTGCAGGTTGAAGATTAAGAGTTTTTCCTCGAAGAGTGTTGGTTTGGTTTCAGCACTGGGATGAGTCCTGGAGGGTGCGTGGGAGTTTGCCCAATCAGCCCAGAACCCCCTGCCCCCCTAAACACACGATACTCCCACAATATTGGTAGGGAGATGTCCATACCGTCCGTCCCCAAATCTACTAAAAGCATACTTAAGCGGAGCTGCTGTGTTTGATAGGTCTAGTGACACCTTTTGACAAATCGGCCCTGTTCGGCCACTGCTAACACTAAAACTTAACGGTCATAACATTAAAATTGGACGAGGAGAAAAAAAAAGACATAGACCTATATTTTTGGGGGGTGGGCATGAGGAAAATATCCACAGGTTTATTCATATGCTACAAGCGAAAACCTACATTACAAGCTGGTTCACAGGTCCATGTTGAAAAATCAGATTATTAAAGACCATTAAACAGCTACACAAGGTCACATTATATGACAATCCACCAGTGCACCAGTGTTGTGTTGGTCCTGGTAAAAGGCACTCAGTACTGCTGTGTGCCGATATTGGATAGAGAGGGGGCGAGTTCCCCCTGCCACCTGCAGGGGGAGCCATATTGTCCTTTCATGGGCATTGCCATGTGATTGGTTGATTAGATTATTGCATTAATGAGAAATTGAACAGGTGTTCCTAATAATCCTTTAGGCGAGTGTACAGTTCTTACTAGTAAAATGGTCATGCTTATTAGTAAAAACAATAACATCTCAAATTCATATTCTTACTAGTAAAAGCTGAATTTTTGCTAGTTAGAATGTTATTTTCACTAGTAAAAATCAAGTTATCACCAAGTCTTATACTATTAAACGACAAATTAATGTGCCCTAAGCTTGCTGCTGTTCGGCGCATAAGATGAACCCCACTTACCGCGTCGGCCTGTAAATGTACATGTGTTTGTCATGTGCGGTTCAGTTACATCGTGACGCACAATGAAACGAATGAAATTGGGCAGAACCCAAATTCACACATTGATGTTCAACGTAGAAACATGTTAATTGCGGCTGTAAGTTACTGATTACAGTGAAAAGTACCCAGCAGTTTGGGTACATTTGGCTTCCCAATAAAATTACACCGACACTAGAGAGAGAGTAGTTGATAAAACAAGACTGTCATCTTTATTATACAGAACTTGGATTTGTTGCTGGAAACACACCCAACACGCTAACTCATGTGAGACACCATCGGCATGTGTGCAGCAGGGTAGGGAGCTCATGCCAAGGCCTGTGGTGTTTAAACGGTTTTGCCAGGAAATACAAACCAGGCTATAGAAAAAATAATTACAGCGATTGGGGTGTTTATCACTATAGATATACCACCATACTCGCCATTAGAGAACAGAGAGTTTAGGTAGTTTATTGTGCAATCTTACTTTTGCATTATTTTACATCCTTGCACTGTGCAAGACAAAGTGTGGCTTTGTGATGATGAAAACCATAGACTCGTAGTTTCCCTCGCCCGGACGAGGGTCACCGAGACCCCCCTTTGTAGCCAGTCCTGGGGGTGGGGCTCTACAGCGAGCACCTGGGGCCTGCACCCATGGGGCCTGGCCGGGCACAGCCCGAAGAAGGAACGTGGGTCCCCCCCCTCCAATGTGCTCACCACCTGTAGGAGGAGCCAAGGGGGTCAGGTGCGATGCGAGCTGGGCCGTCCGATCCTCGGCTGCAGAAGCCAGCTCTAGGGACATGGAATGTCACCTCTCTGGTGGGGAAGGAGCCTGAGCTGGTGCGCGAGGTTGTGAGGTTCCGATTAGATAAAGTTGGGCTCACCTCGATGCATGGCTTGGGCTCTGGAACCAGTTGCCTTGAGGGGGGTTGGACCCTCTTCCACTCTGGAGTGGCTTGCGGGGTTAAGGCGCCGAGCAGGGGTGGGCATACTTATTGCCCCCTGGCTGGGTGCCTGTACATTAGGGTTTACCCCAGTGGACGAGAGGGTGGCCTCCCTTCACCTCCGGGTGGGGGGACAGGTCCTCACTGTCGTTTGCACTTATGCGCCAAACAGCAGTTCAGAATACCCACCCTTTTTGGAGTCCTGGGAAGGGGACTCTCTTGTTCTGCCGGAGGACTTCAATGCTCACATGAGCAATGACTGAGACCCGGAGTAGCGTGATTGGGAGGAATGCCCCCCCCAATCTGAATCCAAGTGGTGTTTTGTTATAGGACTTCTGTGTTTGTCATGGATTGTCCATAATGAACACTATGTTCAAGCATAACAGTGTCCACATGTGCACTTGGCACCAGGATACCCTAGGTCACAGTTTCAATGATCGACTTTGTGGTCGTGTCGTCGGACATGCGGCCGAATGGAATACTTTGAAGACTTCCTCAGTCCCACTGACACGCCTTGCAATGAGGAAGCAGAGTCTGGGGACTTGGGGGTGGACTCCCCTATCTCTGGGGCAGAGGTCACTGAGGTGATTAAAATTCGGGGGTCTTGGAGAGGAGGGTCCGTCGGATTGTTGAGCCTCGAATTCAAGAGGAGCAATGTGGTTTTCGCCCTGGCCGTGGAACAGTGGACCAGCTCTGTACTCTCAGCAGGGTCCTGGAGGGTGCATGGGAGTTTGCCCAACCAGTCTACATGTGTTTTGTGGATTTGGAGAAGGCATTCGACTGTGTCCCTCTGAGAGTTCTGTGAGGAGTGCTCCAGGAGTATGGGGTGCCGCGCCTCCTTATAAGGGCTGGTCAGTCCCTGTACATTGGTGTCAGAGCTTGGTCCGCATTGTCGGCAGCAAGTCGGACTCATTTCCAGTGAGGGTTGGACTCCGCCAAGGCTGCCCTTTGTCACCAATTCTGTTCATAACTTTTATGGACAGAATTTCTAGGCACAGCCAGGGCGTTGAGGGTGTCCAGATTGGTGACCTCAGGATTAGGTCTCTGCTTTTTGCAGATGATGTGGTTCTGTTAGCTTCATTGGACCTTGACCTTCAGCTCTCCCTGGTGCGGCGTCAGCAGTGATGCAGGCGCTGCATCGGTCTGTCATGGTGAAGAAGGAGATGAGCCAAAAGGCAAAGCTCTCGATACCTACCCTCACCTATGGCCATGAGCTGTGGGTAGTGACCGAAAGAACAAGATTACGAATACAAGCGGCTGAAATGAGTTTCCTCCGCAGGGTGGCTGGGCTCTCCCTTAGAGATAGGGTGAGAAGCTCGGTCATTCGGGGGGGACACAGAGTAGAGCCGCTGCTCCTCCGCATCGAGAGGAACCAGATGAGGTGGCTTGGGCGTCTGGTCAGGATGCCTCCTGGATGGCTCCCTGGTGAGGTGTTCCGGGCATGTCCACTGGGAGGAGGCCCGGGGGAAGACCCAGGACACGGTGGAGAGACTATATCTCTAGGCTGGCCTGGGAACATCTCGGGATCCCCCCGGAAGAGCTGGACAAAGTGGCCAGGGAGAGGGACGTCTGGGTTTCCCAGCTTAGGCTGCTGCCCACATGACCCGACCCAGAAAAGTAGATAATGGATGGCAGTGTGCAAATAAGCACCCCTTGGGTCAGACACAACCGTTTCTAATTGTTTTTCCAGTTTTAAAAATGTAATAAATCACAGCTGTACCGACATTGCACCTAACTGTGAAGTGAGATTTGTACCGTGAAATGTGTCACCGCTAGTTAAGACTACTTTCCACCACCAGAGGGCGCCGACCGACTATAGTTTACTGCAGCAGAGATGGGCGCTTGTGGCATGTATAAGTGTAAATAGTAACACCAGGAAGACGTCCATGAGCTTAATGATAAATTATTTATTTACTTTTGTTGGTACAGAATTCTTTGGCGATGGGGGGGGGTTCAAATAGTGAGGTGAGTAAATTCCATAAGTGCAGTGTCATAAGAGCATGATCAAGACATCATTAGTTTGTGCAGACCTCGTACCTGTGCCCTCCGGCTGCTGGCACAGCACACCAAGTCTCACACAGGTACACTACCCAGAAGCAGAGGAGCGTGCACAAGTCATTAATGTAATGTGTGCACTTGTACACCCCCTAATTGTGACTGTTCGCCCATCCCACGGCAACGGCACGTGGCGAGCATGCAGGCAGCGGACGGAAACGTGAACAACATGCGTGTGGAAGGAACGAGAGGCACGTGCAGCAGGTCAGTGCACACCCAGCCAGGGACTCGGAGATGCTAGTCGCGTTTCAGCCGCAGGGCAATACGGACGACTCATTTTACACAATCTTCCACAGGCACTTAAGTGACCAAGGCGGCAGCCAAAATGCTGAGGCGTAGCGGGAGAGTGTCTCATGGCTGAAAGACGGTGCTGCGACAGCATGGGGCCCTGACAGGTCCCTCAGAAGGCAGGAGTACCCACAGCGGAGGGAAGGGTGCGAGTGTCCCAATCCTCAAGGCACGCGCGGGAAGCCGGGCTGAAGCTGATACGGACGACCACAGAAGCACAGCCCCGAGCCGCTGCCGACACGCCAGCACGACACCGACGAGCTTCTCCATCAAAGCCAAGCCGGGTTATGTGCCCATGTCCATGACAGCAGCAGCCTATGGGGTAACGACCGCTCGTTCCTGTGACTTTCCAGGCCTGTACTTTCCTGTGTGTAACATCTAAACAATTTAATAAATCGAACAGGTGGGAATACAAAACTATTCACAGACCCTCCCACACATCCCCACGGTAAATGCTCTCTTATAAAGCCCCCCCCCCCCCTCCCCACCACATACAAAAAGACAGACATATTTAACCTTGTGCTGAAAAGGGGTTATACAGGTAAAAGATCATGACGTAGCAGACTCCATAGTGAGGCCCTGCCTCAGTCCTCGACAACAGCCACCCATCAGCAAGTGCAGCTTCCGGACGGCGGCTGAGCCTCCAGGGGACATGGGGCCCGGGCCCCAAAATGTCAGCACTGCCTCATGAGGACCGGGAGATGCGCCCTCAAGCGGGAGCCAATCGGAATGCAGCAGGTGCGATGTATTCGTCACACAGCTCACCGGATGAAAGGCGCACACCCTGACAGAAGGCTAGGGAGAAGGCCAAAGGTCCAGATTTCCCAGCTCAAACACACCTTGTTCAGCTCACCAGCTAATTGCCAGGTTTAGTGGGCGTGTCTGAGCAGCACCAAACTGGCCCTCCAGGACCGGGACAGAGCCTCTCCTGCATACGTGGTAATGACTGTCTGTATGCCCATACATGGTGAGGGGGCGGGGCATGGAGGACAGGGGCCAATGGAAAGCAGCAGACAAGTCCGGGGAGAAAAAAAGTGACAGAGGCCAGTCTCTCCTGTCCTCCGCATGTCCAGTCTGTCCATGAAGTCTGCTTCCCAAGCTCCCCCCACGGGGGTGTCACAATGTGACTTTGCTGAGTCTCAGCGATAGGCTGGCCCGCTGCTGCGCACGCGGGAGGGTGGAGCTGCAGCGGCTGCGCAGTTGGACGGGCCGCCTGTCGGAGCCGCGCACACGCAGCAGGAAGTCGAAGTTGGCCGACGTGTTCATGGCATAAAAGACGTTGGCGTTGTCCGGGATCACGAGCTCTGGGGGCGTGGGGAGGGGAGGAACGCATTAATGGGTGTCTTGGCACATCAACAGTCACACAAAATGCGAAGTATTTAGTGGCTGACCATACGCCAGTACAGCGCTCAGCACTCACAGGAAGATGGCACACGGCCGCCGCGCAGTGCACGCCCTGCATGCTACTACTTTATTTTTTGTGATTGAAACAAGACCACAACAGCATGCTGGCCCGTGATCAGAATGCCATCACTATCCAGCAGTTCAACTGTGATATTATGGCACCAGGGGAGGGCGACGGTGAGCACATGAAGGAGGACTGATGAAAAAGAGATGGAGAGAGAGCAGGAGCTCGAGATGGGCCGTGATACCTCGTTCCTCAGAGATGACCTGCACCAACTCGTAGCTGTCCACCGGCTCCCGCTCCAGGTGGTGCTTGGTCATGGCGCGGGAGATGACCGCAGGTGTTTTGTCCTGGCTGGTGAGCTGACGACAAACGAGGTCTCTTATCAAACAGACCTAAGAGCCCCCCCCACTCGGATCTGCACCGTTGCCTCCTGTCAGCTGACTGGATACATAATTACTTCTCGTTCCTATGTAGCTGGTAATTATCGTTTGGCTTAATGTCCAATATCCACCACCAGCGCAGTGCCGGGCTGTGAAGCACCTGTCGGCTCATTTGATTTGCAGTGGCATAATTCCCTCTTTTTTGGTGAGCTGGTTTCCAGTACAAGTCTCAGCAAGCAAAACGCCAAACCACACCAGTAAGAAGAATCCAGTTGTGCAAACCAGTTAAAGGGAAAAATTAAACCATTTTGAATGAATTATCCCTTAAACAGTTAAATCTAGGGCAATTACTTTCACGGAATCTCATTATTAATGGGACGCGCACACACACACGCATGTTTGTATTCATATCTTTGTGGGGACTGTCCATTCATGTCTATGGAGAAAAAAACCCCAATCCCAACAATGGTAACCTTAACCCCTACCCAGCCCTCTCTTAACCTTAACCATGTAACTAAACCAAATCTAAGACTTTGGGCATTTTTACGTTTTTCAAAGCAGTCACAGATTCTTATAAAATTGAGTTTCCCCTTGAGGGGACCAGCAACATCTAAATAATGGGTTTTTGTCACATTGTGGGGCATTTGGTCCATACAATATAACCCCCCCCCACACACACACACACACACACAGACACACACACCTGGGTCCAGCAGCAGCCACTCACCATGATGCTCTTGTAGAGGTTCCCGTTGCCGTGCTCCAGGCTGACGCGGATGATGCAGGCATCCTGTGCCTGGGTGTTGTAGGCAGGAGGCAGGCTGGGGGACGAGGGGGAGGCGGGAGTCAGGGAGGAGGTGCGGCGGTGGGCGCAGGAGGAACCCGACGGTGTCGGGGAGGCCGGGGTCAGGGGGATGCTGCAGGAGGACGACGTATCCATGGAATGCAGGGAGGAGCAGGAGGAGGACTCCGAGAGCTGGGGGGGGGGCAGAGAAAGAAGGGGAAAAAAAAAAATAAGCGTAAAAAATACACAGAGAAAGCGGCTGCACAAGAATAGCCCTCAGTACCTTCTGTGTGATGTTAGGCATGTGTGTGGGCGTCAGGCCCTCGCTGTCTGAAGGGCTCGAGTCACTGGAGGACACGCTGACCGAGTCCATGCTCTCCCCCGAGCTGCCAGCAGGTGGCGACCGAGGGTTCTCCCTCACAGGAGAGCTGACGGTGCCACTTTCGGCTCCCAGAAACAGCCTTGAGACAGAAAAGGGGGGGGGGGGGCATGTAAACATCTTTAACACTGCTGTGCCAGCATGCATCTCAGAGGAAGCGGATCACGCGACAGTGTCGGGAAACCCGGCACCTTTCTCGGCGAGCGAGGCAAAGCCACGGTAAAAGCAAGTGCCGTTCTTAGCCTCTACAGAATGGGTTTGTTCCCTTGGAGAAACAGACAGCGCCCTCTAATCCCCGGAGTGCTGTGGGTGGCTGCAGGTCAACAAACTAGAGTCCCGCTCCCCAGGACAGAGGGCAGCCCCCAGATCATGGCTGGAAAGACACTCACTCCAGTTTCATTTGTCTGCCATCCAGTTCATATGTTCTTCAGAATCATAAAACGTATTATCCCGGAGGATTAACGACCGCACCGTACACGACCACACAAAAACCCACAGTACCACAATACAACAATTACCGTATAAAAATAAGCATGACAGAGACGGTAATAGATGGCTGAAAATGAAAATAAATACAGGAAATACTGCAGTAGGAAAATAGCTATTGATAAAAATAGGAACTATTGCACAAGTGCCGACTGACTGACAGACATCGGCAGGAAGGACCAGCCATGCTGCTGCAGACGCTGCAATCTGCTAAGGAGTATTTAGAGGCAACGGCCCCATTTTGTCCCCCGTCTTCAGGTTGGGCAAACGGCATGGGCCCCCGGAAGCGTATAACATATCAAGCCAAAGTGCCCCCGGGCTAGCGTGGGCCCCTGGGGGGGGCATGTCCTGCGAGAAACTAAAGCACGGCGGGCGTAATGCGGCCCCCGGCTCCTCCTCACACCGCGTGACCTCGGAGTCGAGCAGCGGCGGGTATATGGCGGGTACATGGCGGGTACATGGCGGGTATACTGCGGGTACATGGAGAGGGACTCACAGGCTCAGCCTCTTCACCATGCTCCTCCGCGCCTTGGGCGAGGTGGGGCTGCAGTCTCCCACTCCCTCGATCTCACAGGACAGGGTGTAGCTGAGGGGAGGGGGGGGGTTATAAGGTGAGGGAGTGAGGGACCATGGCAAACCCAGGAGGACATGTTCAGCTGAGGAGGGTGTGGTGGGGTACCTCTCCTCCTCAGTGTGCTGGGGCTGGATGTGGAACCAGCGCAGAAAGCGGCGGTCGGGGCACAGCGAGTAGCTGTTACAGGCCGACTGCAGCAGCTTGATCTGCGCGATGACTTCAAACTCCTGCAGACACAGGGCAGGTGGTCAGGAGAGACACCTCTATACCACAGCACGGCGTGGCTAATCTATACCCAGCGGTACACCTCTATACCACAGCACGGCGCGGCTAATCTATACCCAGCGGTACACCTCTGTACCACAGCACGGCGCGGCTAATCTATACCCAGCGGTACACCTCTATACCACAGCACGGCGCGGCTAATCTATACCCAGCGGTACACCCATGTACCACAGCACGGCGCGGCTAATCTATACCCAGCGGTACACCTCTATACCACAGCACGGCGCGGCTAATCTATACCCAGCGGTACACCTCTATACCACAGCACGGCTAATCTATACCCAGCGGTACACCTCTATACCACAGCACGGCGCGGCTGATCCATACCCAGTGGTACACCTCTATACCACAGCATGCCGTGGCTAATCTATACCCAGCGGTACACCTCTATACCACAGCACGGCTAATCTATACCCAGCGGTACACCTCTATACCAC